>OX421869.1:13115399-13647899 GCA_949127965.1 Pandemis corylana | reverse complement strand
CGCTCCCTCTCCTCCTTCTGCGACATCACTTCTTCGCAGAAGGAGGCGACGGCCTCCCAGGACCCCTCACTCCCGACCATGGCGTGCACTACGCCGGGAAGTGAGAGGTCGCCGCCGATAGTCGCTACCAGAGCGCGGCGCTGCTCGGACCAGGCGGGGCACAGCTCTAGCGTGTGCTGTGCCGTGTCCGACGCCGCGCCGCACTCATGGCAGGACTCCGTCTCCTCCCTGTCGGTAGGTGAGGGACCCGTGGGCTCTCCCGCACCACTCTAGGAGCACCGGGCGGATGGCTTGGATGGTGCGGGTGCCGAACTCGGCATCCCGCAACTCATCCACCCAGCGCTCCATGACCCCTTCTCGCGCAACTTCTCGCGCGCGCGCAAGTTCCGCCGGGGCGAGCGATGAGTCGCCCCGGGCCCTCCTCTCGGCCCTGGCTTCAAATGACCCAGCCAGGGCCTCCGCCTCCAGCTCCCAGGGGGGAGATCCGGCCAGCACACTCGCCGCCTGCCAGCCTACGGTCCGGTAGGCCCGGCACATGCGCGTGTTTATGACGCGCTGCGGGCGCCGCAGCAACGCCTTCGCCTCGCGCGAGAGGCTTCCCGCCCAGATGGGCGCCCCATAAAGCGCCATAGAGCGCAAGGCGCCGGCGTACAAACGCCTACATGAGGCGTCCGGGCCGCCCGAGTTTGGCAGGAGGCGGCTCAGTGCCCCCGCCGCGCCCACTATCCGGGGGATGAGGTCCCGGAAGTGGGCCTCCCACCTCCACCGGCCGTCGAGGGTAAGGCCCAGATATTTTATCTGGGCCTTAATTTCGACGGCCTCTCCCGCCACGCGCAACGCCGCGCCCCGCGGCACCCGCCACCTTGGCCCCCTAAAAACGAGGGCCTCGGTTTTGGGCAGTGCTACCCTTAACCCGAGGGCCCCAATCCTGCGGGTGATAAGGGTAGCACCCACCTCCGCCCTCCTCCTCGTCTCCTCCCACGTGGTGCCCCGGACGGCGACCAGCGTGTCATCTGCGTAACAGATGACCGCCATCCGGGGCAGCACCTCCCCGCGAATGGCCCAGTCGAAGCCCAGGTTCCAGAGCAGGGGTCCTAACACCGACCCCTGCGGGACTCCACTGGCCATTCGCCTCCTCCTCACTATTCCCCCCCTCCCCGTGTAGAGCACTACCCGATCAGTCAGGTAGTGCCCTACAACCCTCCGGAGGTAGAGGGGCACCCCGTGGTACCGGAGCGCCTCCCCTATCACTCCGAAGGGGAGGGAGCCGAAGGCGTTAGCGATGTCCAACGAGACTGCTAACGCCCCCTGCCCCCCCCTCGCCGCCTCCTCGGTAAACCCTTTCAGGGAGGATAAGGCGTCCATCGTGGATCGCCCTACCCTGAACCCGAACTGGTTTACCGAGATATCCGGCCCGACCTCCGCTAGGTGGCGGACGATTCGGGCAGCTACAACTCTCTCGAGGAGCTTGCCCGTCTCGTCCAGCATCACCAGCGGTCTGTAGCCGGACGGAGAGTCCGGCGGACGACTCTCCTTTCTGAGAAGCACCAGGCGGCCCATCTTCCACGTGGCCGGGAAGTGGCCAGCCTCAAGGCAGGCCGTGAAGAGCGCCTGGAGGCGGTCGTCCAGGTGCTCCAGGGCGAGGTGGAGAACTCGCCCCGGAACACCGTCAGGCCCTGGGGCCTTTCTCCGCCCTTTTAGGCGGGCCCTTGCTGCCGCCATCTCTTCCCCCGTGACAGGGGGGACCACGATGGCGGCCTCTTCGGGCTCCACGTCCGGAGGGGCCATGGGCGGGGGGTCGAAGGGGGGGCTATCGGGGAATAGCCCCTCGACCACCGCCTCCAGGAGGTCCGGCTCGAACTCCTCCGTGGGGGGGGCAGCCTTCATCTTCGCCCGCACCATACGGTACGGGCGCCCCCACGGGTCGGCGTCCAGCTCGGCCAAGAATTCGGCGTAGGCGCGGTCTTTTGCCGCGCCTATCGCTACCGCGAACTCCTTCTTGGCCGCCCTCAGCTCGGCCAGGAGGCGCTCCTCCTCACCCGGCACCCTTGTTGCGCGCCGGCGGCACCGGGTGAACCTGCGCCGCGCCCTGTCGCTGGCAGCCCTCAGGACGGCCAGGTCCTGGGACCACCAATACACCCCGTCCCGTGGGGGGGCCCTGCCGCTCGAACGCGGCATGCCGGCGTCGCATATGGCCGCCAAGTCCTCTTTGAATTTGGCGGCCCTGTGCTCGACCCCCATGGAGCTCGGGGGGTCGACACACCACGCCCTCACCACGGCCGCCTCCTCAGCCCGGTCCCGGTCCAGGCGGGAGAGGACCCATTTGGGGAACCCCCCTCCCCTCCCTCCCGCGGCACGGGCCTGCGGCCCCGGGGGCGATACGGAGACCCTACACCGAATGTATCGGTGGTCCGACAGGGTCTCCGTATCCGTCAGGACGCGCCATTCGGACACGCGTCGCCCGATGGCAGGGGTCGTGAACATCAGGTCCACGATCGACCCCCCCTGCCACCTGACGCACGTGTTCTCGCGCCCGACGTTCTGGAGGACCAGGCCCAGCGCCGCGGCCCAGTCCCTCAGCACCGCCCCCTTTACGTCCGTTATGGGGGAACCCCATGCGACGCACTTCGCATTGAGGTCCCCCATAAGGACCACCTGCGCCGGCGCAGCCCTCTGGACGACGGGCTCAAGGTCGTCCAGGAACCTTTCGAACTCCGAGAGGGGTCGGTTGGGGGAGAAGTATACTCCAACCACAACCACCTCCCCCCAGTTCGCCGCCGCAAAGCCGGGCCCCCTTGCCCTCGGGGTGAGCCCCCTGGCGCCTGAAGCCGGCACCACTACGCCGACCGAGCCATCGGTGTCCCCAACCCAGTTTGACTGGGGGGGGACGAAATATGGCTCGGCAACCACCGCCAAGGCGATGCGCCACTCCGCGAGGACCTGCATGAACAGGTCTTGGGCTCTCGCGGAGTGGTTGGCATTGCCCTGGAGTATTTCGTGATGCAGGTGTCTGGGCATTAGGACACCTGCATCTCGGATACCTCCATAGCCCTAGGGCCGTTGTCGGGGGTGCGGGCCGGGGTCGAGGCGGCCTTTCCCCTTACTTTGGGCGGGGAGCACTTGCCCCTGCCCATTACGTGGCCCGCTGGCCGGCCCGCCTCGGTGCACACGGCACACTTGGGCCTGGCCGCGCACCCGGCCGCCCTGTGCCCCTCCTCTCCGCAGCGGTAACACTTGCCACCGTGTTCCGCCGCGGAGGGGCACCTCGCCCTGGTGTGGCCCAGCGCCATGCACCGGAAACAGCGCATGGGCAGGGCCACCAGAGGTGTCACCGTCGCCACCGACCAGCCAATAAGGAGGCGGCCGTCCTGCGCTACGGCCTTGGCCGCCGTCACCGGGCAGCGCACAATTGTAGAGCCCCGCCCCCAGGCCCTCTCAGAGACGGCCCCCACTTTCACCAGGGCCGCCTCGCAACCGCCCTTGGCCGCGACGGCCGCCGCGATCTCCGCCGGCCCCACCGTTGTGTCGAGCCCGGTGAGGCGCAGCTCTGCGTGCTTGGTGGGGCGGATGACGTCCGCCACGTCGCCCACCACCTCTCGCAGTTTGGCCGCAAGGCGGTCGGCGGTGTCGCTGGGGGTGGTCCCACCCACCTCCAACATTTTTGAGCCGGTCTGGGCGGTCTTGACCTTGACCGCCTCCAGCCCAAAGTCCGGGAGTCTGACCTCCCCCCTGGCCCAGGCCATCAGGTCCGTATAGGTGGCCTCTTTGCCCTCCCTTTCGGCCCCCTCCCTCAGCGTCAGCACGATGGCTGCCGTGGAGGGGACGGTCACCTTGACCGGTTTCGGTCGCGGGGCCGGTTTGGGGGGGGCACGTGGCGTGGCGGCGCCCGCCTTTTTACCTCTCCCCCTGCGGGTCACCGTTGCCCAGGATTGCTCCTGGGCTTGGGGGGCGACCTCGGGGGCGGCGTCCTGCGGCTGAGGGCCGCTCCTCTGGCTTGTCCCCGCCGTGGGGGGGGGGTTGGGCGGCCCTTGGTTGGGGCGCGCCGACGCCTTCTTCTTGGGCCCCTGAGCTGGTGTGGGGCCGGCCTTCTTCCCCGTCTTTTGCCCCGCCTTTTGGCCCCTTTGGGCTGGCGGGGGTGGTGGGGGGGGCCTTGGAGCGGCCGTCTGCCCCTTCTTTCTGGGGGCCGGCTTGGGGGGCTCCCTGGCTTGCTCCCCCGCCTGGCCGGGCTGGGCTCTGGGGCCGGGGGGCAGTGGCGGCCTCCTATCCGCAGCTTGCGGCTCTCGTCTTTGCTCCCCCACTGGGCCGGTCTGGGCTCTGGGGTGGGGGAGCGGCTGCGTCCACACGTCCGCGGCTAGCAGCTCCCTGTGCTCTCCCGCCAGGCCGGACTGGGCTCTGTGGCGGGGGGGCGGCGGCGTTCTCTTGTCCGCCGCTAGCGGCGGGCGCCGAACGGGCTCCGGCGGGAGGCGCGACTCCAACTCCCCCAGGCGGGCGTTCATCATCCCGCCCAGGGATGTTAAGAGGTCGCGCCGGAGGTCCTCCACCACCTCCTTGAGACCCTCCCCGACGCCACTTGATTGGGGCTCCCTTCTCGCCTCGATGCCGCGCGCCTCGTAGGCCTCCTTGAAGGCGCGGAGCTCCGAGCGGACATTCTCCAGTTCTCGGGAGAGCCGGCTGTTGTCCGCCCGGAGGCGCCTCAGTTCTTCCGTGGAGGACAGCACGCGGAGTTCCTCGATGGCCTGCATGGCCTCGTCCGCGGCGTCCTGGAGGAGGCCCTTAATCCGCCCATTCACGTTACTGCACTTCGCAACGTTCCCCCGGAAGGAGAGTACGTTGCGGAGTGCAGTGGCGGCCAGCTCCTCCCGCGTTTTTTGTTGAGGAGTGCGCATCTCCTCTTCCACCTCGACCCCTTTGGGGGGCGACTTCGGCCCCTTGCGCGAGTACTGCTTGGGGCGGTACGTCGAGTCGCCCCTTGCCTCCTCCAGGTCGGCCGAGTGTCCGTCCGACCCCAAACCCGCCATCTCCCTCCTAGCGGCCGCCAAGAAGGAGCACGGTCCCATGAGGCGCTTTCCGCGTCCGCCCCTGGTGCTGGTGGCCACCTTTGTGGGTACCTCTTCCGCTCCCCTGGTCCAGTCATTGGCGACCCTCTTCAGGGTCGAGGTGGATTTCTCCGCCGCCCCCGCGAAGAATTTGCTGGCGACCGCCCCCCTCGCCTCCCTCTCCGTGTCCGAGGTGTCGGACAGGTCCACGATCTCTACCGGCCTTCCGGCATAACTCCCCCCCCCGTCGCAGGCCTCCGACATTGAAGTCGTTTCCCCCGCGACGTCAGCAAAAAGGGAGCCAGTGTGTCCCTTTTTCCCCCCTCCCAGACTCTTCCCAGAGAATGTGAGCCGGTATCCGGATGGTCCCGGCATCACATTCGCCGCGGCTGAGCCGCTCGATGGGCAGGGGTCTCGGCCACCGTCCGAGGCTGCCGACGATCCGGCCTCCACCCCCTCCATACTATCCCCCCCCCCGATCCCGGTCACTCCCGAGATATCAGTGGTCCGTTGTTCGTTCGCCAGGTTGTATTCACGAAGGCCGGCATCCTGCCGACCTACGAAGCAGTCTCTGCCCCCCCCAGAGTACATGGGGCTGGACGCCGCCGAAGCGACGCCGAGGGATTCTCCCGTTAGGGTACCCTCCTGGGGTAATACATTTTGGAAATCTGCTCTGTCCATGGTATCACCATCTCCGATGCTCCACATCGTCGTCTCTTTGAGGAGTGAGCTCTCCCGTCCATCAGTCCGTGTCAAAAAGCCAAGGTCGTGTTCAAAGTGTCCATCCGTCCGTTGTGAATAGCAGTGGTCGTGTTCACGAAGGCCGGCATCTTGCCGACCTACGAGGCGGTTGTTGCCCCCCCCAGAGTACAAGGGGCTGGACGCCGCCGAAGCGACGCCGAGGGATTCTCCCTTTCGGGTACCCTCCTGGGGTAAAACGTTTTTGCAACTCGCCATCACGAAGCGCCAATGCTCCACATCGTCGTCTCTTTTTTCGGGAGTGAGCTCTCCCGTCAGTGCGCCCTAACGAGGGCGCACCCGCCCCGCCTGGCAGGCCCTTGCGGGCCCCGCCGGGGTGTGTCGCTCTTAGTCTGGCCTCCCCCTAGACCCGTCCGGTATGGGAAGCCCTATCCGGCATGGCTCATAGGGATCATCAGCACGCAAGCCCCCCCACCACGACAAGGTGGCGACACCCGGGGGGGAACCTAACCTAACCTAACCTAACCTAACCTAACCTAACCTAACCTAACCTAACCTAACCTAACCTAACCTAACCTAACCTAACCTAACCTTTTTTTTTTTTTTTTTTTTTTTTTTTTTTTTTTTTTTAACGTAGTGAAAACTCATTTACGAGTACTCCCGGGCCCGGGGGGGCCCGAGCAGTTATGTGGGGCTCTCTCCCCCGTCCTCTTCCCCTGCGGGAAGGGGAGGGGGGAACATACCCACTAAAAACACTACGGCATTGACCGCTCGCCGGGTTTAGGTAGGCGCCGTGGGATCCCGAAGATTCGAGCCGACGACGCCCCCCGGCCTGCCCCGGCTTTGGTGAAAATCACCGGGGCTACCCGCACCAAGGAGGGAGGAGTCGCAACGCTTCGACTCCCCCCCCAGACGTGTGGGACCGTGCAATGCAGGTGGAGGACCCCCGTCCCCAACCCGCTGGTCCCACTAAGGGTTCAGGCGGGCAGCAAAGTGCCGCCGCCTTCGCCCCGTTCGTCTGCGCCGGAACGAGGGCGCGTGGACATCCTCCTCACGCTCCCGTTCCTCGGCTTCCTTTTGGAGCACCACTGCCTCGCAAAAGGAAGCCACCTCCTCCCAGGACTCGTCACCCCCAAGCATAGCTGACACTACGCTGTGGAGTGACAAGTCCGTCCTTCCGATAGCGGCCATGAGCTGACCGCGCTCATAGGCCCAGCAGGGACACTCCTCAAGCGTATGCTGGGCCGTATCGTCCGGCGCACCGCAGTTGTGACATTCCGCAGTGGCCTCTCTGCCTATGCGGTATAGGTAATGGCCGAAGCAGCCATGGCCCGTCAGAATCTGCACCATTCTATAGGTCAGTGACCCACCCTCCCGGTCTAGCCAGAGGTCCATCGAGGGGAGGATTGCCGATATGGTCCTCGTTCCATATCGACAATCCTCCAGTTCGTTCTTCCAGCGGTCCCTCATTCGCCTCGCGGCTTGTCGGCGGGCGTGCAGGAGTTCCTGCGGGGCCGGCCTTTCTCCTCTCGCCAGGGCTCCTTTTCCCTCACGGTAGGTCTCCGCCATGGTGGCGGCGTCAATATCCCATGGCGGAGTTCCGGCTATTAGGCACGCGGCCATGTGCGCCACCGTGACATACGCTCTGATCAAGCGGATGGCGCACACCCTCTGTGGCCTTCGGAGTATGGCCTTCGTCCGCTCCTTAATACAGTCCGCCCATATTGGCGCTCCATAGAGCGCCATACTGCGGACGACCCCCGTGTACAGCCTTCTGCAGACTCCGCCCGGGCCGCCTTCGTTCGGCATTAGCCTGGCCAGTGCCGACGCGGTCCCCACCAGTCGGGGCGCCAGTCTCACGAAGTGTTCGTGGAAATCCCACTTCCTGTCCAGGACAAGGCCAAGGTACTTGATATTGGCCTTGACCCGGACAGGTTCGCCCCCGATTGGTAGGGCGGCGTCAGCTGGAATTCGCCATCTTGGGGCCCCGAAGACCATGGCCTCAGTTTTCGAGACCGACACCTCCAGTCCAAGCATTCTGATGCGGCCGACCACCAGTTCGGCCGCTACAGTCGCTCTGCGTAGGGTCTCCGTCATGTCTTCGCCCCGCACGACCACAAGTGTGTCATCGGCGTAGACAATCGTGGCCATGCGGGGAAGTTGAACTCCTCTTATGGCCCAATCGAACCCCAGGTTCCAAAGTAAGGGGCCGAGTACGGACCCCTGGGGCACGCCGCAAGCCATAGGCCTTTGTTTGCGCTGACCATCGTGATCATAGAGCACTACCCTCTCCTCTAGGTAGTGCCCTATGATCCTTTGTAGGTGCCCCGGTATCCCGTGGTACCTAAGGGCCTCTTTTATTACAGCATAGGGGAGGGTGCCGAATGCGTTGGCTATATCGAGCGATACTGCTACTACGCCCTCCCCTTTGCTTGCCGCCTCGTCCTTGAATTCTTTCAACGACTGTATTGCGTCAATGGTGGAGCGGCCCGCCCGGAAACCAAATTGCCGCTCCGACAGATTCGGGCCCACCTCGTTCAGGTGCCGTGTAATCCGGTGGGCGATGATTCTTTCAAGCGCCTTCCCGGATTCGTCCAACAGCACGATTGGCCTGTATCCGGATGGGGAGTCCGGTGGTCGCCCCTCTTTCCTTAGTAGGACCAACCTCCCCTCTTTCCAGACCCTGGGGAAGCATCCGGTCTCCAGGCACTCGTCTAGGAGGTCTTTGAACCGGCCCCCAAGTTGTTGGAGGGCCACCGGTATGACCCTTGCCGGAACGCCATCCGGCCCCGGTGCCTTCTTACACACTCGGAGCCGGTCCACGACCATCATGTACTCGTCCTCGTTTACTGGACGATAATCATTGTTTTGCTCCTCCGAGGGGGCCGACATCCTCGGCGGAGCAAAATCTGGTGCCGGGGGAAAGAGGGCCTCCACCACTCTTCCCACGAGCTCCGGCTCCATGGAGTCCATGGGGGGAGGACCACGCCTCAATTTGTTCCGGACCATTTTATACGGTCTCCCCCATGGATCTCTCTCCAAGGAGGCGAGGAAACCTAACCTAACCTAACCTAACCTAACCTAACCTAACCTAACCTAACCTAACCTAACCTAACCTAACCTAACCTAACCTAACCTAACCTAACCTAACCTAACCTAACCTAACCTAACCTAACCTAACCTAACCTAACCTAACCTAACCTAACCTAACCTAACCTAACCTAACCTAACCTTTTTTTTTTTTTTTTTTTTTTTTTTTTTTTTTTTTTTACGTCGTGAAAACCCATTTACGAGTACCCCCGTCCCCGGGGGGGGGCGGGCGGTTATGTGGGGCTCTCTCCCCCGTCCTCTTCCCCTGCGGGAAGGGGAGGGGGGAGCATACCCACTAAAAACACGACGGCATTGTCCGCTCGCCGGGTTTAGGTAGGCGCCGTGGGATCCCGAGGATTCGAGCCGACGACGCCCCCCGGCCTGCCCCGGCTTTGGTTAAAATCACCGGGGCTACCTCACCAAGGAGGGAGGAGTCGCAATGCTTCGACTCCGCCCCCAGACGTGTGGGACCGTGCAATGCAGGTGGAGGACCCCCGTCCCCAACCCGCTGGTCCCACTAAGGGTTCAGGCGGGCAGCAAACTGCCGCCGCCTTCGCCCCGTTCGTCTGCGCCGGAACGGGGGCGCATGGACACACTCCTCGCGCTCCCGTTCCTCGGCTTCCTTTTGGAGCATTATGCTCTCACAAAAGGAAGCCACCTCCTCCCAGGACTCGTCACCCCCATCCAGCATAGCCGAGACTATGCTGTGGAGTGACAGGTCCTGCCGTCCAATAGCCGCCACTAGCTGGCGGCGCTCAAAGCTCCAGCACGGGCATTCTGCCACAGTGTGCTGGGCTGAGTCCACCGGAGCGCCGCAGTTATGGCACTGCGCGCTCTCTTCGCGTCCAATGCGGTGGAGATAATCACCGAAACACCCGTGGCCCGACAGGATTTGCACGAGGTGGTACGTCAGCGTACCAAACTCCCTGTCGAGCCACAGGTCGAGCGAGGGGAGGATAGCCGCTATAGTGCGCGTTCCATAGCGACAGTCCTCCAGCTCGCTCTTCCACCTATCGCGCATCCTTCGCGCTGTCATGCGGCGGGCATGCCTCAGCTCCTCAGGGGCCGGTGTGTGGCCCCTCGCCTCAGCCTCCTTCTGCTCCTTGTATGCCTCCGCCATGACGGAGGCATCAATATCCCACGGGGGAGTGCGTGCCAACAGGCAGGCCGCCATATGCGCCACCGTAACGTAGGCCCTGACGATACGGATGGCGCATATTCTCTGCGGTCTCCGCAGGACGGCCTTGGTTTCCGCCGACAACCGGTCCGCCCAAATTGGCGCCCCATAAAGCGCCATGCTGCGCACCACATTGGCAAAGAGCCGCCTGCAGGGCGCGCTCGGACCACCCACATTTGGCAATAACCTCGCCAGCGCAGAGGCGGTGCCAACTAAGCGGGGAGCAAGTCTTCGAAAATGCTCCCCGAAGTCCCATTTCCTGTCCAGGACAAGGCCAAGATACTTGATATTTGCCTTGACCTGGACAGGTTCTCCTCCTACTGGGATGGTGGTGCCCGCCGGAATACGCCATCTTAGGGCCCCGAACACCATGGCGTCCGTCTTGGCAACCGACACCTTGAGCCCAAGGGCCTGGATCCGGTCCACGACCAATTGAGCCGCTACTGCCGCCCTTCGCAGGGTCTCTCCCATATCCCTTCCCCGCACGACCACTAGCGTGTCGTCGGCGTAACAGATCGTGGCCATGCGGGGAAGCTGCACGCCGCGGATCACCCAATCGAACCCCAGGTTCCATAGCAAGGGGCCAAGCACGGAACCCTGGGGCACGCCGCAGGTCATGGGTCGGCTTCTGCGCCTTCCGCCATGATCGTAGAGCACTACCCTTCCCACGAGGTAGTGCCCTACGATCCTCCTCAGGTACCCCGGCAGCTGGTGGTACCGGAGGGACTCCTCAATCACCGCATATGGGAGGGTACCAAATGCATTGGCGATGTCAAGGGACACCGCCACTACCCCCTCCCCTTTGCTAGCCGCCAGGTCGCAACACTCCTTCAGCGTCCCCAGAGCGTCCATGGTCGACCGGCCGGCCCTGAACCCATACTGCCTGTCCGACAGGTTCGGGCCGACCTCCTGCAAGTGCCGGCGGATTCGGCAGGCTATCACCCGCTCGAAGGATTTGCCCGCTTCATCTAGGAGGACCAGGGGGCGATGAGCGGAGGGCGAGTCCGGTGAGCCCCCCGGTTTCGGTATTAAAACCAGCCGCCCCTCTTTCCACACACTAGGGAAGCGCCCCACCTCTAGACATTCGTCGTACAGGTCTCTGAGGCGCCCCCCCAGATGTTTTAGGGCGACCGGTATCACCCTCGCCGGCACCCCATCCGGCCCCGGGGCCTTTTTGCACACCCGGAGTCGGTCGACGACCATCATGAACTCGTCGTCATTCAGCTTTGGGGCTTCCTCTCGTTCACTTGGTTCCTCCAAGGGGGCCGACATCCTTGGAGGAACAAAGTCCGGCGCCGGTGGGAACAGGGTCTCCACCACCCTGTTTAGGAGTTCCGGCTCCAGGGAGTCCATGGGGGGGGCGCGCTTCATCTTGTTCCGTACAACCTTGTACGGACGCCCCCATGGATCCCTGTCGAGTGTGGCCAGGAACTCCTCATGTGCCTGGTCCTTGGCCCTGGATATGGCCGTTTGGAGCGCCTCCTTCGCCTCCTTCAGGGCCCTGTAGAGGCGCTCCTCCTCCTCGTCCGTGTGCCGCCTCCGCCGGCAGTGGGTATAGGCGCGGCGGGCACGGTTGCTGGTGGTTCGGAGAGCCGCAATCTCGTCCGACCACCAGTAGACCCTCGGCTTGGCCGGCATCCTTCGGACCCGGGGCATGGCAGCGTCACACACCGCAGTGAGTGACTCGCGGAAGCGGGCCGCCTTCTCATCCACCCCCAAGGTGCTAGGTGGGGGGGCGCACCACGCCTCCACCACTGCGGCCTCCTCCGCCATGCCCGAGTCGAACCTCGTGAGCACCCACCGCGGGAAGCTGGACCTACCGTTCGCCAGTGGCTGCGGCTGTGGCAGCAGCGAGGCGGAGACCCTCATCCGTATGTACCTGTGGTCGGAGAGGGTCTCGACGTCCTCTAGGACGCGCCAATCAGCTATCCGTGTGGCTAGGGCAGGGGTCGCAAACGTAACGTCCACGATAGACCCCCCCTGCCGACGCACACACGTATTAGCTGTGCCCTGATTGGCCACCTCAAACCCAGTGGCCGCCGCCCAATCCCGTAGGGCCGCCCCTTTGGGGTCTGTGTGGGGGCATCCCCACGCTGCGCTCTTAGCGTTCAGGTCCCCCATTACCACAACCTGAGCCGGGGCGACCCTGCCAACCAGCCTCCCCAGGTCCTCCAGGAAAGACTCGAAGTCGGACAGTGGCCTGTTGGGGGAGAAATACACCCCAATGACCACTGTCCCGCCCCATCTGACCGCCACGTACCCCAGTCCTTCCTCTATTTTGTAGAGGGGGGGGAATGTTCCAGCCGTTGGGACCACCACAGCCACTTTTCCGTCCCTTGACCCCGCCCAGTTGGGTTGGGGGGGGACGTAGTATGGCTCTGCCACCACAGCTGCCGCTATGCCCCACTCCGCCATGACCTGCATAATCAGGTCCTGAGCGCGGGCGGAGTGGTTCGCATTCGTCTGTAGGAGCTCGTAATGCGGGTGTGCTGGCATTAGGACACCTGCATTACGAGTTCCTCTTGCCCCGTAGGGCTGCCGTCCTTGGGGGTGTTGCCCTGGGTCGCACGGGTCTTCCCCCTAACCTTGGGCGGAGCACACTTCTCCCCACCCATTACATGGCCGTGAGGCCTGCCCGCTTCTGCGCACACCGCGCACTTGGGCTTGGCCTCGCAATTTGTCGCGAGGTGCCCCTCCTCTCCGCAGCGGAAGCACCTTGCCCCATGCTCCGCAGCAGAGGGGCACGTAGCCCTGGTGTGGCCCAGCGCCATGCACTTAAAGCAGCGCATGGGCAGGGCCGCAAGAGGCATTACGGTGGCCTTCATCCACCCCACTTGTACGTGGCCCTCCGCAACAATGGCCTTGGCGGCCGTCGCTGGGCACCGCAGAATGACGGCGCCCCGCCCAAACGCTCTCTCACTCAGGGCTCCAACCTTGACATGGGCCACGTCGCAGCCTCCCTTGGCTGCGATGGCCGCCGCCACCTCTTCCCGGCTCACGGTCTCATCGAGCCCAGTGAGCTTCAGCTCAGCGAATTTCATGGGCCGGGTAACCTCGACCACGTCCCCTACCACCTCACGGAGCTTCGCCGCCATGCAATCCGCGGTGGCTTCAGGGGTGTCTCCCCTGATTTCCACCATTTTGGAGCCGGTCATGGTGGTTCTCATTTTCACCGCCTCCAGGCCAAGGTCAGCCAGCTTGACCCCGTCTCTGGCCCACACCATCACCTCAGTGTAGGTGACTGATTGTCCCCCCCTCCGTGCCCCCTCCTTGAGGGTCAGCACCACGGCCGCAGTGCGGGGCACCACCACCTTTACCGCTTTCGGCTTTGGAGCCGACTTGGCGGGGGCGCTCGGGGAAGCGGTATGGGGGGTAGCGCTCCCCTTCTTCCCCCTTTTCCTCCTTACCACCGTCGCCCAAGACTCTTCCTGCGGCTGGGAAGCAGCCTGGGGCTCAGCCTGGGGCTGGGGCCCATTGTTCCCGCTCGCCCCCGCCTGCGTCACCGGCTGGGAGCTTGGGCCCGGCTTTGTCCCAGCAGTCTTCTTGCCCGCCTCCTTACCCGCCTTTTTGCCACTTTGGGCTGGCGGGGTCGGGGGGGGCAGCAGGGGGATCGCCTGCTTCGTCCTCTTGGCCTGGGCTCCCTGGCTGGGCTGCCTCAGGGGCTCCCTCGTTTCCCCCCCTACCAGGCTTGACTGAGCTCTGGGACGGGGGGGGGGCTGCGTCTTCCGGTCCGCAGCAAGCGGCGGCCTGCAGACAGGCTCCGGCGGGAGGCGCGCCTCGACTTCCCCTAGGCGGGCATTAATCATCCCACCCAGGGATGTCAAGAGGTCCCGCCTCAGTTCCTCAATAGCCTCCTTGAGGCCCCCTCCAATACCACCTCCTGTGGCCTCCTTCCTTGCCGCAGAAGCCGTGCTCTGCGCCTCCGCATAGGCAGCCTTGAAGGCTTGGAGTTCCGCGCGGACGATCTCCAACTCTCTAGAGAGCCGGGCGTTGTCCGCGCGAATACGGCGCTGCTCCTCCGTTGGGGAGACCATCCGCAGCTCCTCGATGGCCACCAGGGCCTCAGCAGTCGCCTCGTTCAGGCGGCCCTTGACCTGCCCGTTTATTCTGGAGCACTTCGATATGTCCTCCTTGATGAGGAGTACATTTCGAAGTGCTGCGGCAGCGAGCTCCTCCCTGGTCTGTTCCCGGGGAGTGCGTACGTCCTGTTCCTCGTCCGCGAGTGCCAACTTCCCTCGGTGCAGGGACTGTTTCGGACGATAGGTCCGGTCTTCACGGGCATCCTCAAACTCGACGGAGTCATCGTCTGAGCCTAGCCCCTCCAATCCCCTCCTTGCCTTAGCCAGGAAGGCGTGGGCACCCATGGGACGCTTTCCCCTTCCACCCCTGCTGGAGGTCTTCACCTTTACAGGGACTTCGGTGTCCCCGCTGGACCTGAGCGATATGGTTCGCTTAAGGGGGACCTTTTTACGGGCACCCCCAGCCTCAGTTGCGTCTGCCTCCATGTCGGAGGATTCAGACGGGTCTGCTCCGAACTCGGAGTCCTCCCCCTCGTGCGCCTCAGACTGGCTCGTCACGCCCGCTGAGTTGGGCTCAAAAAGGGAACCGTTTCCGATTTTCCCAGTTTTTTTCCCTCCCCCGTACTTGAGCGTACGTAAATTCAGTCTGAACTGAGAAGCCCCCGGCGGAAAATTCCCAGCGGGAGAACCGCTCGCCCGATTTTCCTCCTGACCGCTGTCAGGGATGGCCAATGACCTGGCCCCAATTTCCCCCGAACTACCCCCCCCCGTAGCTACCCCGGTTCCGGAGTTAGACCCTCCCCTAAAACCGGAACTATGGTCGCCCATAGTTCCCCCCCCTCCCGTCCGATTCCCAATCGGACCCCCCCCCCTCGAACCCGTTCAGGTTCAAGAACCCTCCCCCCCTGCTAAAACCCCCCCCTACCAGGTTGGTTCGCCAGAAGGGCGAAACCTAACCAAAAACGGTCAAGTCCGAACCGTGGAAAATTACCAACTTATCAAAAAGTTGGTAGTTTTCCCCAAATTCTGACGAGACTATTGTAGTTACAGAGTCGTGCGGGGTGCCGTTAGGCGGCGCAAACTACCCCCTATAAGACCCTATAACTATAAAATCCCGGACCGTTATAGTATAGGCGCAGTGATTTTTTGAAAGCCCCGACAAACTTAACAAAAAAGTTCACTAGCGCCTATGGCGAATCTAATAGCAACCAACGTTTCACCGAATAACTTCCGAATGGTAAGTCCGAAAATTATTCGGTAAACGGTATTTGGTAGTGCTACTAATTGGCTCTATTCCCCAGCAAAAAGAATTTAAAAAATGTAAACCGTAGAGAAGCTACGATTTTTCAAAAAATTTTGGGACAAGTTGTGTTTTGCAATTCCGACCGCAAAAAACAGATGGTTTTTGGGGTGAAACTGCAAAAATTAATTTTGGGGTATCCAGAGAAGCTAGAAGTACCGAAAAATAGCCAAAAAATCGAGAATCTAATGCGGAAGGCAATGAGATCAAAAAGTTTGGAAAATTCCAATCGCAAGTACCAAATTTGAGTGAAATAGAAAAACGCGTCCTCCAAATCAGCTCAAATTTTTCCTCAATCAGCTCAAATTTTTCCTCCCTCAATCAGCTCAAATTTTTCCTCAACCTAACCTAACCTAACCTAACCTAACCTAACCTAACCTAACCTAACCTAACCTAACCTAACCTAACCTAACCTAACCTAACCTAACCTAACCTAACCTAACCTAACCTAACCTAACCTAACCTAACCTAACCTAACCTAACCTAACCTAACCTAACCTAACCTAACCTAACCTAACCTAACCTAACCTAACCTAACCTAACCTAACCTAACCTAACCTAACCTAACCTAACCTTTTTTTTTTTTTTTTTTTTTTTTTTTTTTTTTTTTTTTTTTTTTTAACGTCGTGAAAACCCATTTACGAGTACCCCCGGCCCCGGGGGGGGCCGGGCGGTTATGTGGGACTCTCTCCCCCGTCCTCTTCCCTGCGGAAGGGGAGGGGGGAGCATACCCACTAAAAACACGACGGCATTGTCCGCTTGCCGGGTTTAGGTAGGCGCCGTGGGATCCCGAGGATTCGAGCCGACGACGCCCCCCGGCCTGCCCCGGCTTTGGTTAAAATCACCGGGGCTACCCGCACCAAGGAGGGAGGACTCGCAATGCTTCGAGTCCGCCCCCAGACGTGTGGGACCGTGCAATGCAGGTGGAGGACCCCCGTCCCCAACCCGCTGGTCCCACTTAAGGGTTCAGGCGGGCAGCAAACTGCCGCCGTCGTCGCCCCGTTCGTCTGCGCCGGAACGGGGGCGCGTGGACATCCTCCTCACGCTCCCGTTCCTCGGCTTCCTTTTGGAGCATTATGCTCTCACAAAAGGAAGCCACCTCCTCCCAGGACTCGTCGCTCTCAAGCATAGCTTCCACTATGCTGTGGAGCGACAAGTCTGTCCGTCCATCCAGTGCTGCCATGAGCTCGCCACGCTCATAGTCCCAGCACGGGCACTCTGCCAGGGTGTGTTGGGCCGTATCATCATCCGCACCGCAGTTGTAGCACTCGGCAGTCTCCTCTCTGCCGATGCGGTGCAGATAATGGCCAAAACACCCGTGCCCCGTCAGTATCTGGGTGAGCCTGTGGGTTATTGTCCCGTACCCTCTCTCGAGCCACAAGTCCATATGTGGGAGGATTGCCGCTATGGTTCTCGTTCCATATCGGCAATCCTCCAGCTCCTCCTTCCATCGGTCTCGCATCCGCCTCTCCGTCTGTCGGCGGGCGTGCTGGATCTCTGCCGGAGCCTGCCTGTCTCCCCTCGCTTTAGCCTCTTTTTGCTCCCTGTACAACTCCGCCATGGCTTTGGCGTCGATGTCCCAGGGAGGTGTACCGGCTATGAGGCAGGCAGCCATATGTGCCACCGTCACATAAGCGCGAATCATGCGGGTGGCACATACCCTCTGTGGTCGTCTCAGAAGGGCCCTACCCTTCTGCGTCAGCCGGTCAGCCCATATCGGAGCACCATATAGCGCCATGCTCCTTACCACTCCCGCATATAGCCTGCGGCAGGGCATGCTCGGCCCTCCTAGGTTCGGCAGCAGCCGGCCCAAAGCCGACGCGGCACCCACCAGCTTGGGGGCGAGCCTGGTGAAGTGAAGTGCTCGCTGAAGTCCCACTTTCTGTCCAGGACAAGGCCAAGATATTTGATATTGGCCTTGACCTGGACAGGCTCTCCGCTAATTGTGAGCGTGGTGTCCGACGGGACACGCCATCTAGGCGCCCCGAAGACCATGGCGTCGGTTTTGGATACCGACACCTTTAGGCCGAGCGCCTTGATGCGGTCGACCACCAGCTCTACCGCTACTGTAGCCCTTCGTAGGGTTTCCCGCATATCGCTTCCCCGGACGGCCACCATCGTGTCGTCGGCATAACAGATGGTGGTCATGCGGGGAAGCTGGACTCCGCGTATGACATAGTCGAACCCAAGGTTCCACAGGAGCGGGCCGAGTACGGAACCTTGGGGGACTCCACAGGCCATAGGTCGGCTCATTCTCCTCCCGCCGTGATCGTAGAGCACTACCCTATCCTCAAGGTAGTGCCCTACGATCTTTTGAATGTATGCCGGCAGTTGGTGATATCGCATGGCTTCCTTAATAACCGCGTACGGGAGGGAGCCGAACGCGTTGGCGATATCCAGCGATACCGCCACCACTCCCTCCCCCTTGCTGGTTGCCAGGTCACTGAAGTCTTTGAGCGCCCGTATCGCGTCCACCGTTGACCGGCCCGCCCGAAACCCGAACTGGTTGTCGCTCAGGTTTGGGCCAGTGTCCCGCAGATGGCCGAGTATTCTCCAGGAGATAACCCTCTCCAGGGCCTTACCCGACTCATTCAGCAGGACGATGGGACGATGACCGGAGGGCGAGTTCGGTGACTGCCCCGGCTTGGGCAGGAGGACGAGCCGCCCCTCCTTCCACACTCTGGGGAAGTGTCCGACCTGTAGGCACTCGTCGAGCAGATCTCTAAAGTGCCCCCCCAGGTGTGTCAGGGCAACGGGGATGACCCTCGCTGGTACTCCGTCTGGGCCCGGAGCCTTTTTACAGGCCCGGAGACGGTCCCTCAGCCACATAAATTCGTCCTCATTTATTCGCGGGACGGGGGGTTCCTCCTGGTCCTGCGAGGGGGGCGCTAATCTCGGGGGATCGAAGTCTGGCGCCGGGGGGAAGAGGGCCTCCACGACTCTGTTGAGGAGCTCTGGCTCAAGGGAGTCCATAGGGGGGGCACGCTTCATCTTGTTGCGCACCATCTTGAACGGGCGCCCCCATGTATCCCTGTCGAGCGTGGCCAGAAACTCCTCATAGGCAGCGTCCCTCGCCTTCGAAATCGCCAGCTGTAGGACCCGCTTCGCCTCCTGGAGCGCGCTGTGCAGCAGCTCCTCCTCCTCTGCAGTGTGTGACCTCCTTCGCCTGCAGTGTGTGTATGCACGGCGGGCGCGGTTACTGGCGGCCCGAAGATTCGCGATTTCTTCGGACCACCAATACACACTTGTTTTGGCCGGCAATCTGCGGATTCGCGGCATTGCAGCGTCACACACCGCCGTCATGGATTCCTGGAATCGAGCCGCCTTCCCTTCCACGCCCAGGTCACTGGCTGGGGGGGTACGCCACGTCTGAACAATGGCTGCCTCCTCGGCTATGCCCGCATCAAATTTAGCCAAGACCCATCGTGGGAAAGTCGTCGCTCCCACAGGCGGCTGCGATTGCGGCTGCGATGACTGCGAGGCGGAGACCGTCATCCGGATGTACCGGTGATCGGAGAGGGTCTCTTCTTCTTCCAGGACGCGCCAATCACTCACTCGTGCGGCGAGGGCAGGGGTCGCAAACGTGACATCCACGATGGACCCACCCTGCCGACGCACGCATGTGTTGGCGTTGCCCCGGTTCAACACCTCTAGCCCGGCAGCCACCACCCAGTCTCCTAGTACGACCCCCTTCGGATCAGTGATGGGGGAACCCCACGCGGCGCTCTTGGCGTTCAGGTCCCCCATCACTATCACCTGGGCTGGGGCGGCTCTCGCCACCACTCGCCCTAGCTCCTCGAGGTACGCCTCGAAGTCCGATAACGGCTTATTGGGGGAGAAGTACGTCGCAATGACGACTGTCCTGCCCCATTTGGCCGCCACGTACCCCGGCCCGCTCTTGATTCGGGACAGGGGAGGGAGGAAGCCTGTAGCCGGCACCACAATCGCCACTGTCCCGTCGGTATCCCCCACCCAATTGGGTTGGGGGGGAGCGAAGTAAGGCTCCGCTACAACCGCCATGGCCAACTCCCACTCCGCCATGACCTGCATGAGCAAGTCTTGAGCGCGGGCGGAGTGGTTGAGGTTGCACTGCAGGATGTCTAAATGCTGGTGTGCTGGCATTTAGACATCCATGCGGTTATCCTCTTCGTCGTGCGTTGTGGCATCGGCGGGTTTTTTCGGGGCCTCGTCACGTCCTTTTGTGGGAGGTGGAGCACACGAGCGTCCCCCCATGACGTGTCCCGACGGGCGCTTGGCTTGCTGGCACACACCACAGAAGGGGTCCGCCTCACATTCCGAAGCTCTGTGTCCCGGCCTAGAGCACCGGAAGCACACATCTCCCCTCTCTATTGCGGACGGACACCGTGCCCTCGCGTGGCCCGTCCCCATGCACCTGTAGCACCTCATGGGTTGGGGCTCCAGGGCCGCTACCTTGGCCGACGACCAGCCGACCAGCAGCTTTCCCTCCTGTAGAAGTTTTTTGGCGGCGGCCACCGGGCACCGCACCAGCACCGATCCCGTGCTATTTGCTAGGATCCGGATCGGGCCCACCTTTGTTTGGTCCAGTGCGCAGCCTCCCCTGAGGACCACTGCCGTCCTGACGTCCTCCGAGGTTACCGACTCATCGAATCCGGTAACTCGGAGGTCCACCGTCTTGAAGGGTCGGTTTACTGTGGCTACCTCCCCGATTACCTCCTCGATCTTTGCGGCCAGATCGTCCGCAACTCGGGCGCTGTCTGAGCCCGGCACCTCAATCAGGCGGCCTCCAGTCGCTGATTTCCGGATCCGGACGCTTTCGAGCCCGATCTCCGCGAGCTTGAGCGATGCAGTGGCCTTCTGCATCGCTTCAATATACGTGACCTTGGCGTCCGGCTTCAAGGTGATTATCACCGCTGAGCTTTTTGGGGCAGACAGCTTAGCCCTCGCAGGTTTTTTGGCCCCCGCGGCTTGGGGTTGGGGCTTCTTGGCCTTCGACTTCCTCTTTACAACTTCAGTCCAAGAGGGCTGCGTGCTTTGTTCCGGCGTGTTCGTGGAGGTGGAGGGCATCGGCCCTGGCTCCTGCTGGGTCATAGTCTGGCTCCTTGCGCCCGCCTTCGACTTTGGCTGCGCCTTAGGCTGCGCCTTAGGCTGAGCCTTAGCTTGGGCCTTACCTTGGGCCTTAGCCTGCCTCTTGGGCTCATTCGCCATCTGTGGCGGTGGTCTGGGTTCAGGCTGGCTGGCGGAACGAACGCCGGCAGCCTTTTTCCCCTGCCCTCCTTTCGGGGCCGCTTGCGCCCGGCTGGCCCTGTCCGCTGCTAGCGGGGGGCGCATGATCGGCTCCGCCGGTAGGCGTTTCTCCACCGCCTCGAGCCGAGCATTTATCATATTCCCCAGGCTGAGGAATAACTCCCTAGAGTGGACCGCAAGCGCCTCTTGCAGTCCATCAGGGAGGCCCGGGGCTGCGGGGCGGGGGGTCTCCCTCCGCTCAGAGAATGCGGTGCGAAGCGCCTTGGTCTCCGCTGTGAGCAAGGCAAGCTGCTCCCGCATTCTCTTATTGTCCGCTTTTAGCTGTCGGATCTCATCATTTTCTGTGCGGCTATCTAGATCCTCCATGCACTGGAGGATCTCCCGACACGCCGCATTTATGTTTCCTCGCACGACGCCATTCAGGTTGCCTGACTTGGCAGCCTCTGTCAGCACCGTGCGGGCCGCCTTGCGCGCGCACTCCACAGCCCCGGCTCCTTCGGACACCAAACGGTCATTCAAAGAAGCCGAGCCGCGTCCCCTCAACGCTTGACGGGAATCGTCCGCATCCTCGTCGTCCGATACGTCGGACACATGTACGGAGCGAACGGGACTCCTGTCCCTCTTCGCAGCCTTCCTGCTCCCCTGCGAGAGGGAGCGCAGCGCTGGGAAGTCCAGGCGGTACGTTTTGGTTTTGTCCGCCTGGGATTGGTAATCCTCGCTGTCGGATCCCCGCAGTTTAGCCTTGGCGGCGGCCAGTCCGGAATATGCTCCCAATGCCGTGGGAGTGCGCCCTCTTGCAGCACTGCTGACTTTCGGGGACAGAGTTCCTGCCCCGGTAGTCCTTCCGCCAACAATGCCCCTCTTCATGGGATTTGAAACCATCTCCATTGCGTCCTGGAATGGTTCCAATAAGTCCGCTGATTTGTTTTCCATTTTGGTGGAAAACACCGAAAAACTCGCTTTAAGCTTAGCCCCTTTATGGGGCAGGCCGTTTTAAAGCACCCAGAAAGTAGGGGTGGGACACCCCCCACCACCTGCGGTCACTCCCGGAAAAAATTCGGAGATCGAGTTAAAAACCCGAATTCTCCTCACTTTTCACCACCTTTATCCGCTTCCAAAAAATCCAAGAAGACCAAAAGTGGAGGTTGGGACCCCCCCCCTACCTCCTGGAGCCTTCCGGGAACTTTCCAGTAACAAATGGAATTTTTATCAAAATTCCCCACTTTTGCCCAACTATGTAAACAAACCTTTCACGGTGGGCTCCCACTCACCACCGTTGCAATTCGCCGGCCGGAAATTTAGAAATTTAATATCTCCTTTCAGGGCGGAGATACCCCCCCGCTGCAAAGGGCAATTATGGGGCGAAAAATAAAACCTATCTTTCGCCACCAAAATCACGCCTTTACGACGTAATTTGAGCAATCTATAAGGGGTTTTATAGATTGCTCAAAAACTTTAACGACTCAATTAGCAGATTTTTAGACCTTAGTTCAAAAATCTGTAATTAAATAACCGCTAGTTGCTAGCTATGCTAATTAACAACTTAATAACTTCTTCCCCTCCTCTACCCACCACAGGAATTTGGTGGGGGTAGGTCACCGGGTATCGAAGTTATTAAGCGCCAAATAGTAAAAGTTAGCAAACGTTCTAAACCAACTAAATTTCGTATGCAAAATCGGAAATCCGTAATACAAAAGCCAAATATCAAGTGAGGGTGGAAATCGAGTCAGGGGATGAAAGCCGGGGTCGTCTTTAATCTAATCCAATCGATAAACACCAAAAAATCGCAAGGCTAGCCGTCAGTAACCGCAAAGGAACATCAAATTTTGCCTTAGGAACATCAAATTTTGCCTTAGGAACATCAAATTTTGCCTTAGGAACATCAAATTTTGCCTTAGGAACATCAAATTTTGCCTTAGGAACATCAAATTTTGCCTTAGGAACATCAAATTTTGCCTTAGGAACATCAAATTTTGCCTTAGGAACATCAAATTTTGCCTTAGGAACATCAAATTTTGCCTTAGGAACATCAAATTTTGCCTTAGGAACATCAAATTTTGCCTTAGGAACATCAAATTTTGCCTTAGGAACATCAAATTTTGCCTTAGGAACATCAAATTTTGCCTTAGGAACATCAAATTTTGCCTTAGGAACATCAAATTTTGCCTTAGGAACATCAAATTTTGCCTTAGGAACATCAAATTTTGCCTTAGGAACATCAAATTTTGCCTTAGGAACATCAAATTTTGCCTTAGGAACATCAAATTTTGCCTTAGGAACATCAAATTTTGCCTTAGGAACATCAAATTTTGCCTTAGGAACATCAAATTTTGCCTTAGGAACATCAAATTTTGCCTTAGGAACATCAAATTTTGCCTTAGGAACATCAAATTTTGCCTTAGGAACATCAAATTTTGCCTTAGGAACATCAAATTTTGCCTTAGGAACATCAAATTTTGCCTTAGGAACATCAAATTTTGCCTTAGGAACATCAAATTTTGCCTTAGGAACATCAAATTTTGCCTTAGGAACATCAAATTTTGCCTTAGGAACATCAAATTTTGCCTTAGGAACATCAAATTTTGCCTTAGGAACATCAAATTTTGCCTTAGGAACATCAAATTTTGCCTTAGGAACATCAAATTTTGCCTTAGGAACATCAAATTTTGCCTTAGGAACATCAAATTTTGCCTTAGGAACATCAAATTTTGCCTTAGGAACATCAAATTTTGCCTTAGGAACATCAAATTTTGCCTTAGGAACATCAAATTTTGCCTTAGGAACATCAAATTTTGCCTTAGGAACATCAAATTTTGCCTTAGGAACATCAAATTTTGCCTTAGGAACATCAAATTTTGCCTTAGGAACATCAAATTTTGCCTTAGGAACATCAAATTTTGCCTTAGGAACATCAAATTTTGCCTTAGGAACATCAAATTTTGCCTTAGGAACATCAAATTTTGCCTTAGGAACATCAAATTTTGCCTTAGGAACATCAAATTTTGCCTTAGGAACATCAAATTTTGCCTTAGGAACATCAAATTTTGCCTTAGGAACATCAAATTTTGCCTTAGGAACATCAAATTTTGCCTTAGGAACATCAAATTTTGCCTTAGGAACATCAAATTTTGCCTTAACCTAACCTAACCTAACCTAACCTAACCTAACCTAACCTAACCTAACCTAACCTAACCTAACCTAACCTAACCTAACCTAACCTAACCTAACCTAACCTAACCTAACCTAACCTAACCTAACCTAACCTAACCTAACCTAACCTAACCTAACCTAACCTAACCTAACCTAACCTAACCTAACCTAACCTAACCTAACCTAACCTAACCTAACCTAACCTAACCTAACCTAACCTAACCTAACCTAACCTAACCTAACCTAACCTAACCTAACCTAACCTAACCTAACCTAACCTAACCTAACCTAACCTAACCTAACCTAACCTAACCTAACCTAACCTAACCTTTTTTTTTTTTTTTTTTTTTTTTTTTTTTTTTTGGCCTGGGGAAAATCCTTTATGGATACCACCGGCTGAGGACGCCGGCGGTTATGTGGGAGTCCCGCCCCAGAAGGGGGCGGTTTACCCACTAAAAACCCCAGGGTGTTCCGCTTCTCCGCCGTGTTGCTTCCGGGGCTGTGGGAACTCTGCGCATCCATGGCCCCGGTAGCACGGCAGCTTGCCCTTGCTGAGGGCCCAGTCTCGGGAGACTATTGTCCCCTTCTCCTTCGTTGTAGACGCACCGGGAACACTTGGTGCGTCTACCAACTCGAGGACCTTAATGGCGGGTGACGGGCATCCCCATGCCCGTCACACGCAGTCCTTCTCAGGGCGGCATTTGGCGCTCATAGTTGAGCCGCCTGCGCCCGACTCGCCTGCGGCGCTGGGGTCGGGAGGACGGGTCGTCCTCTCTCTCCCGCTCCGCTCTCTCCTTGGTCGTCATGACCTCCTCACAGTAGGAGGCCATTGCGTTCCACGACCTCTCGCTGCCGGTCATGGCTTTGATCACGGCCGGCAGCGATAGGTCGCTACCAACTACCGCCGTGAGGCGAGTCCGCTGCTCGGCGAACGCGGGACACGTCTGCAGCGTATGCTGCGCCGTGTCCTCCGCGTTCCCGCAGTGGTGACACTCTGGCGCTGTTTCCCTCCTTGCTACCTTGCACAGGTACTTGCCGAAGCAGCCATGCCCCGACAGTACCTGCGCTAGGTGGAAGGAAACTGTGCCCCACCCTCTCTCGACCCAGTCCATTAGGACCGGTCGGACTCCCGATATGGTCCAGTGGCCGGCGCTCGGCCGCTCCAGAGCCTCCAGCCACTTCCGGAAGAGAGTTTGGCGGGAGACTTCTCTCCATCGCTTTATCTCTTCCGGGCACGGCTGTTCCCCTCTGGAGCGCGCCTCGGCTACCCGTCGGTACACAGCGGCCAGCACCTCGGCATCCAGCTCCCACGGTGGGGTGCCCGCCAATACGCAGGCCGCCTCGAACGAGGTGGTGCGGTACGCCCTCGCTGCCCTAACCGCCATGACCCTTTGCGGTCGTCGCAGGTGGGTCTTGTTTTGGGCGGAAAGGGCATCCACCCAAATAGGCGCCCCGTAAAGGGCCATAGACCGCACCACGCCCGTGTATAGTCGGCGGCAACCCGCTTTCGGCCCGCCCACGTTCGGGAGTAGCCGGCTCAGTGCCGACGCAGTCCCAACAAGTTTCGGAGCCAAGCGCCGGAAGTGCTCCTCGAAGCTCCATCGGCTGTCTAGGACGAGTCCAAGGTATTTTAGCGTCCTCCCGACGCCGATGGAGACTCCGCCCACCACCAAGGCGGCATCCGCTGGAGGTGCCCTCCGAGGCCCATAGAAGCAAATGGCTTCTGATTTGTGCAGGGCCACCTCGAGCCCCAGCCTCCTAATTCGGTCCACTACATGGGCCACGCCAGCAGTAGCCAGCAGTGAAGCCTCGCGAAAGGTGGCACCACGGGCTGTGACGAGGGTGTCGTCAGCGTAACACGTGACTTCGACCCCCCGCAAGTTTGCACCGCGCAGCACCCAGTCGTAACCGATGTTCCACAGGAGTGGTCCTAGGACTGACCCCTGTGGAACACCGCACGACATCGCTCGTTCTTCCCACTCTTCCTGCGCGGGGTAGCGGATCGCCCTTTCAGAAAGGTACGATGCCACTACCCCGCACAGGTACGCCGGTACGTTATGGTACCTGAGCGCCTCCTTGATGGTTTCCCAGGGAAGGGTGTTGAAAGCGTTGGCAATATCCAAGGATACTGCCAACACTACCTCTCCCCGGGACACCGCTTCATCCGTCAGAGCCCTCACCCGCGCAATCGCGTCGATGGTGGACCTGCCCTGACGGAATCCAAACTGGCACGTGCTCAGGTCCGGCCCTTGCTCCCTCAGATGGTTGTTGAGGCGAGCGGCAACAATACGCTCAAAGAGCTTAGCCCCCTCGTCAAGAAGGACGATCGGCCTGTAGCCTGACGGGGAGTCGGCCGGACGCCCTTCCTTCCGCAGCAGCACGAGCTTCCCGCATTTCCAGGCGCGCGGGATATATCTTTGCCTCAGGCACGCAGTAAAGAGGGCTCGTACCCTTGCCTCCAAGGGGCCGAGTGCCAGCACCCAGGCACGACCGGGGATACCGTCGAGACCAGGGGCGGTATTTTTGGCTTTGAGCCTCAAAATTGCCGCTCCTAGTTCTCCCTCTGTCACCTCGGGTGCGACAGCCTCGTCTGCCACATTAGGTGGAGCCATGCGCGGGGGCTGGTGTTCGCCCCGCTGTGGGAAGAGCGCGCCCACGATCCGATCCAGGACACTCGGCTGGAGACTTTGAGTAAGTGGGGGGGCCCAAGGGCGAAGCTTACACCTCACCGTCTTGTACGGCCGCCCCCACGGGTCGCTGTTCAAAGCCTCCAGCATCTCCTCTTCCGCCAGATCCTTGGCTTTGCCAATAGCGGAGCTTAGGACTCTGCTGGCTGCCCTATAGATTTCGTAGAGCCTAACCTCCTCGGTCTGGTCACGTCGCCTCCGCCTTCGGCTCCTGGCGTACTGGCGTCTCGCAGCCACGCAATCCTTGCGCAGCTGCGTGAGTTCTGCGGACCACCAGTATACCTTCCGCCTCGGACCCATGGCCTTGACCCGGGGCATTGCGGCGTCGCACACCTGTGCCATGGCTTCGCCGAGCCAGGTCGCCTCCTCTTCCACATTAATTTGGTCGGGCACTTCCGGCCAGGCTTGGACCAGGGCTGCCGCGTGGAGAACGTCTCGGTCGAGGCGTTTTACGGCCCATTTTGGGCTTTCCATTCCCCGGGGGCGGCTTAGGCCGTCCGGGGTAGTGTGTTGGGCGGAGACATCGAACCGAATATATCGGTGATCCGATAGCGTCTCAACGCCCACCACAACCTCCCAGCCTTGGACACGGCGCGCCAGGGCACCATTCGCGAATGTCACATCCACGATGGACCCGCCCTGTTGCCGCACGCACGTGTCTACCGCCCCTTGGTTCAGCACCACCAGGCCAGACGCAGCCGCCCACTCCGTTACCGCTTGACCGCGCACATCCGTCGCAGGGGAGCCCCACGCCATCGACTTGGCGTTGAGATCCCCTGCGACGAGCACTTGTTCGGGATTACTTCTGCCGATCAGAGCCCCCACCTCATCGAGGAACACCTCGAATTCGGCAAGAGTCCGATTCGGCGAGAAGTATGCCCCAACTACCATCGTCCTGCCGATGAATGCGGCCACGTAGCCATGGCCTCGCACCACTCTTTCAAGTGGCGGAGAGCCAGCCGATGACTGAGTGGCTATGGCTACTAGGCTGTCCCGGTCTCCTGCCCAGTTATCCTTAGGAGGAACACTGTATGGCTCAGCCACTATCGCGATATGTATTAACCACTCCGCCATGCTCTGGAACAAGAGGTCCTGAGCTCTGGCGCAGTGGTTAATGTTCGCCTGTAAGTAGCGAGTGGGAGCCATTGCACTACGTGTCCATGGCCTCCTCCTCCTCGTCCCGGGGTTCGGCAGCCGTGTTGGTGCCGTTCTGGGGGTTTGGCTGCGGGGGCGCCCGGGGGCCATCGACAGCTAAACGCTGCTTGGGTTTGGGTGGGTTGCACGCCTTGCTTCCCACCCTGTGGTTTGCCGCTAGCCCTGCCTCCGCACAAAGTGTACAGTGCAGTGGGGCTGTACATGTGCTGGCTATGTGACCGGATTGCCCGCAGCGGTAGCATTGCTGGCTACGGTCTACATCTGCCTTGCACTTGGCCCGCACGTGGCCCACCTCGAGGCAACGGAAGCAGCGCAGGGGGCGAGCATCCAGCAGTTTGACCTGCGCCGACACCCAGCCCACGAGCAGTCTTCCAGCCTTCACCACTTTATTCGCTGTCAATATAGGGCAGCGAAGCCAGATTGTTCCCAGTCCAGAGGAGCCGAAAAATACTTCCCCTGACTTGATGTCGGCTTCGGCGCAGCCACCTTCTCGCGCGACTGCCGCCACCACTTCGGTGGAACGGACAGACTCATCTAGGCCCGAGATGCGCAATTCTGCGCACTTGGTGGGCCTAGAAATTCGGACCACTTCAGGGTCCGTCACTTCCACCAGCTTCTTTGCCAAGGCATCAGCTTTCTCGCCACTTGCAATGCCAGGCACCTCCATGACGTAGGCCCCAGTTTGGGCTTTTCTGAAGCGGAGGCCAGGTATTTCCAGCTCCTCTAGCTTGATCCTCCTTTTCGCTTCGGCGATCACTGTGCCCAAGTCTGTTCTCTTCTCCGTCGCTTGCGGCTCCAGTAGCGTGAGAACAACTGCAGCCGATCGGGGAGGACGCAGCTTCTTAAGCTTCCTCTTTCGGTTATTGGTTTCAGGACCCTGGGATCTCTCCACCGGTCCTTTGGTCGCCGTTTTCTTCTTCTTCTTCCTCTCCACTTTCTTCCACTCCGACGAGGATGACTGTTCGGGTGGGGGCATGGGAATGGAGTAGGGGAAGACATCTTTGTTTGGGGCCGTTTTCTTCTTTTTCCCCCGTTTCGCCCTTGTGGGTCCCGAGCGACTGGGACCGGAGCCAGGGGCAGGGTGATTTTGAGTCTCCGGCCCCACTTTCTTCTTTTTGCCCGCCAAGCGGGCATCGATGTACGGTCCGACGTGGGCCATGACCGCCTGGCAGATTTCATCCATCTGCGTTGGAGGCGGTCTGACGGCACCACGCCCGTCCGTTCTTCCGTTTGGGGACGGTCGCGCAGGGGTCGGCCCTTCCCGGTCCGGTTCGGTGTGGAGGGGTGGCGGACTGCCCTGCTTCCGCATCCCCTCCATTTCCTTTTTAATTTCGGCCAGCTCCTTTCGGAGGCTGGCCATCTCGGCCTGCAGCCGCGTGTTATCGGCTTGTAGCCTAGCCGTTTCCTCTGTTGTTGTGCGTTGGCTCAGCACCGCAAACGCATCAGAAATGGCCGCGGCTGCCTCCTTGAGGTTTTTGACGTAGCCGCCAGACAGGTTTTTTGACTTGGTAGCCACTTTCGTGATGATGGCCACGCTGTCCGCAACTTGCAGCCCAAGGTCTTTATTGGCCGCGGCACCTTCCTTTCCGTTTGCTTCTACGGAGGAGGCGTCACTTCTTTGGTACCCTTGGTACCTGATGGGCATGCCTTCCAGCTCTTTCTGGAGGGCCATCTCTGCCTTCAGCCTGATCTCTTCCTTTAGGGCACGGTTGTAGGCCTCCTTCGCCTTGGCCAGTCCAACGTATTTACCTGACGTTGGTGGCCGGCCTCTGCCCTTCCTGTCTCCTATAGCCAGTGGAGTTGAGGAGCCTTCGTCACTGGAACTGAAGATGGACGCAGGGCGGAGTCGCTTCCGCCTCTGCTTCGTCCGCTCAGTTCTTTCTGTCCCCTCGTCGATATTGTCGAGCTTGCTTTTCCCCGAGGACTCACGTCCTCCGGTACCGTGCGAAGCGAAGCTGACATCCGAGCTGGTGTGTGCCCTCGGTTCGGGCTCCGAGTTCGTGTTGATTGTGTGCCGAGTTAAGACTACTTGGCATGCACGCGTTTGTGCGCTGGTTCCAGGTTTTGGCGGGATCTGTATCGCCGCCGCTTGAGGATCTAAACGTGGGCTTTGTGGGCCCACGAAGTGACAATTGCCCCCCCCAGAATACGATGGGGCAGCCTGTGTCTTAGACACAGGGAGGGATTCTCCCCGAAGGGTACCCTCCTGGGGTAATATCTTTTTGTTGTCACCCATTTTCCTTTATTGAAGGGGTCAGGTCCCCTGCTCCTGGTAAAGGGAGAGCGCCCTCCTCTTTTTTAAGGGGTGAGTTCCCCTGTGTCGCAGTTACGCCGACCCGTTCGCCACTAAAGTGGTACTTCCGGCTCGCCGCTATTCCAAGCCGGACCCGTTCGGTCCACAGGACCTACTTGTCTCCGGCTAGGTACTGGATGCGCTGCGACCCACATCCAGAACCGCGTTAAGGTGCGGTTAGGCCTCGGTTTTTATAGAGGTTTTCCTTCCTCGTGGTCCTCCCTTTGCTGGGGACGACCCCCACTCCCGGCTCCATTGGGCCGGATTGCGGGTTCGCACTGGCGCTCTGTAAAGAGCCCTGCGCTCGCACACGTCCGCATCCCAGTCTACTCTGCTGATCAGAGAGGTACCGGGAGCGGACCCACCGCCTCTGCATCCAGCGATCCCCCGTTCAGGGAACCATCTGGAGCAGGAATGTGGCGCAGCCATACCGGCAGCGCCCCTCCGGTCACGTCCGCATCCCAGTCCACTCTGCTACTCAGAGAAGTACCGGGAGCGGACCCACCGCCTCAGCACCCCGATGTCGCCTGTTCCAGGAGAGACGAGGAGCTGGAAAATGGCGCGTCCTTTCACTAGGACGCACCTACCCCGCCAGGCCCAGGCTGGGCTCCGCCGGAGCTGTGCCGCTCTTGGTCACCCTTTCACTTCGAGCTTTGAGGCCCGAAGATCACTAAGGGGCTCAAGCCCCCCCACCACGACAAGGTAGCGACACTCGGGGGGGAACCTAACCTAACCTAACCTAACCTAACCTAACCTAACCTAACCTAACCTAACCTAACCTAACCTAACCTAACCTAACCTAACCTAACCTAACCTAACCTAACCTTTTTTTTTTTTTTTTTTTTTTTTTTTTTTTTTTTTTTTACGTAGTGAAAACCCATTTACGAGTACCCCCGTCCCCGGGGGGGGGCGGGCGGTTATGTGGGGCTCTCTCCCCCGTCCTCTTCCCCTGCGGGAAGGGGAGGGGGGAGCATACCCACTAAAAACACTACGGCATTGTCCGCTCGCCGGGTTTAGGTAGGCGCCGTGGGATCCCGAGGATTCGAGCCGACGACGCCCCCCGGCCTGCCCCGGCTTTGGTTAAAATCACCGGGGCTACCTCACCAAGGAGGGAGGAGTCGCAACGCTTCGACTCCGCCCCCAGACGTGTGGGACCGTACGGCGCAGGTGGAGGACCCCCGTCCCCAACCCGCTGGTCCCACTAGGGGTACAGGCGGGCAGCAAAGTGCCGCCGCCTTCGCCCCGTTCGTCTGCGCCGGAACGGGGGCGCATGGACGCACTCCTCGCGCTCCCGTTCCTCGGCTTCCTTCTGGAGCATTATGCACTCGCAGAAGGAAGCCACCTCCTCCCAGGACTCGTCACCCCTATCCAGCATAGCCGAGACTATGCTGTGGAGTGACAAGTCCTGCCGTCCAATAGCCGCCACCAGTTGGCGGCGCTCGTAAGCCCAGCAGGGGCACTCTTCCAGCGTATGCTGGGCTGTGTCCTCTGCAGCCCCGCAGTTGTGGCACTGTGGGCTGCTTTCCCTCCCAATTCGGTGGAGGTATGCGCCGAAACACCCGTGGCCCGACAGGATTTGGACGAGATGGTACGATATCGTACCAAACTCTCTGTCGAGCCACAGGTCGAGTGAGGGGAGGATCGCCGCTACAGTGCGCGTCCCGTAGCGAGAGTCCTCCAGCTCCTCTTTCCACCTGTCGCGCATTCTGCGCTGGGCTTGTCGGCGGGCGTGGAGTAGCTCCTCCGGGGCCAGCCTGTCCCCCCTCTCCTGAGCCTCCCGTAAGGACCAGTAGCTCTCCGCCATGGCCTCGGCGTCAAGGTCCCAAGGTGGCGTACCGGCAATGAGGCAGGCCGCCATGTGGGCCACCGTCACGTACGCCCTGGCGATCCGTGTGGCGCACACCCGCTGAGGCCGTCGGAGAAGGGCCCTCGTCTTCCCCGTCAAACGGCTGGCCCATATCGGGGCGCCGTACAGGGCCATGCTCCTCACGACGTTTGCGTACAGCCTACGACATGGCGTGAGTGGCCCTCCCTTGTTCGGCAGTAATCTGCCGAGGGCTGCCGCAGTGCCCATCAGCCGCGGGGCAAGTCCGGCAAAGTGGGCGCCAAAGTCCCACTTCCTGTCCAGGACAAGGCCAAGGTACTTTATGTTGGCCTTGACCTGGACAGGTTCCCCGCCGATCGGGATCGAGGTGTCGGCTGGGATGCGCCAAGCAGGGGCCCCGAAGACTATGGCGTCTGTCTTCGCCACGGCCACCTTGAGGCCTAGCGCGCTGATGCGGTCGACGATCAGCTCGGCCGCAACAGTTGCCCTGCGCAGGGTCTCGCGCATGTCCCTTCCCCGGACGGCCACCATCGTGTCATCGGCGTAGCAGATGGTGGTCATGCGGGGAAGCTGCACTCCTCGGATCGCCCAGTCGAACCCAAGGTTCCATAGTAGTGGGCCGAGTATGGAACCTTGGGGGACCCCGCATGCCATAGGCCGGCTCATGCGCCTACCGCCGTGATCATAGAGCACTACCCTTCCCTCCAGGTAGTGCCCTATGATCTTCTGGAGGTACCACGGGATCCGATGGTACCTCAGTGACTCCATTATGACGGAGTAGGGGAGGGTGCCGAAAGCGTTGGCGATATCTAACGATACCGCCACCACTCCCTCCCCCTTGCTGGCCGCTAGGTCGCTAAACTCCTTCAGCGTCTTCACTGCGTCGATCGTCGACCGGCCCTTCCTGAATCCGAACTGGTGCTCGGAGATGTTCGGGCCCACCTCCTCCAGGTGTCCGCGAATCCGGGAGGCGATTACTCGCTCCAACGCCTTCCCGCTCTCGTCCAGAAGGACGATGGGCCGGTGGCCCGAGGGCGAGTCAGGCGAGCCCCCCTTCTTGGGAATGAGGACTAGCCGTCCCTCCTTCCACGCCTTCGGGAAGCGCCCCTCCTGCAGACACTGGTCCAGGAGGTCCTTAAAGCGCTCCCCGAGGTATTTGAGGGCGATCGGGATGACCCTCGCGGGTACGCCGTCCGGGCCTGGGGCTTTTTTACAGGCCCGGAGGCGGTCCGTCACCCACATCATCTCGTCCTGGTTGATCCTGGGTATATCTCCTCTTTGTTCCTCCGAGGGGGCCGACATCCTCGGAGGCTCGAAGTCCGGCGCCGGAGGGAAGAGGACGCCGACAATCCTCTCGAGGAGCCCTGGCTCCAGGGAATCCATGGGGGGGGCGCGCTTTACCTTTTCCCGTACCATTTTGTACGGGCGCCCCCATGGGTCCCTTTCCAGCGTGGCCAGGAACTCCTCATATGAGGCGTCCTTGGCTCTGGAGATCTCCAGCTGGAGGGCCTCTTTCGCCTCTTTGAGGGCCCTGTAGAGGAGCTCCTCCTCGGCGGCCGTGTGCGTCGCTCTCCTCCTGCAGTGAGTGTACGCGCGACGCGCGCGGTTACTGGCGGCCCGAAGATTTGCAATATCTTCAGACCACCAGTATACAGCCGTCTTGTTAGGGAACCTCCGCACCCTTGGCATGGCCGCGTCGCACACTGCTGTGAGCGATTCCCGGAAGCGGACCGCCTTCGCGTCCACGTCTAGGTCCTCGGGTGGGGGGGCGCACCACGCCTCAACCACCGCTGCCTCCTCCGCCATGCCGGGGTCAAACTTTGACAACACCCATCGCGGGAAGGTCGACCTCCTCCCCGCCGGCGGCTGCGGCTGTGTCGGCTGTGAGGCGGAGACCCTCATCCGAATATAGCGGTGGTCGGAGAGGGTCTCGACGTCCTCCAGGACTCGCCAGTCCGCGATACGCGCGGCTAGGGCAGGGGTCGCGAACGTTATGTCCACGATGGACCCCCCCTGCCTACGCACGCACGTATCGGTGTCGCCTCGGTTGACCACTTCCAGCCCGACAGCCGCCGCCCATCCCTCCAGTTTGGCCCCTCTCAGGTCCGTGATGGGGGAACCCCACGCCGTGCCCTTGGCGTTGAAGTCCCCCATCACCAGCAACTGCGCTGGGGCAGCCCCCCTTGCGGCCCTTCCCAGATCTGCGAGAAAGGCCTCGAAGGCCGCCAGCGGCCTGTTGGGGGAGAAATAGACCGCGATCACTGCGGTCGCTCCCCACTTGGCCGCCACGTACCCCGGGCCTGCTCCGATCTTGTGGAGGGGGGGGGAGTTCCCATTCGTGGGGACCACAATAGCCGCCAGGCCGTCAGAAGATCCGGCCCAGTTCGGTTGGGGCGGAACGTAATAAGGTTCCGCCACCGCCGCAACCGCTATTCCCCACTCCGCCATGGCCTGCATGAGCAGGTCTTGGGCCCTGGCGGAGTGGTTAACGTTCGTCTGCAGTATCTCGCAATGCAGGTGTGCTGGCATTAAGACACCTGCATTGCGAGTTCCTCTTGTGCCTTTTGGCCGCCTTCCGGGGTGCGGGCCTGGGTCGCATGGGCCCTACCCTTAACGCTTGGGGGGGCACATTTGTCCCCACCCATCACGTGGCCATGTGGCCGGCCCGCTGCTGCGCACACTGCGCACTTCGGCTTCGCCTCGCAGCTAGCCGCGCGGTGCCCCTCCTCCCCGCAGCGGAAGCACTTGGCCCCATGCTCTGCTGCGGAAGGGCACGTGGCCCTGGTGTGGCCCAGCGCCATGCACTTAAAACAGCGCATGGGCAGGGCCACGAGGGGCGTCACGGCGGCCTTCGCCCATCCCACCTGGATGTGGCCCTCCTTCGCCACTTCTTTGGCGGCCGTCACTGGGCACCGTACAAAGACAGTGCCCCGCCCCCAGCCTCTCTCGCTAAGGGCCCCGACCTTCACGAGGGCCACGTGGCAGCCCCCCTTGGCCGCAATGGCCGCTGCCACCTCGTCTCGACCCACGGTCTCGTCGAGCCCCGTAAGCTTGAGCTCAGCGAATTTCGTGGGCCGGGTGATTTCGGCCACATCTCCCACCACCTCGCGGAGCTTTTCGGCCATGCGGTCCGCGGTGGCTTCGGGGGTGTCTCCTCTTATCTCCAGCATTTTGGAGCCGGTCATTGTCTTCCGCATTTGGACCGACTCCAGCCCGAGATCAGCCAGCCTTATGCCAGCCCTGGCCCACACCATTAAGTCGGTGTATGTGGCCGACTTGCCCTCCCTCTGTGCCCCCTCCTTGAGGGTCAGCACCACAGCCGCCGTGCGGGGCACCACCACTTTCACCTTCTTCGGTTTAGGCGTCGTCTTGGGGGGGGTGACCGGGGGGGCAGCACTCGCCTTCTTCCCCTTCCCCTTCCCCTTCCTCCTCACCACTTCCGACCAGGGAGCTTCCTGGGGCTGAGGGGCTACCTGGGGTTGGGGCCCACCCTGTCCTCTTGTCCCCGCCTTGGGGGGCCGATTTTGCGGCCCTTGATTTGGCCGCGCCGTCGGCTGCTCCCTCGTCGTCGTCGGCTGCACCCTCGGGGCTGGTGTTGGGCCAGACTTGCCCGCCTCCTTGCCCGCCTTTTTGCCATTTTGGGCTGGCGGGGTCGGTGGAGGGGGCATCGGAATGGCCGTCTGCTTCCTCTTCGGCTGGGCCTTTGGGGGCTCCTTCGCATCGTCCCCTACCAAGCCGGACTGGGCTCTGGGGCGAGGGGGCGGCGGCGTCCTCTTGTCGGCCGCGAGCGGCGGCCGCAGGACGGGTTCCGGCGGGAGGCGTGCCTCTACTTCGCCTAGGCGGGCATTTATCATCCCGCCCAGGGATGTTACGAGGTCGCGCCTCAGGTCCTCAATGGCCTCTTTGAGGTCTCCTCCTACCTCGGCAGCTGAGGTCCCTCTCCGCCCTGCTAGGGCCGAGCCCTGCGCCTCTGCGTAGGCCGCCTTGAAGGCTTTCAGCTCGGCGCGAACGATCTCCAGCTCCCTAGAGAGCCGGGCGTTGTCCGCGCGGATACGGCGCTGCTCCTCTGTTTGGGAGACCATCCGCAGCTCCTCAATGGCCTCCAGGGCCTCAGCGGTCGCTTCGTTCAAACGGCCCTTAACCACTCCGTTTATATTGGAGCACTTCGCAATGTCCCCCTTGATTAGGAGTACATTGCGAAGCGCTGCGGCGGCGAGCTCCTCCCTGGTCTGTTCCCGGAGGGTGCGTGCGTCCTCTTCTTCCTCGCCGCCCGCGGGTGTTGACTTCCCCCGGCGCAGGGACTGCTTCGGACGGTAGGTCCGATCTTCCCGGGCGTCCTCATAATCGTTGGAGTCATCATCCGTGCCCAGACCCTCCAACCCCCTCTTTGCCTTAGCCAAGAAGGCATGGGCACCCATGGGACGCTTTCCCACTCCACCCCTGCTCGAGGTCTTCACCTTTACAGGGATGACTTCAGCGTCGCATCCGGATCTAAGCGACATGGTTCGCTTCAAGGGGGCCTTTCTACGGGCGCCCCCGACCTCAATTTCGTCTGCCTCCATATCAGAGGATTCAGACGGGTCCACTCCGAAATCCGAGTCCCCCTCCTCGCGTGCCTCAGACAGGCTTGTCGTGTCAACGGCGGGCTCAAGAGTTGAGCCGTTCCCCCCTTTCACCCTATTTTTCCCGCTGCGCAAAGCTGGGAAGTTCAGCCGAAACTGGGGTGACCCCGGCAAAAAATTCCCAGCGGGAGAACCGCTCGTAGGATTTCCCTCCTGACCAGCGTCAGGGATGGCCGATGAACTGGCCCCCCTTTCCCCCAAACTAACCCCCCCCGTAACTCCCCCCGTTCCGGAGTTACCTCCGCCCCTAAACCCGGAACTACGGTCGCCCATAGTTCCCCCCCCCTCCCGTCCGATTCCCAATCGGAACCCCCCCCCAGAACCCTTTCAGGTTCGTGCACCCTCCCCCACTACTAAACCCCCCCCTCACCGGTTGGTTTTGTCAGAAGGACAAAACCTAACCAAAAACGGTCAAGTCCGAACCGTGGAAAATTACCAACTTATGAAAAAGTTGGTAGTTTTCCCCAGATTCTGACGAGACTATAGTAGCTATAGGGTCGTGTGGGGTGCCGTTAGGCGGCGCAAGCTACCCCCTATGTGACCCACTAACTACCAAATCTCTGACCGCTGAGACACAGGAGTGGCGATTTTTTGAAAGTGTCGACAAACTTATCAAAAAAGTCCCCGACTCCTATGGCGAATCTAATAGCAATGTTGCCAAAGTTTAGTTTCCGAATAACTTTTGACTGGTGAGTCCAAAAATTATTTGGAAAACGGCAAACGACAGAGCTATTTTTTCGCTATTTTTCCCAACAAAAAGAAGTTAAAAAAGTTAAATCTACAATTAATTATGAATTTTCGAAAAAAGCAAAGAAAAGGGTTTTGAAATTTCCTGACCGCAAAACTTGAAGAGTTTTGGCCGAAAACTTCAAAAATTAATTTTGTGAGATCCAGATAAGCTAGAAACTCCGAAAAAAGACCGAAAGATCGACTGGCTAATGCAGAAGGCGAATAGCTAAAAAAATTTGGAAATTTCCCAAGGCAAGTAATAAATTTGAGTGATCTAGTGAAACGCGTCCTCCAAATCAGCTCAAATTTTTCCTCAATCAGCTCAAATTTTTCCTCAATCAGCTCAAATTTTTCCTCAAACTCAAATTTTTCCTCAACCTAACCTAACCTAACCTAACCTAACCTAACCTAACAAATGGAAACCTAACCAACTTGAACCCAACCGATTTCATTCAATAATTGAAACCTAACGAAATTAAACCAAACAAATGGAAACTTTACCAGCTTGATCCCAACCGATATCATTAAAAAAATAATAATTGTATCGTAACGAAAAACAACGTAACGAATTTGAGCCTAATCGATTTCAACCTAACAAATTCCCGCAGGGGAAGAGGACGGGGGAGAGAGCCCCACATAACTGCTCGGGCCCCCCCGGGCCTGGGAGTACTCGTAAATGAGTTTTCACTACGATAAAAAAAAAAAAAAAAAAAAAAAAAAAAAAATGTTTAAGTTCGTTAGGTTCTAAATATTTAATTAAAGCGGTTAGGTTCAAGTTGGTGAGTTTTCAATTTGTTAGGTTAAAATCGATTAGGTTCAAATTCGTTACGTTGTAGTTCTCTAGGATACAATTATTTTAATGATATCGGTTGGGTTCAAGTTGGTTAGGTTTCCATTTGTCAGGTTTTTTCTTTTTTTTTTTCGGTTTCATTACGTTAGGTTCCAATTATTGAATGAAATCGGTTAGGTTCAAGTTGGTTTGGTTTCAATTTGTTAGGTTGAAATCGATTAGGCTCAAATTCGTTACGTTGTTTTTCGTTACGATACAATTATTTTTTTTTTAATGATATCGGTTGGGATCAAGCTGGTAAAGTTTCCATTTGTTTGGTTTAATTTCGTTAGGTTTCAATTATTGAATGAAATCGGTTGGGTTCAAGTTGGTTAGGTTTCCATTTGTTAGGTTTTAATTTGTTTGGTTCAATTTCGTTAGGTTCCAATTATTGATTGAAATCGGTTAGGTTCAAGTTAGTTTGGTTTCTTTTTGTTAGGTTGAAATCGAGTGGTTTCAAATTTGTTTGGTTTTATTTCGTTAGGTTCCAATTATTGAATGAAATCGGTAAGGTTCAAGTTGGTTTCGTTTTTATTTGTTAGGTTGAAATCGAGTGGTTTTAAATTTGTTAGGTTTAAGTTCGTTAGGGTCTAATTATTTAATTAAATCGGTTATATTCAACTTGTTACGTTGAAATCGATTAGTTCCGAATTTGTTAGGTTTAAGTTGGTGAGGTTACAAATTCTTCGGTTCAAGGTGGTTTTGTTTGAATGGGTTAACTTTAAATTTGTTAGTTTTGATTGGTTAGGTTCAATTTTGTTTGCTTAAAAAAAAAAAAAAAAACATTTAAATTTTCTACACTAACTTTTTCGAGTAAACTGTATGTTGTATTTACATATTCGTATTGCTTAATTTAACACGCATTTATTGCAATTTTTGTAATAGCGAAAATCGCGAAAAAAATTCGCCCGCCACTCCCACCCACCTGTCAAACGCTTAGCTACATCACCTCGGTCCATAGGTGTTTAAGCAACTTTCTTAGAATTATATCCAAATCTCTCGTTTTTAGATACTCAAATCTTACCAAAAGGCTTAAAGCGGTTGTAATTCCACCTTTTACATTGTTTTATGAGCATTAATTGACAAAATCTTTAGTTATTCGACTTTTTATCAGAATTTGACTCGCAAAATGGTAAAAATTCTTCCTTACTTGACGGCTACTTGATGGATTTGAGCAATTTTTGCAATGTAGATGCAAGCGACTTTTGGCTACCCTTGTAATGACTCTATTCTATCCTTGAACTTAGATTTCTCTTGTTTTTCAGTTTTTTTGTTTTTGCACTTCGGGCGGATTTAATTCAAACAATAGTAAAACTTTTACTATTTGGATAGTTGTAGCGGCTATACCCGTTACCCCACCCTAATCAAATTTTGGTGGCAGGTAGCGGTGTGGCAGCGCTACATTTTGTCAAAATTTGAAAGTCTTACATGATGTGATTTGCGGGAATTTAATGTTAAAAATTGCCCTTGCGCCTGATGAAAATCTCATTTTATCGCCTGAAATTTAAAAATAGCAATTTCGTAATGGAATCTCAGTTATTCAGAGACTTGACCAACAATTCATTTTTTGGTCTTGAAAGAAAGAACTTACCAAATTTTGTTTAAACTGTAGGCGGATATATCCCTTCCTTTCTTGATTAGAAACGTCCCAAGTTTTAGTGAATACTCACTTAAAGATGTTTATTCGGGCGGGAACATACACAATTGACAGTTTCGTTGGCGATTTTGGGAGTTTAAACACAGACGAACTGCGGCCAGCCCCTTGGCTGACTCGGCTCTACTCGATGCGCTCACTTGGTATTGGCTAGACTGATTTTCTTCAGTTTTAGACTTTACACTCCGGACAAAATTCATTCGAACATTAGTAAAACTTTAACTATTTGGGTCATCGTAGCCGTTATACCTGCGATGTCACGCCTACAAAATTTCGGTAGTGGGTAGAGCGGAAATACTTTTAAACTATCCTGTAATTTAGTTTTACTATTGAGCTGTTTTCGGAAAATCAGTATTTGAAATAGGCCTTGCGCCTGACAAAAATTTCATTCTGACGCCTGAAAGTTTTCAACTAGAAATCTCGAAATCTACTTTCAGAAAGGACCACATACGGGCAAATTCGTATGGATAGTGAACCAAAAACTAGCAGACCTGAGAGTTATGTCGTTAAGTAGGTCTTGCTGACCAGCTTCTGATCGATGGCAACGTACAGGGTGCTGTTGTCGGCCGCCCGGTGTCAATGGCACTGTCTGCAGAACCCCTCCTTACTAGAGAACACTATCAGCTTCCCGCGGCGTAGTGGCGGGTGCTGCGCTGAGGCAGCACGAGCCGGGGCTGCCGCTTCAGCTGCCAACAGCGGGTGCTCACGCAGCCGGGGCCGCGTCTGCTCGTTGCTGTCACTCGCGGCAATGAGCCAATCAACATGTCAATGGATTAGGCAATGAATACCTAGTCCAAGCTGCTTGTTGTGTTGTGGCATTGTTTATTTAAATACTAGCTTCTGCCCGTGACTTCGTCCGCGTGGTATTAAGACTTAAGTAAAGCCAAATTTCAAAAATCTAGTAATTATACTTAGTTATGGAGATAGGCTCCCCTTTCAGAACACTCGGCTATCTAAATCCATGGAGACATTTATACTGCGTCGAGGACAACGTATCAACGCTTTACTTGGTAAATTAACGCAATAACAAATATTAAGCAGGTACTTAAATATTTGGAACGAACGGCGGAACGAAGGGCAGGTTCACGCCCTTGCATTGAAGTGCAATCGTTCACGCCCATCGACCTTACTTTGTCCCTTTCATTTGCGTTTTGTTTCCCGCGGCACACAGGCACCTGACAGGGTAGGTAATGAAACGAAACAAAATTAATTTAACTATTATAATTGTCATTTGTAGTACAAAGTTGTCAGAAACAGGCACTTTGGATTTGCACGAGTCGAGGCGGCGGGCTAGTAGCGCAGGTCCCTGCGCGGCCGGTGCGCGGCGTGCGCGGGGTGGCGCGTCAGGTCGCGCTCGCTCATGCTGGGCGCGCGCGGCTTCAGCTCCGGCACGATGGCGCTGCCCTCCACGGCCAGCTGCTGGCCGCCGCCCCTGCAACAGACGGGCGTGAGCGCGGGCGGGCGGGGCGCGCGGGGGGCGGGCGGCGGGCGGCGCGGCTCACCTGCGCGGCGCGGCGGCGGGCAGCCAGCAGTGCAGCGAGCAGGCGCGCCGCATCTGCAACAGGGAGGGCGGCTTAGCGGGGCGGGGCGGGGCGGGGCGGGGGGGGCGCGCGCCGCCGCGCTGTACGCACCTTGCCGGAGTGCCGGCGCCGCTCGCCGCCGCCGCGCGCCGCCTCCAGCTCTGGCAGGTGCGTGTACGAAGACTTTTTCCTGCATTTACGCGTGACGGACGGAGACTCTGTAAGGACGAGCGTGTGCGTTTAAATTTCTTCAATTTAAATACCATTTAAATGCTCTCATGTTCCATAGTAGTCAAGCTTAGTGACTTAGAGTTTATAGGTTACAGGGATGCTAGGAGTAAATTAATTTTTGGACGCAAAAGTGTTTTGAAAGGAAATAAATGTGTTACTTACGTTACATTAAATTAGAACAGACTACGTCGTCAGGTTTGAAACAGCTCAATTGCCACCCCTTAAAGAGTTAAAATAGGGTATGACATGTCATCCTCGAAATTCGCTACACTAAGGACCGAACACTCTATTAAAATATTCATTTATGCATAATTAGCGGCAGGAGCTCTGCGGCCACATCGTCCCACGCACCTTCCTTTTTGACGGCGAGACTGAGACTGGCGCGGCGGTCGCGCGGCGGCGGCGCGGGCAGCGCGGGCGCGGCGCCGCACGAGCAGCAGCGGCACCAGCACTCGGTGGTGCCCGTCTGCAAGAGCACAGAGCGAGCGGCGTGCGTTCAGGGCGAAAAAAAAATCACCAGGTATACGTAGATTAGAGTATTCGGTTTACCTCGTCGGACCTGGTGGCGACGCTGCGCCGGGGCGTGGCGTCAGCGTCGGCGCGGGGCGCGGCGCGCGGGGCGGGGGGCGCGGCGCGGGGGAAGCGCAGCCGCATCTCCACGTCGGCGGGCAGCGCGGCGCGGCACGAGCCCGCCACCGTCACCGTCCAGCCGCCCGCGTCGGCGGGGGGAGGGGCGTCGGCGGGGGCGGGGCGCGCCGTGCCCGGTCGGGCCGCTGCGGCCGCGCGGGCGGCGCGGGGCGCGCGCGGCCGCCGGCGCCGCGTCGCCAGCCAGCGCGGCGCCGCGCACAGCAGCGAGCTACCGCCGCTGTCGCTGCCCGAGCTGGAGCTGCGCCGCGCCGCCGAGGGCGCCCGGCGTTCGGCGCGGCCGCCGTCGGGGAGCGCGGGCGGCGAGCGGGGCGCGGGGGCGGGGGGCGCGCGCCGAGAGCCCGCCGCCGCTCCCGGGGTCCGGCCGGGTCCGGGGAGACTCGCCCTTCGCTGTTTCTTAGCGATCGTTCTCTCATTCAAATTTCCATTTGAACCTTTGAATAAATAAAACGACATTCTTATTTAAAACTGTTTATTTAATAAATAATTTCGAACAGATCGACTTCATAAAATATCATTCGTCTCGATCTACGTGCTTCGAGTCTAGGTGACCGACGAAAACTGTGCTCATAAAATATAATATAATCGATTCGATATCGATCGCGGTCTGCGCCCACTAAATACGGATAAAATACAATATACCTACGTATAACAACAATTAACAGTCGTAACATAGAATGAACAACTCTCGATATAAAACAAACGGTCGTGAGCTATTGAAGGCACTAGCGCCGGCGATGAAGCGTGCGGGTGCGGTGCCGGCGGTGTCAGCGGCACGCGGCGCAAGCGAGCGCGATACCTGCCGCGGGGCGGGGCGGGGGCGGGGGCGGCGGCGCGCGGGGGGAGGTCATGGTGCCGCGGGACGCGCGCTGCGGGGCGGGCGGGGACGTGGCGGCGCTGCGCGTGGCCGGCGCCGCGGGGGACGCGCCGCCGCGCTCCTCGGGGATCATGTCGAACACGCGCCGGAAGCGCAGCGAGCCGGCGCGGCGCGGCGACGCCGGCGCCGGCACGGACGCGCGCCGCGCCGGCGCCGGAGGGGGGGACGGCGGCGAGCCCGGCGGGGAGTGCGAGCGGTACTCTTCGTTCGTTTTGGTCCTCAGCGTGCTCGTCCGCTGCAGCCTCTCGTAGACGGGGACGGGGATCTTGGACCTCCTGCTGCGGGAGCCGCCGTGGCGTTCGTCAGAGTTCGTCGTCTCGGGTGAATTCTGCGACTCGTCCACGTACTCCAAGATCTCGAGGATCTCGATGCACTTGTCGCCGTCGTGTATCTCCGACTTCTGGTAGATGCGGCGCGGCTCGCCGGTCGGGCGCAGCGCCAGCCTGCCGCGCAGCCCGCGCGGCTCGGCGTCCGGCGCGGCGCGGCGCGCGGGCGGCGCGGGCTCGGCGCGCGCCCGCTGCTGGATGCGCATGCACTTGTACTCGTCCTGCACTATCTTGGCGACGAGTTCGTCGATGAGCGCGGCGACGGCGGCACGGGCGTCCCGCTCGGCGCCGCGGCCGCGCGCCCTCGTGCGGCCGCGGCGCGCGTTCTCCATGCGCTGCTCGCGCTTGCGCTGGCGCCGCAGCAGCCGCTCGCGGATGGTGTCGGGCATGTGATCGGCGACCACGACGTCGCGCTTCTCGCAGCGGAAGTCGCCGTCGGCGATGCGCACGAAGAAGGCTTCGGGCGCGGGGGTGGGCGGCGCGGGGGTGGGGGGCGTGGGGGGCGCGTCGGGCAGCAGCGCCAGCACGTCGACGGCGGAGCGCGCGAGGCGGCGCGGCGGCGCGGCGGGGGGCGCGCGCGGCGACGCGGGGTCGTCCAGGCTGTCCACGAGGCTGGTGCAGGCGGAGGGCTCGGCGTCCGAGGACGAGGTGTTGACCTCCATGGAGGCGGAGTGTGGCAGCGCCGACAGGCGCGGCACGAGCGCGGGCTGCGCGCGCGCCCAGTAGTTGCCGGCGCCGACGCCCACGGCGGGCGCGGCAGGGGCGGCGGGGGCGGCGGACGGGGACTCGGACTCGAACGAGTGCTCCAGGAACGCGTCCACGTTGGAGACCTCGATGCGCGCGATGGCGGGCTCGCCCGGGTAGTCGTCCGCCGGGTCCAGGCGGTACAGCTCGTCGTGGAACAGCTTCTGGATCTGCTGCAGCACGGCGCGGTTGACGGCGTCGGGCGGCTCGTTGTTGTTGGGCTCCGGCGCGGCGACGCGCGGGTTGTTGCAGGCGTCGCGCGGCGCCGCGTTGTCCGCGTGGCACAGCTCCTCGTTGCCGAAGATGATCTGGTGGTTGGAGGTCGGGCTGAGGTGCACGATGGTGTTGACGCCGGTGTTCTGCAGCCGCACCTTGATCTCCTTCTCGACGACGACGCCGGCGCCGCCCACCGCCGCCGACATGCTCTCCAGCTGCTCCGACAGCGAGTTGAGGCTCTCCACCAGGATGTTGGACACGTACTCGTCGATGTTGACGTGGCGCGCGCGCGCGGCGTGCGGGCTGGCGCCGCGCCGCGGGCTGGCCGCGCCCTCCACCGTCTCCGACACGACGATCTCCAGCACCTCGTAGGGCGGCGAGCCCGCGGGGACCGCCTCGTGCGGCAGGCTCGCGTACCGGCCCACCTCGGCCGGCGCTCGCGGGGGCGGCTCGCAGGGCGGCGGCTCGCAGGGCGGGCGCGCCTCGTGCGCGGTGGGCAGCGAGTCGGAGAGCGTGTCGGTGCTGTCGTCGGAGGGCGCGGCGGGCGCGGCGGCCAGCTCGGAGTAGCGCGCGAACACGTCGCGCTCGGGCCGCGAGGGGGAGGCGGGGGAGCGCGCGCGGTGCGACGCGAACGTGCAGTCGGAGCAGGCGGGCGAGGGCCGCGCGCGGGGCGGCGTGGCCCAGCCGGCGGGGGAGCGGCGCAGCTCGCTGCTGGAGCCGTGCAGCGAGCGCGCGGCGCGCGGCGCGGGCCCCCACAGCCGGCGCAGCAGCGCGGACTTGCGCATCAGCTCGCGCTCGCCGGCCGCGCGCGCGCGCCCGCAGCGCCCGCAGCCCGCGCACGCGCCCGCCGAGCCCCACGACGGGGACGTGGCGGCGCAGCGCGTCTCGCACTCGCTGCTCTGCTGCGCCAAGCGATATCTGAAATGATAAGCGCTGATACTTATCGAGCCAGATATAAATACGTGCATTGTTTGTGCTTCTCGCGAGTCGAGAGCGGGCCGCGGACGGCAGGGCGGGGGTGTGACAGGGCCGGGGGCTCACTTCCTCATGATGATCTCGGGCACGGAGTAGCGCCGGCGCAGCAGCGGCGGCGCGGCGCGCGGCTCGGCGGGCGCGGGCGGCATGGCGGCGCACGCGCTGGCCGGCGTGCTGGCGCGGGCGCTGCTGGACCCGCTGCAACAAAGCCCGGCTGTAGTTGCAGGCACCGAGACAATAACGCGAGGGTCTCTAAATTTTTTTGAATATTTATTTATCAGCAGGTAGGTGTAGGTAATGGCCAAGTTTGACTAATGTTTTCATAATAATAATAATGTTTCATGAGTAATGTTTTCATTTGTGTTTTATAAAAAAAACATATCAATGTTAAAAGTGAACCGCGACCCCACTGCCAATAGACCACAGTGACTGCTCCGCCCCACGAGGAGCTCGCGCCGCTTATACGACACGCGTGGTCTACATCGCCCGCAACGAAGTTTCGTAACGCGGGTGCATAAATACGACTTCCAACTCTCTTCTTGCGGGCTCAGTCCCCATCTCCGGCGTAACATCTGCCTGGCGAGGCCTCTCCCCACGATATAGATATACGTACCTAAGAATGTATTTATATGAATGCTAATGATGAGCAATGTATTGGAAATCAAAGATTTAATATGCGAAGGCGCGATCGGAATCGGAGCGAGTCGTAGAAAACATGTAAATTGCTAACAGAGAGGCGCGAGCACTCGCTCCACGGGTTGCCCATTATTACTAGGTACTAAGTTATGATAACAAGTGAAAAACATAAAAAAAGACTAAGCGCATCGGGTGCAGCGCGGCGCGGGACAGGTCGGTGCTGAGGGGCCGCAAGAAACGCTCAAAATTACATTGTATGTCGTAGTCGTAGAGCACAGGGCATCACGAGTTTTGTAACGGCGTGTTCTTATTATTACGACAAGTTCGAACTGCACTAGATAACAAAACGCTGCAATCTTTTTTAATGCGACACGAAGAACATGTTAAACAAGTACGTAAACACATACACTTTGGAAAATTCCTGATAAACGGGGATATTAATCAAGTTATTTTAAGCGCAGGAATCTGAGATTCGAAACGCTCGTCTGGCGAGCGGCGCTGGCCGTGCTGGCGGGCGCAGACGGCAGACGGCAGCTGGCGCGGCGCGGGCTCGCGTGCGCGGCGGCGGCACCGGCGACACCGGCGGCGCGGGCGGCTGGCGAGGCACTGCGGCGCGACGATAACGGCGCTTCATTAACTGATGATAATGACCGTCCCAGCTCCCGCTATCGGAGCTATCGCCCTATCTCGTGTTTAGTTAACACAACACACTAAAATGATCGTTTAATCTCTTATCTACTTTCTAAATGATGTGATAAAGTAATGACACCGGGAAAAATACGCCAACCGAGTAAAGAATGCGAGTGCGCGTTGGTATTGATCATCTTGATTGCAAATTATGGCAACGAATTGATACGGAAATGGCTGAAGCGGCCGGTCGGGGCGGGCGCCGCTCGGGCACGCATGTGGGTCAATCGCCGGCGGCGCTCCGCCGCTCCAGTGCGCGCGGCCAGCATCTTAATTGCGCAAGCGGCTCATCTCGCGGCACTTCCGCCTGCAGCGCACGCGGCGCGGTGCACTGAGACCACGGCTGCCGCCGGGGAACGAGAGCCGTCATCCACTCAAGTACAATTCAAACGGAACTTCTTGAACTTCTTCTGATACAATTTTAGGTCACTACTGGAGGGAAGTTTGCCTCTCAAGGATCACTAGTAGCCACGGACGGGGCTGGTTCAGCACTCACCGGCGGCAGGCGTGCGCGGGGTGCGCGGGGGGCGCGGCGGGCGCGGGGGAGGGCCAGGCGGCGCGCAGCGTGTTCAGCGCGGCGCGCACGCAGCACGACGACGCCGACTCGCCTCGGCTCGCGAACAGGCAGCCTGCAACCACAACAAATGCTTCAGCGCACTCTTTACCACGAACAATAGAATAGAATCGTCGTTTGGATTATGTCAACTATTTTGTCTGTATTGTATGACAGGACAACTGAACCTGTCATGGCTTATGATTAAAATACATCCCGTTCCAGATCAGATGATAAGGTTATTTTTTTTTTATTAAAGATGTACAAACTGTATATTACATCCTAACTAACAAAGTAAAGTGCTAGGCATTGACTTACACTTCGTGCAATGTATACCCTAAAATAGTAGACACATGATGCACTTAAGGTAACAGTTATTTATAAAAAGAAATTATTCCTACAAAATTATATTTATTTCAGGACAGAGTACAGTAACAACTGATCAGGTCTTCGACTCGCCCCACTCCGCATTTGATTGCACGTCTCCGCTCCGCTCTGGTCGTCTTTACGGAAGCGCAGTTTAAGGAGTATCTGCATTATAGGTACGTGAGGTCTATTGGTAGAGCAAAACAGCCATGAAGTAATTTTCATTCGTCAACGACTTAATAGCAAACAAATGATTGTTTACTAATGTTCATTAGGCACTAATCACCGCCACTTAAGTACGAGCTGCGTCGGGGCGCGGGAGCCCGGGGGGCGCGGGCGGGGGCGGCGCAGTCACTGCAAACATTGCAAAGGCGACAGCGCGCGCTTCCTGACCTGATGGGTGGGGAATGGGGATGCACCGGACAACGTCTAGTTAAAAACTAAGGGCTTGTCTCACCACTCTCTGTTAAGATCTAGTTATGTTAAGCGTCCGTTATCTATGATGACGTCTCTGCCTGTTTCGTAGTAATAAATAGAGACGATAACTTCACTTCATAGAGTATTGAGATAGCTGGAACTTGCAGAGTGGTGAAACAGGACGTCTTCAACCTGGCCTAGCCGTCGACGGAAGATTAGTAAGTATCTATGAAGTTTATTTTTAAATATTCGATTGAAAAGTTACGCACTTGGATGCCCTGACCTGACTTATTTAATAAAATTAATAATGTTCCATATTTAATAGCTATAAAGTATAACAGTAATATGGAGAGAGTCGTTTGAATCAGGCGATTGTTCCATTAGGTACCAATAGAATAGAGTTGCCTATAGGCAGAACTCAGAAGCGTTGACCCTCTGACGCAGCCGCACTGCGGAATGGCTTCGATGACACACGGCGTGCTATAATATTGTCAAAACGAGAATAGCATCCCCGGAGAGTCAAGGCGGCGCCCGCGCACGCCGCGGGTATGCAAAAAGACTAGCGCAGCGAGTCACCGCGCTCTCGCGGCAACGAGCTTATCCTTAAAATAAACATGTCCAAGTATTAGCCGAGTGCGGCGCGGGGTCAGCGACCGCGATCGATACACTGAAAGAACTGTTCGCTGTAACTACACGGCGCGGCGCAAACAACGCGAGGCGAGGCGGTGGTGCCGCGGCGCTGCAGCCCGCTGCCGCTGCCGCTGCCGCTCACCTCCGCCCTGCGGTCGGGACAGTGACGAGTTTCCATCCCGAAATACTATCTGACCATTTGTGGTATCAATTTGTTAGGCGGCTCTATCATGACAACCAATGAAGTCTCAATTTTAATGTATGTCGTAAGAGAAAGTGCTTAACTAAATTTTTTTTCACCTCACTTGCTCGAAAAGGCTGTCTTTCTCCTTCAAAATCTGGGTGGAAAAGTGCTTTTTCCGCGCTTGCGTGGAAAAGGTTTTTGAAATTCGAACGTGACGATGACCACCATTGCCCACCTACTCATATAATCAGAAATTAGAACTTTGAACTTCGTATGTTGTCGTCTCGCTTATACGAATAGTACTTAATTAGGTGAATGAGAAGGACGGAATAATACGAACTTCAAATGTCAAACTTGTTATCAGACCCCTAACTTTTTCATCCGATAAAAAAAATTATAATGTCACGTTCAGAAACGCGATCCGGTATCCATTATTAATTTATTTTAAAATCCGTTACTTCCTAAGTTATTTTCAAGATTTGCTAACTTTCGTTGCTAAAATAAAAAACAATATTGGTTTTTATTAATTATTTTAATTTGTGGTTAACCACAAAAATAGCAACCAAGCAGGAAAAAACAGATATTATGATGCAAATTCAGAACGCGCCCCATTTTTTTTAATTCAGCCTAGTTAGTGCGATTTTTTAACTTTCTTTTTAAAAATATATCTATGATTAGAAAAAATAAAAGTTTTTAGAGATTGCTCGTCGGGAAACCGAAAAGTTGACCAAAATTATTGTTTGGTTTATGATAAAACAGTATAATACACAAGAAATTAATGTGATAGAACAATCAGAAAAAATAGTTTTACTTATTAGATTATAAGACTAGGCTGTATGGGCTTAGATCCTTTTAACTTTCTTATTTAGAAGAAAAAGAATAAAAAAACTGATTTACTATTAGACTGTTTTTCTTTCATCCACCATTTTTCTCGCTGTAGTGAGGTGAAAAATTGTGTGTTTCGCTCGGCAGCAAAGTTGTTTAGTATCTCGTGCCTTGAAACCCTCGCGACGCTCAGGATTCTTCTTTTGAACCACTCGCTTCGCTCGTGGTTCAATCATAGAATCCTTCGCTTGCTCGGGTTTCAATTCAGGCACTCGCGCCAAACAAACACTTTGCAGCCTTGCATAACAAATAACTATTTTATCATTGGAATTATACATATACATGTATATACACACACACACAAATCACGTCCATATCCCTTATGGGGTAAACAGACCCCAAGTTAACATGACCTAAAGACCACGTTTAGCATGATTGTGGGCGTACTGGTGGAAAAAGGAATCAAAATAGTGATGGGTTGCTAGCCGCATCGCCTATAACATGATTCCTGAGATTTTCGGCGATTTTCCCTCGATGGGCTTTTGCCACCTGCGCAGGCGGAGAAGCAACAGCTGGTAGGTACAGTCGAGGGCATAAATATCGATACAACCATCATGTCAAATATAATATGTCACCGGCCTTATTATTTATGGTGTAAAGGGTGTAGTTGTTACTGACGTCTCGGTAACATACATATTTATGCCCTTGACTGTACATTCTATGTTATTTCTTTGCTCCCGACCAGTATGGAAGTAATAATTTAATCGAATTACTGGTAGCAAAAGTATAATTAGCTTTGGTTAGGTGTTGTGAGTTGACAGTGACCGCCCCGGGGTGGCGGCGCATTTTGCGTTGAAGCTCGAGTGCGTGTCCGAACTCGTAACCGCTGCGCTTGTGGTGGGCGCCCGCTCCCGCGCCCGCGCCCGCGCCCGCGCCCGCGCCCGCGCTCGTCGGCGCGTCGCGAGCCCGCGGGCATGAGTCACATCAACCGGTCAAGAGCAAGCTGGACACGCTGCCCTTACCATTATTTTTTGTTACGAATTATATTGTAATTTGTAAATTTTCCGTGGAACTAATTTATTTCACACTAGAATCCGATAACGTGGCCTGTAGGTCTTGTTACCTTAGGCTCTGTCTACCCCGTAAGGGATAAAGATGTGATTTGTGTGTGTATGTAGAATCCGATAAAATAGTAATTCAAGGTGCTACTGGAGAATAGAAAATTTTAATTTTATTAAATTAACTACCTATAAAAGAGATGAAAATATGAACAAGCGATTTTAATAGGCGCTAAAAACACAACATGAAGGGAGGCCAGTAGCTGATAGTATAAAGTTAAAAATAAATCGTTAAACCTAAAACATATAACATTACCAATATTTTCACTTTTTAGGGTAGTTTCATTTAGACCCGGTGTCACTATGACATCGTTCAAATTTCATTCCAAGAAAAGTGAAACTTACACTTTATTCAAGGTTTTAACCCGTCAAGCGTCCAAGCGACTACAGTAATCCCTAACATTTTCGGGCGGGAAATGTCCTAAGGGACTGCATTATGCAGTCCCTAAAAAAAGTCCCGAAAAAGTTAGGGACTAGGTACTGTAGTCGCTTGGACGCTTGACGGGTTAATCACATTTAAAAACAAATTAGTTCGATTTCGGCCGAAACTACAATCAAAACCGAACCTTCGGTTTCGGTATCAGTTTCAGCAAAAAATCATGTTTCGGTCGGACACTAGTGCTCGTAGGACAATTAATGAGGGACGAAAACCAGTAACATTAACGTGCAGTTAATACGTCATGCGTGGCGTGTGTTCGGCGGCGGCCTCGCGGGCCTCGCGGACCTCGCGCGGCCTGTCCGGGACCCGCCGGGACCGGTGGGCTTATTGTCCAACTCGCTCCCAATCGCCATCGTGTTCATTTTGACAGTTCTTGTATGAATGTGACAGCTAGCTGATTCCGATGCCAATTGTCAGCCCATGTATAAACTATCAAAATGAACACGATGGCGACTGCGAGCGAGTCAGACAATGAGCCTACGGGATGCTGCGCCGGCGCAGCAGCACGCGAGTCGCGGCGTCGCGCGCGCACGTTATCGCCGCGATACCTCGCTGCAGCCGCGGCTCATCGGTTCCGCATTCGATCCGCTGTTATTTTTTAATTGAACGGCCGAGCAATCCAACGGCGATCGCGATCGACCTACCATTGTTTGTTCTAAAGTACGTAACTTGAATATAAAGATTTCAAAGAAAGTGTCTACGCCTTGAACTTAGAATAAAACTGCTATTTTAATATTCGGTATTCTATAAAATGGGCCTTCATAAAAGCATTAGAATTACAGAATACGATATTCGCTACCGGCAATTAATAATAAAAAAAAATATTGATGGATTTTTATAGACCCCTGTGTAGCGGAGTAATGTACCTACATAATACGACACTGACGTTACACACACAACACACACACCAACTATCCAAGCACTTGATGAAAGTTTCCGGATATAGCCCGGGGATTACCCTGATTCAGCACCCGATTTGATTCTACTAATCAACAAATTACTTTCATAACCTCGCTACAGTGGGCGCAGGGTACTCTGAGCAGCCCGCTATAGGCGGTCCCAGTAATTGACCCAAATAAATAAAATAATGTGCTACGGCAGCCAGCGTTCATCACAGCCGGCCGCTCGGGACGGCGCCGCGCCGCGCCGGCTCATGCCTCGTCCTATCAGGTACCGGTGCGGTTGATCTCAGACCCGGCGCGCTAAAGGTCCCTAGATTCCTGCTACTGCACTCTACCTCTCCAAACAGGCTCATCAACAAAGATTAAGTCACGTTATTAGCTGGACTTGTAGGTTCGCGGTTCCGACTGCCATGCTAAAGGGTTTGATTGATAAATTGTCATGTATGTGGTGTCTTGATGCGGCGTAATAGCCGCAGCGATTACGGTGCGTTACGCAGCGGAAGCGCCGCGCCGCCCCCGCGCCGCCCGCTGGGTCATCCTGCGTCATGAGGGCACTAGATGCGAGGTGAGAGCGGTGGCGATCGCCATCCCTCGTTAGATACGATGTTATTATACTTATTATGGTTTATCGTCCAAAACTATTTCATTTTAACTTCAACCGGGTCTCGACTTAACCGACAGGCAGATAAGGACAGACAAGCCAGACAGCACTTTTATTATATGATCACCTATTAGAATCCTTTTTTTCCTTTTGAAATACGAAGCACTGAAAATGCCAAATATATAATATGCATTTAAAGTTATAGGATTTCATCTGTATAGTCGACCAAGTAGCTAATAGTCCGGGAGGCAGAGGCTATTTTGAAAAGTGTTTTTATACCGATCGTTACTTCAAATACAAGTGCCTCCAGGACTATAAGTGTTTCACTGTTGTTTATGAAAGTTCCAGCATCAGAAAAAAAGCAAATCAGACTGAATGTGACGTTGATTTGTAAATGAAAATGGACTTTGATTACAAAGACTCACAAAAAAGACATTGAACCCTCGGGCGATAAAATGAAATTATTGGTCGACTATAGGTACGCAGACGACGCTAGCCGTGAGCGTACTTTTAGTGAGCAGCGAGGTCGAGGGTCGAGCGCACCTCCGGCAGCTCCGGCGCACTCCGGCGGCATCCGCTCGCGGCGCCTCGCCGACTCACTAACTGACTACTGCTTTTAATTCTTAACGTAACTTATATTCATTCGACCATAAGAAAGATGCATTTTTATTAGCAACGCTTCAGAAAATTTATACCTACTTAAAGAAACCACGCGTGAATGATGAACGCATTAAGACGTCAAGTTTACGAATAACTATCTGATATTGATATCACTGACGATGAAAGGCACCTGTTATTCAAAATATTAGACAATCCTCTCCGTGGCTAATGTCATCCCGGTGACGTCTGACTCGACGCGTTTCAGTTATTTTGTAGTAAGGCGCATTATAGTCTCCATAGCCTTGGCTTGGGTAAGTATGCACTCAAGTAGTTTTACTGCATCTGTTTACGGTTACGACCAGCAACAATTATCGGCGCTGCCCTTGTAGCGGCAAAGAAGTGCAGTAGATTCTCACTTCCTACTTCCTTACAACTAAGTACAAATTTATGTAGAGTTGTTATTTCTGCAAACTTTTCCTTGACTTTTTTCAACGCAATAATTTTTTGAGCAGCCGTAGACCTGGATCGAGTACTTAATGGTAGTCTGTAATGGCTAGCTCTGTTGAAGACACCGCGTCGTGACGCACGCGGCCGCCAGCAGCCGGGGGCTGCTCGGCGCGAGCGCGAGGTCTCCACCACCAACGTTCTGTTAAGCTTTAGTCTGACACTTAGTTACGTGTCCGAATAAAGCTTAACTAACAAACGACAATCGTGAATTACCTATCTTGGCTTAATCATAAAAGTTTCTGACTATCAAAGAATGCAGATCTTAGTGGATACCTATCGCTTCAATAACACTCTATCATAACATTTGCGATTTAAGTCAATCGCTATAAACTGACGAGTATGGATTATGTTAGGAGTGGTGTGGCCGAACAACCCTGAAAGTGAAACATTTACACGGCTGCCGCGCTCGGGGCGTCGGGGCGTCGGGGCGGAGTGGCGGAGTGGCGTGGTGCGGCGCCGGATCAATACCACCAGGTCGCACCACGCCACTCCACCACGGGCGCCGGCAGCAGCCACCCACCTGCAGCGGCGGCAGCTCGGCGAGCTCTGCCAAGTTCCAAAACCGCACCACCACACGGAACAACTATTCCCAGTTTCAGCGTCAAGTCCCCGCAAATATCCACTTTGGAACTTCTCCAAATGCAATATTGACGTCACGTTCGCCAACAAATTCCTTCAGTAACACTATGGAGTGTATTTCGCGAGAATTTGTTTGTTGTGTTAATGTTTCGCTCGAGTCAGTTCAGCCCGAGTGGGGCTCTAACTGTCGTGCGGCGACGTGCGGCGCGCGCGGCGGCCGGCGGGGACTGGCGGCGGCCGGCGCGGCGCCACAACACGCGCCGCCACCGGACCCCGTTACACACATATGTCACCACGACCCGAGCGTTGCGACACACATTTTTTTCCGCGAAAAATTCGCAAATCTGTCTACACCAAGAAGCCTACACCAACTCTATTGGCGAAGCTCGTGTAGGTAATGTCGGCGGACATGATTGACGCGTCCACTTGTTGTAAACGTGACTCGGTACGACTTAACATGGAAGCGGAAGCCGCGGGTCGAATGGCACCGGAAGTAACGAGACCAGGGTTCGTTCGACTGATCCGCAGATACGAGTACGCAGCCGAGCGCAGTGCGTGCGAGACGCCGCCGCGCTCAAGGCGAGCCGGCGCGGCGGCCTCGCCCGCGGCCGCCGACGTCGTGCGTTTGAACTCGGCTTCAACAGAGAGCATTTATGTTTCTGTGCTAATTATACTCAGTAGTTACCTAGACCTTTCGATGCAATGATATTTTGGGATGAAAAGTTAAGTCAACGCTGCTGCAGGTAGGTGTGAGGCGGGTGTCGGGCGACTCCGCAATCTAAATATAGCCGTGACTCGCCGTGACCCGCGGCAGCCGGCGCGGCGAGCGGCGCCGTGGCCGCCGCGCGGTGTGGCTTGCTCGCGCCTCGTCCTGGCTGTACATACAGCTTGAACTGTCGAGTTACGACGTCACTTTTTTCTTAAAAAGTTGAAAATGATGATTGGCAAATTACTTTTAATGCCACTACTTAGGCATATCGAAGTTAATGATAAGTATTTTTTAGAATTGACTCTATAGTTCCAGAGATTAGTTCCGACATACTAAGAAAGCTATATAAAGCTCAGGATGTACGATTAGGTACACATTATTAAATTAGGGCTTAGGTATCCTACAAGATTGGCACAATAAAAATGATGGCCTCGTTATCCTTTGGCCCCTGCACGGCTAACTATTACGACTCTGAGAGGCCTCTACTCTACACACTGCTCTACATTTTCTACATGGTGCTAGTTTGCAATATTGGTATTGGCGCCAACTTCTAAAGTTATTTTGGCACTTTGTTTTTTTTATTTGTCCCGAAATTAGCCAAAACTAAACGTTATCTAAACTAAGCAGGCAAACGAGCAATTTAGAGATCCTACTAATATTATAAATGTGAAAGTTTGTGAGAATGTTTGGATGTTTGTTACTCTTTCACGCCAGAACGGCTGGACAGATCTGGATGAAATTTGGAACATACATAGATTATAGTCTGGAATAACACATAGGCTACTTTTTATCCCGGAAAATTGTGAAATTCCTGCGGGATAGCGATAAACGAATTCTATGCAGACGAAGTTGCGGGCAACAGCTAGTTTCAAATATTACTTTAAAGAATATTAATGACATTTCTAATGAGCAAGGTTTTTGGGGTTTCATCTTTGGGTATAGACTTAATTACAGATTATATGTAGATAAGTAATACATATTTAGAATGTAGTATGTGACGCGTGGCATCACCTGTTGACCCTCTTGACGAATGGCTAAAGGTACGTACTCAATAACCAATCGGCCCTCTCTCATTCGACTGGATACGGAGCTCACTTCGGATCGGAAGATGCGAGCAATGCCAGCGATCGAGTGTCCGTGCGTGCTAGCGCCGCGCATGCAGCTCCGCAACGGATTATGCAACGAGCAGCGCCAGCTGCCAGTGACGCCCTCTTTGTGTGTCGGCTGTGGAGCTTGAATGCGCGGAAACCTAAGAAGCGCGAACAGCCGCGGAACCCGTTCCTTTGTGGGGAGGCGCCGAGCGGAGCGGCGCGGCCGGCTTTACCCTCGCGAGCTATAAAGTGACCCTTCTGAAAACACTGAATAAATTCTGCTGGTGGTGATAGTACTCTCTAACCACCAGCCGTCGACTATAGCTATAGCTGAATACAATGTAGACCTTAAAGAAATGTTTTTTCGGGGATTCATCCAAAATTACGTTCATTGAGTAAAATATCAGCGTGTAAATAAAAATCCATTAAAAGAATTGGATTTAACGTTCGTGATAGTCTCGTGTGAAACGTGCGCGTAGCTTCCGAGAACGGTCAGTTTGCAAATTGTTAAACTGTAAATTTACTTTACGAGATTTTAAGAGTATTTGTCTCCCAAAATATAAAATTTGTGGCCACAACATTATCGTCTAACTCCCGGTAGGTAATAAATAAAAAGTGATTAAAAGAAGCAAAGCCTGAAGTAACGCCTGATTCAATAAAATAAAAAGTGACTGTCGAAAGTTTAAAAATCCTGAAATTTCGGAATAAATCATGAAAACCCTACCTCTGATGGTCCTCCGCATGAGGTGGGTGAGAGTGCGCCGCAACGCGCTGGTGCGGGCGCGGCGGCGCGGCTTGTGCACGCCGGGCGGCGCGCGGCGCGGGCGGCGCGGCGTGGCGCGGCGCGACAGCCGCCCCGAGGAGGCGCAGCGCGAGCGCGCCCCAGCGCCCCAGCGCTCCTCCGGCGCCGGCTCCGACGCCACCGGGGAGGTCTCCGGCCGGTCGAGCTCGCACAGGCGCGGCAACTCGATGGGCGGCAGCGAGAAGCGCTCCGGCTGCAGGCCCCGCAGCGGCCAGCAGTCGGCGGGCGCGGCGTCGGGCTCGGGCGGCGCGGGCGCGGGCAGCCTTAGCGGCGGCAGCAGCGCGTGGTACGGCACCACGCGCCGCGGGAACTCGTGCGAGCTGGCGCTGGAGCCGAGCCACGCTTCGCTCGAGAACAGTGATGAGGAAAGCGTGTCGCGGCGGCGGCGCGGCGGCGCGGGCTCAGGCGGCGCGGCGCCGGGCGGCGGGGTCCACGCCGCCTCCCAGGCCGGCGCCGGCGCCATGTGCGCGGGCGCGCGGTACATGTGCGCGGGGCAGGGCGCGGCGCGCGGCGGCTCGGTCGCCAGCACGCCCAGCGGCTGCGAGAAGTAGAACAGGCACAGCGGCCGGCCCTGCGCACGCACACACACCACACCAATCACTCGCTACCGCTGCTTGCTACAAAAATTGGGGTTGTTCTAATTGTTTAAAGAAGAAAGTAAGGTCTACAGCTGCGTAGGTTGGGACACTTTGATGAAGAGATGAAGAAGATCGCGTGGTAGCAATAAAACGCTACCAATAAAAAATACAGCATGCGTCGGCAAACTTCTTATTAAAAGCACCCCGGCAGTTCAAAGTCACCCCGGTCCATGGCACCACTTAAATATTTAAATAAATTAGTTTCTGTAAGGCAATTTGCGAATAGCCTTGCCGTAGCGTTGTAATTCGTATACATAATATTGGCTAATTGGCCATTGTAATAGTTGTTATTAGTACCCCATGGCCTTGCCATTCATCGCCACCTCTTTTGATTAACCCAGCAATGAAAGGGGCGCACTGAGCGACCAGCGGCTGCGTGCCAACAATCAGCGTCACAAAGAGGGCTCGTTGAACTGTGGTTTATTAGATAACTGAGTAAATTCCCCACTTTTGCTGCCCCTACCTGTGAACCTGTGATAAGCTCATCCTATAAGAAGCTATTGTACGGAGTAAAAAAGAGGAAGACATTACGAGAGTTCAGGGTGTATTATTTCCAATAATGTTTTACAATTTTAACAAAAGGTTAATAAATCCCAAATTTAATGACCAGCACAAAGTGACTTTCTTTTGTTTGCAAGAGAGACAACTTTGGTTTCGATGTGTTTATTAGTATTGCCCACAAGAATAAACGAAAGGTGTAATCAAATGTAGATAAGACGTCTAATGTAGCTAAGTAGAAATTGCTAGCAAATTTGCACAAAAAACAAAATGCAATAGCATTTTATTCTTAAACAGAAACTCTACCGACTTCAAATGTAAGTAATGTTTTCAAAAGACGCCATATATGTTTACAAACGCAATTCAACAATTCCATTTCCTTCAACGTTTGCAGGAACTATTATGTCACTGGTTGCATTCATAGTTTAGTATGTAGGTATAGTATGTAGGTACTCATACTCATACTCATACTCATTTATTCATAATAATTATAGTTATTACATGACATTTTTATCATTATTTTATGTCATTTCATGTCAAGAACAACTCATGAAATTTAAAAAAATATTACAATTTACACACACAGTAAGGGAAATGACAATAAGTGACAAATCACTCTAGTTTGAGTGACGGCAGCCAGTCAATTGAGACGGGACTTTACGGTGGTATATTCATGAATTGTTCTTGGGCGTTTTCCAAAAAAAATCCACATGATTTTTTTTTCCAGTTTAACTATTTTGGGTTTTTCTTACTCAGAATCGTTTACCCTATCGATCCTTATACAATAAATAATGTGTCCCAAAATTTCCATTCTAGTTCGTCACTATTTTTAATACATATACAAATATGCATGTATGGAAAGTGACGAACAGGAAAATTAATTCTATAGTTACATAAATCTGGGACGCACTTTTTCTTGTATGAGAATCGATAGGGTAAATGATTCTGAGTAAGAAAAACTCAAAATATTTAAATTCTAGAATAAAATAAATGTTCATGTGGACTTTTTATGGACAACGCTCTCACTGTACTTACCTACGTAAGTATTTTTATGCAAGTTCAAGTTATGTAAATATGAAACCTTCACATCATCGGTTGAGGTGGAGGCGTCCGATCTGCCGTTCATGATGGTGCGGCTGCGACGGCGCCGGCTGCGGTTGCGGCAGCCGCCCGCCGCCCGCCGCCGCTGCGCCTGCTGCTCCGCGCGGCAACCGCGCACCTCCACCAGCCTGCAGGCGCCACGACGCTCGGCGCTGTGGGTCGCCGGGGCACTACGCACGAGCCGGCTCCGCGGCACCGACAGCGGCCCGCGGCCCGCGGCCCGCGCCCCATAGCGCCGCCGGCCGCGGCACGTGCCTGCTATCGATAACGCAACATACACTCCATTTTTTACAATAAATGATTGCAATCAGGAACATAAGGGAAACCATTCTTCCTTTTACTGATTGCCAAAATATACCACTGAAAGTTACACTATCCATGAAACTTCATTGACTGAAATTGCTAAGTTGACAACAATATTTCGCAGAGTTGCAAAATATGTTTCTATAAGTAGTTCTTTATACTTTTGTTGTAGCCCTTATCAAATTACGGAAACTAAAATCTGTGCTATTGCATTTAGTCTAGGCGCTGCGATGGTCTAGCTGCATCTCGCAGCAAGAACATTCCTTCCTTTACTGATCGCGCGATCGGTTAACTACGTCGATGATTTTGTTTAAATAAAATTTAAAATGTTAAAATAAGCTGACACGCCGCAGCGCCTAGATAAAAACACCATGTTTTTGTACACTTTCTTGATTTCATCACACGTGATTCTCTCATATAAAGAAAAAGTAAGAAAATATTGTGGGTAGGTATTTTATTTGATTGGTATCGATAGTGCGGGCAGCGGGGCTGGGCCAGCACTGGCGGCGCGGCGCCTGGCACGGGCCGCGCCGCAGCCCGCACGCGACGCCGCGCCCCCAGCTCCATTCATCGCCGCGCAGACAAACAGCCCAAGTATCAGTAGTATTGTAGAGAAAGCCTGTCCCGACCGTATGCTGCTTGAACTAAACGATACCAAACCCCTTAATACTGATAGTATTCAGCCCAACATCTAAAATCCAAGTGTCCTGAACCGCTCCCGCAGCATCCTCGCTTCACGATATTCAGTTACAAGATTCGTTCGCCGCGTGCAAGGGCTCAGGGCTCAGGGGCTCACTGGTATTCTGTACGGAATGTAGACCTACGCAGGGACGTAGAACTCTTCCGTCGCTCAGTTTATGAAGCTCGCCGCAGCATTACAAATTTTATACATGCGGATATTTAGTTATTACCTACGCTACGCTACGCTACGCTACGCCAAATAAGTAGTGTTCACTCACTGGGCCACCACAACTACAATAGTACCTATTCTAGAACGTCTGAGTCAGAAATCTGCGCTCGCTAGGGCTCCATATGAAGCTGATCTCACAATCCAAGAAGAAACTTGCAAAAAAAACCCATATGTATAAGTAGCACATGCATGACAAAGGACTCGGCCACCCGTTACTTGGCGGTCGTATTGTGCAGACTCATCAATATTCAGTTCAGAATAAATTAACTTAACGCTAAGCAGTACTACGTACCACTTAATATCATGCAATTAATTAGTTACCAGAAACTTATAAAATCTAGGGCACGTCACCAATAAGTACCTGACCCGTAGGGCTTATGAGTTCGGGGATTCATAGGATGTTTTTCTGGAACGCAACCTCAGCCGCCACCGCCAGGCGGGTGCAATAAGTTTTGATGAGTCGGGAGCACGCGACGGGAATTGGGTCGCCGGTCGCGTCCGCACGAGGCCTCGGGCCCGGGAACAAGCGACTGCTCGATCATGTTGCGATTGACGATATTGCAATAAAATGGATTTAAACGCGTATGTATAGTTGTAGCTACCTACCACCCAGCAGGACGCATGGGATGACTTTATACTTACTGCTAATAACAAGCATTATCCTCGTTTATTATCGCTCGCAAATGCCTTCAGCATGTTCAGCATGACAAAGAAATTCCTTTAATTTCAAGTCAATATGACAGCCTTATTGTTTTTCTTGTGCAGGCGTAGGCACTGTCGTAATAGTGTCGACTGCCTAAGCCCCCGGCCGGGTCCCGGCGCCGGCGCCGCGTCTTGCGCGCGATTAGCGACCAAAGTGCAATGCTAATGAAACTTTCGCGTGTCGTCTCCGCTCCACGCACTCCCACGAATCAACACTTTCTTCGCTTCCGGCGAGCTTCCGGCTGCCCACGTGCTGCGAGCCCGGCTCCTGACATAACTAATGTCACGTCAATCGCTAAACAATACAAATATTTAGTTAAGTATGAATATGTACATTACATAGACAGGCTCAGGTACAGTCGAGGGCATAAATATCGATACAGCCATCATGTCAAGTATATGTGTCACCGCCCCTGTGGTTTGTGGCGTAAAGGTATATAGATGCTTTTGGCGTCTTGGTAACGTATATATATTTATGCCCTTGACCGTACGTAATATAACTAAACTAATATTGTGTGTGTAATTACACTCAATGATCACGTCGCGGTGCCATATTTTTTTGTGCATGTTAGAGATTCGTTTGACCACAACCACGCCTGATGGTAAGAAGATGTGGTCTAACATTGAGTATGCTCGCCTAGCTAATTTTAATGCTCGTTCGCCCTAGATTGGTCGAGACAGTGAAGTGAAGCACAAACTCGCTGTCGTCACTCCACGGCGTCAATTGAGCCTGCGATAGCAACGTCAATGGCCACGCCGTACGCTACTGAACATAACCATTATATTTATATCTGTTATATAGAGGGCAATCAGTCAAACGCGTTCATACTTACTTAATATTAAGTACTACTCTCTCTTCATACAAGTGTCGAAGCGAAATATTACGTTTTAGCCAGTTATCGCTTTTTATTGTTTCGTGTTTATAGGGAGGCGCTGCGGTTGGGTTCACATTCACGCACCTAGGTACTCATCAAATCGTATAACCAACGGTGAACTTGCCGCGAGTCTCTAGAGGTATTAAAAGCTTTTTATGGCTGAACTAAGTTAAAAGCGACTTTTCGGAAACAGCTTAGTGATTCATTAAGGTAGGTACGGCGTCGCCGTCGGTGGGTATCTTATGGTATGGCTTGCGTGCTTACAATGGCACAGAAGTGTTAGAGATACTTACAAGAAGGTAACTATGGAATATGCATGGCTCTGTGCACGACAGTAGCGCCATCTCGCAACTTTAGGGGATTTTGTCAAATAGTGAGTGACAAGTCCTAGGTACTATATAAAATAGCTTCTGCCCACGACTTCGTCCGCGTAGAATTAGCAATTGACATGTTTATCGCTATTCCGAGGGAACTAGGTTTCCGGAATAAAAAGTAGCCTATAACGTGGCCGGTGATTTTCTCAACAGATTAGTAAAGTTTTTCACGTGATACGCTCGCGAATATACAGACAAGCAGATAAACAGGAAAAAAATAGTTGTCTGCGCAGCGGCGCATGCGCTCGCGGTGTTGCGCAGCGTCGGGAGCGGCGCCGCGGGTCGGCGACCGCAGATAACGATGAGCTTTTGATTATGATATGATCACGGGTGTTGTCTCTGCATGTCGACATGCTCCCACGGCCCAGCTGCGTAAGGTTGTAATGATGGTGGGTCGTCGTTTTAGCGCGGTCGGGAAGTGCCGCCGGACGCCGGACGCCGGAGCGGTCGGCGGATGCAGCCTTGCGCAGACGCAACGGCGCCGCAGCAGCTGCGCGCGTCCCGCTGTTGCATGCCCGCCGATGCCCTGGGAAAATTTGAAAGGGTAGCACATTGTTCTTCAGTTTTATTTTAGTTTCATATGTCATACTAGCATTAAATTATTACATTTATAACAAGGTTTATCTCGTTTTAAAGTCATCGAGCATTAGAATACGTACATTCCCAATCATCAAGTTCAAAACAATACCAACAACGGAGTAAATAAGTAAATACTGAATTATCAATACAAGCTGAGAGTACTGCACATCGCCAAAGGTGTCTATGTTTGTTTAGGTAAGTCCACCCTGTAGAATGTAGATGGACAAGACTGTAAAACCCAAGTATGCCGAAATCGTTCTCATATCATGATATCTCAACATAGTTATGCCGGAGGACCTAACTGTAAGTGAGACCCTAACAATTAAATTGAGATAACAATCGAAACAAATGCTGTCGGTCGCGTGGAGTGGCGACGCCGCGACACGACACGCGCTCTGTCCGCCGGCCGCCGCGCACGCACGCCGCGCCGCTCGCGATCGCGCACTCCCGCGCACCCGAAACTTATCAAACAATTACCAACAAGTACCAGTGAAATGCTTAATTGCCGTTTGATTTAGTGCGGTGTGTCAGTGATATTACCAATTTATTGGCAGCCTTTCGTTCCGCAACTGGGCCAGCGGAGCTCGCGATTAGATAAATTACCTAATTGATGTGCGTAATGAAATGCGACATTTCTGATTGGTTATTATTTAGTATCATATATAGAACATCTTAGACGTTCAGTAATAAATTCACTAGGTAGATTGTATACATTAACGTAGAGCACTACTGAATGTACCTACCTATATCAATAAACAACATAAACTCCACATACTTACTTGTCTTAGAACGGGAGGAAAGTAAATAATATCGGTGGCAGCTCGTCTTCGCCTATACATCGACAGAAACGGTAGCCCCGACCTTCGTATTAGTTCAAAACTGGTTCAGTTTCGCGGTAATTAGGGTCGTCGTAATTTATTCACTCATTTGGTTAACAAATCGCGTAACGTCGCCGGCAGCCCGCAGCCCGCAGGGTCAAGCGGCCTCGCGTGCTAGCAGGCGGTGTGAGTGGCCGGGGCTGGTCCCAGCCGCGGCCGCTGCCCGCGGTCCACCGCCGCCACTGGTGCGTAACAGAACCAGCAAGAAATGGGCTCTCATTAATAGCTCATTAACTGTGACAAATCAATCGCTTTAGCGGTCGATCAATAGTTTAATCGTCCATGCGCAACAACAGCTTCACTAGATGTTATTAAGTTACCAATCAACTGCTTCCCACGAATGTGATAAGTCGACCTTCTTCACCAAGTGCGGCAGAATGGCAGCCGCGGCCACGTAGGCTGGCGCTGGCGGCGTCCCCGCACCATACTCGGCGCCTTGGTGCCCGTGCGGTGCTACGTGGGTGCCAAATTATAAGCTTACATTTGAATTTGTAAATGCTGCAGCTTATATAGAGTTAACAACAACTAAGTGCACTCGTGTCGGCGCGACGTGCCGGGCGGCGCGCGGCGTCAGCTGCTGCGTGTCGCCGACCGCCGATCAAAATAAACTCAAATGTCAGTTAAATTTAAACTCCCCCAACCATTGAGACCGCTGCAATTATATGGGAAATGCGATTGATTCCCGCAAGATGCGCGCGGGCCGCGGTGACCGGCGCGGAGTCCCGCCCGCCAGCCGCCGCGCTGCTGCAACTAGGGCGTTCATACATGCCGCAACGACAACGAGGAACCAAACAAACGCCGCACGCCGCACGCGTGCCATGGGATGCCGTAAACCTAATCATAAAAGTTGTGTTTGAGAGATGTTAAATTATCCGCACTTTCTCTACACTCGGGCCTGGTACTTGTTATGCCGCGACACGGTTCATTTTCATCACTTTGGTACCTAAGCGTAAGCAATGCTTTTTAGTGCCTTTTCTACTAAGTAGACATGACGAGCGAGGAGGAAAGTTCTATTCAGGAAGGAATTTGAAGTGAACGGAACCGAAGAACGTTGGAGACAATACGCTCACTACGCAATATATCTACACAGAATATAGAATCCGCATCTCAGATCAGATGGAGCGCTGCGGGGCTGAGGCGCTCTACTAAGTAGCTCTGCGGTTTGCAAGAACCGTTTCACTTTCTTTAGCCCTAGAATTTCTCGCTCGCGAAGGGCTCGAGATTCAGTTTAACTTGTCTCTTATTAATCTTATTATCCTAATGTGCTCGTATGCTTCTACGTATAAATGCAGAATAAAAGAAACAGTGTACCTATATAGTCGTCTAGGTTTAGACTCTAAACTTTAGAGAAAACAATGAAGGCATGACATTCAATATAAACAGCCATAAATAACTGGTCCTTATCAGGCGCGATAGAGCGCTATCAGATACGGCGGGCGGCTTCCGCGGCCTGCACGGCGTGCAGCGAGCGCAGCGGCTCCTCCTTGCGATAACAAAAATGTAAGATCCGTCCTTAACTTTTGATGAGGTCGTTTCCTAAACGATGCGCATGCAACAATGAGCAGTATGCAGGGCGCGCTGCGGCCGCGCGGCCTGTTGTCAAGGTGAACCGCGTGAACCTAAAAATAACCCGCACTCACTATAACTAGTACGATGCAAAATAATAAATAAACAAACTGCTCGCAGCCGGCGACCGGTGAAAGTGCACCTAGTGCTGCGCCGGCGCGGCTCCGCGTGCCCGCCGAGTCCGCATGCCAATACTTAGTTGGGGACTCGCGAATTGCTGCCAATTAGGTACAGCGTAACCCTTGTAAAACAGTACCTGCGTGCGTTAGTACAGTACAGTTTTGAGACGTATAGTAGACGGTAAAGTACTTAATACGCAACATAAGAAACTAGTTGTTACTTAAATAAAAAACCTAAGCAGTGAAAACCTACTACTTACCTCAACATTTCCATAAGATTACAAAATTGATATTTTATTTATTTGCATCATTATTTATATTAGAACGCTGGCCCAGTGGCGTTAATGTAACGTGCATCATAAAATTATAAAGTTCAAAGTTTCGTGTTTAATTTCAAAGTGAGATCGCAAACTCAGGTCTGTTGATTAAGATTATTATATGGCAACACCTCGGATGGCGGCATTGGCGGCATTGGCGGCGCGCGGATGACGCAGCGCGTGGGGTTGCCAGGCGGCGCGCGCGGCATGCAGCCGCCGCGCGTCACGTGGGTGGTGCAGCTGGGCGAGGCGCCGGCGCACGGCTCCGCGCCCTATGAGACGCATCTCACGCATGGGAAATGTTGGTATCGCTTAAAACTCAATGCGTGACTCTTAATTTGAGTCAAGTGCATTTTCTAGATTTAAGACTAATTTCAGTCGGACACACGGAATACCTAGTATAGGTAGCTAAGAAATAATCGTAATGTGAAATAGGTACTTGGCTAAATGGAATTTTATTAATCTTTACACAAAATTTAATATGCCTTTAATTAAGAATCGTTTGCTCACTTTATTTTTCGTTCGTTATTTTTAAATTGTGAATTATGTTATTGTTGTTCTATAAAATTTTATAAATCCTCTAATCCAGATACTAAGCAAACACGACATTCCAAAATATAATAAAAAAGAAAGTCATCTCATCTCAATATGTATAACTTACTGCTTTCTACCTCGCAATATCGGAAGCGCATCAAAGATTTCAAATTACGGTTGACATCCCGCAGAAAATATGAATATCTACTCAGTCGCATGTCAAGTGGACCTGGCGCAGAATGGGAAAGAAACAAATTTAGATATTCCATTATGATGAAAAAAGCTTCTAAGTGTATTGTACCTATACAAATTATCACATTACCTATTCAACTTCGTCAAAAAGTAGTAAAAAAACAACTAGTGCACGTACTTGTTTTATATTGTTCCTTAAAATAAAAAAAAAGACGAAGAATAGTCGGGCTATGTAAAAAAGGGGTAAAAAAGACCAAACAAGAAAATAATTCAGATAGAAATTCAGACATTCATCCATGCAGGAAAAATGGTTAAGGTAGGCTTGTGGTCACTCCTATCACTATAATATTATGTATGTCTATGTACATACATACATACATAAATCACGGCGTTTTCCTTTACGGGGTAGACAGGACTTAAGGTAACAAGACCGAAAGGCTATGTATACCATGATTGTAGGCGTAAAGGTGGAAAAGAAAATCAAAATGCAACTAGCATTCTATGTTTTTTATTTACTCCCAGACCAGCATGAAAGCATGCGGCATTGTATAATATACAGTACCTATGAATATATGAATTTTTCTAAGTAACTGAACGTGTTGTTATTTAAAACAAAATATGTGTTAAATCTTCGTACATTTCAGGATATCTCCTTGTTTTATTTTATTTTAGTTTTTTTTGCTGTCACGATACAATTGAGCATTTTCTTTTTTAAGTCTTTATTTGTTCTACTACCAATATCTACAATGATTTTAAGTAAGTATTTTTTTTAAATGAAATGTCGAATTTTTATTGCCATTGGGGTGAAGTGGCTTTAATCAGAAGCCTAAACTAGACTAAGTGGAGCTACAACTTCCGTCGGCAGAATCAGTTTCTTACTCGGAGTTTCTTACCTTGTGTCATACGATTATAAACATTTCGAAGTAAAATTTGGTTAGAATTAAAGACATTAACACTTGGTTATTCGCTTATAAATAACTATTTTAGTTTACATAGAAAAATATGATAAACATTAAACTAAAAACCAACAATACTATTAAGAATAAAATACAGGATATGATTATTGACTTCTTTTATTACCAATTTTGATTCAAACCCAGTCTTTTAAGTTATGATACTCTTTAGTTAGCCTGATAAACAGAAAATCGCTGATTTTTCTATATTATTTAATACTGACAACATTGTTATAATGTCAGTGCTACTATTTGTTCTCAGACTTAATTCGATTCGTTATTTAGTTTTGGTACTTTCGGTTATTTATTTAGTGGTAGATAACGGCTAAAAATAAGAAGTGATCATTAATTCCCAGTTAAAAATGATAGTCTGGATTTGATTAACACACTGCGGTAGCAGGTAATAAGAAAACGTTGGTTTTTATAAATCAAAACGAAGCAATCAACCGAGTTCCAAGAGAGAAAACATAAACTTTGGTAGCGCTGCATCGGCGAGCGAGCGGTGTTGCCAGCAGCGCGCCTGACACTTGTTTTGACAGCGCGTGCTTGACAGCGCGTCGTGTGTGTGGGTTCGCTTAACTTAGTTTGTCATTTTCGTGCATGACTACTGTTCGCCATATCAATGTTTTCATCGTTTTCTCGTGAAATTTCACCGTTTTCTGTGCTCTTTGATTGCAAAAGTGAATAAAAAGTGTTTTAAAGTCGAGTAAAATAAGTCGAAGTCGTTCCGCAAGCGCCGCGCGTCAGTGCCGTGTTTTGAAAAGTTTGGATTAAGTTTCTAGTTGGGAGTGGCGGTGTGTGCGTGCTGTCATGTCGCAGGGAAACTTTTTACCATCACAGAAACTTGATTGAAAAGGGCAGCCGAGACTGCAGCGGCCGGCGCCGGCATGGAGGCGGGCTACGTGGGTGAGTGCGGCGCTGCAGCCAGCTCCTATCTTATCGCTGTGTACACAACACTGATAAAAATAGTGCTTGCACGCTAGCTAGAGATTATCCAGCTGATAATTTACCATCTTCCTAGCTCAGGTATCTGACCTGCTGGCATAATTTCTTGTGGTATGTTACAACTTCAAAAGTATGAAAACTTGCAAAGAACTCCACTGTTTTTAACTGAATTAGTGATGCATTTGCACATATATGTTGCAGTCATATGTCTTTCCCAAACTAGTTTTATTTTTATGATATTTAATCCATAGTTATAATATTCCATGCTAGTCTGGGAGCAAAGTAATAAAATAGAATGTACAAAGCTGCTTCTTTGCCCGTGCAGATGATAAAAGCCCATTGAGGGAATGGGTGAAAATCTTAGGAATTATATTGGTGATGCGGCTAGCAACCCATCACTATTTTCTTTCCCCTTTCTACCTATATGCCCATGATTATGCTAAACATGGTCTTTAGATCTTGTTACCTTAGGCTCTGTCTACCCTGTAAGGGATATAGAAGTGGTATGTGTATGTATGTATGCGGGTGGTAGGGCCTTGTGCAAGGTCCGTCCGGATCGCTACCACCATCTTACTCACTAATCCTGCCGCTAAGTAGCAGTGCTTGCACTGCTGTGTTCCGGTGTGGAGAGTAAGACAGCCGGGGAAATTACGGGCACAAGAGGCGTTTCATCTTAGTCCTCTAGGTTGGCAACGCATCTGCAATCCCTCCGGGGTCGCGGGTGTCTATGGGCAGTGGTGATCACTTACCATCAGGTGACCCACTTGCTCGTTTGCCTTCCTATTCACATAAAAAAAAAAAAAAAAAAAAAAAAAAAAAAATGTTTATAATATTCATAAGGCAAGGTCACACACAAATACAATCAGAAGTCACTCAATCTCAAGTTTTCATGTTATGCCCGTTGCAGTAAACCTATTAGGTGCGGTGTGGCCTGGGTTGGTGATGCTGGCCTCTGCTCCTGCTTCCACATCTGTGGAAGTTTTACATGTATTGTCACATTCCGTCTACCTTTTACTGTTGACGTATAAATTAACATTGAAGCTAATAACAGCCAGCCTGGGCTTGGGCAGAGCAGGTCTGTTGGTGTTGTCTCGTCTGCCCCACTTTTAAAGCCTTGTAAGTCACTCCAAGGAGATATTAACAATATTTTTTAAGCTTTTTGTTTACTATCAAATGAATCAAGAATTGTACTTCTTGATTTTTTATATATACTTTTACGGTTTTACCCATTTGAAATTAAATTTCTAAAAAACACTGAAACTAGGACACAAAAAATCCGAAAAGTAAAGCTATGGCTGGGAATCGAACCTGGATCCTCATCATTCCATGATGCATGCTATACCTACAGCTACACCACCCATAGCTTTGTAATTGTGTCGTACAAACACATCATTCAAACAGATGACGCTAGTCAGCAAATATTCGCATAGTAACAAGGTTATGTGACAGCTGGTACAGATAGAAAGGTTCAGAGGCTTACTGAGCTGCTAAGATTTTTTTTTTGCTTTTTGTTTATTTATATCAAGAACACACCATTATTGAAATGGCCAAGTGCAAGTTGGAGGTCAGTAGGTCAGACACTGTTATTTAGCCACACTTAGACAATACCTGGCCTTTGTTATTAGATTTTGTTTCTGTTCCTTGTCATCACTGCCTGCCCCGCGTCTTCCGTAGCTTCTCGCTCTTGTAACTGTTGGCTACAACTCAGTGAGTCTGATAGCATTTAAGATTATTGATGTTGGTAGGTTGAGTTGCATAACATTTTACTTACCTTGAAGGCGAAAATGTTTTGCAATCTTCTGTAGTTTTAGTGAAAGCTATATTTGTTCAGCATATTTAAGTTCAGGTTTTGGTCACTGAAAGGTAGTAATGCCACACCAGAGTCACCAGAGAGCTGCACGAGTTACCCGGTGTCTTCATGTTCTGCCCTTTATTATAAAGGCACAGTTTCGTTTGTCCAGTGGTTGCATGTTGTTTTTCCGCAGTAATAAGCATTCAATTAAGTAAGTGATAATGGTAACAAAAGAAGATGCTGCGGAAGGTGGTGCCGGTTAGAGTGGGCGCCGCCGCGCACCAGTTGCGCCGAAGAAAGCGCGCGGAATCCGCCGCCGCGACACCCGCCCGCTGTAATTACGCTCAGATCTTCATTAGTACCTCTTACATTGTTAACATTGCTGGTTTACAATGTCTATCCGATCCATAGCAGTGTGTACCATAGTGTCTTGGTTGGGGTTCCGTTGCCAAAGTGTCCACATTCCATTCCCGTTATCAGCTGCTGTACTAGCCAGGTCAAACGAACGTGTCAACTGACAAATTAAAGAAAGACACAGCTCTACTGCTAAATATTTTAATGAAATAATGCCTAAACAATGAAGCTAAACGCCCGCAATCGTGCTAAACGTAGGCTCTGTCTATCCCGTAAGGGATATAGATGGATTTATATATGTATGTACAATGAAGCTGAGGATATTAAAATTTTACTCAATAAAAGATTAGAATACAATACAGAAGTTATAAGTAGTAGTTTTGCTTTCAAAGTTGACACAAGCACAATACCTATACATAATTAGTAGTAGTGGTGACACTTCCACACTTTGTCCATAGTTGGAATCATTTCGTGGAAGTGCATCCTGTTGTCGCTTGCACGCGCATAGAAAGGACTAGCTTTTGCCCGCGGCTTCGCACGCGTGAACCATGAGCATTTCAAAGAAGCTAGCAATCAAGCAAGCGAGCACCCAAACCTGCAAGCATGTAGGTATGCAAGCAGGCATGCAAGCAGGCATGCAAGCAGGCAAGCAAGCATGCAAGCAAGCGTGCAAGCAAGCATGCATGCAAGTAAGCACGCAAGCATGCATGCATGCAAGCAAGCACGCAAGCATGCATGAAAGCAAGTATGCAATCAAGCATGCAAAGCAAGGACTCAAGCAAGCATGCAAGCAAGCCCCCGCATTGCCGCGCTGCCTTAATTTTTCTGAAACTGTAAATATTGCAGGATTTTTATAAAACAAACCTAACCTAACCTAAAGGGCTGTCCTAAAATATACCTACCCCAAATAGCTTTTGCCCGCGACTTCGTACGCGCTAAGATGTAAAACGAAAAAATAAGTTTTTTTCCCGTTCCCGTGAAAATTTTGGGGAGTGCTTTTGGAGTACACTTAAAGCCTTTAAAGAAACACACGTTAGAAATGTTAAGTCTCTTTCTTCCGCTGTTTCGTCTGGAAACGTAAAATCCCGGTTTTTCCTGTTCCCGTAAAAATGTTAGGAAATCCTTTGTTAATGCTCCCTTACACTCCCTAAGGAAGCTAAATGCTAAATTTCATCTTTCTACGACCAGTAAAACGAAAAACCCCGTTTTTCCTGTTCTCGTGGGAATTTCTGGAAATCCTTTCTTAGTGCTCCCATACACTCATCAAGGAAGGCTCTTACCAAATTTCAGCTTTCTACGACCAGTAAAACAAAAATCCCGTTTTTTCCCTATCCCGTGGGAATTTCGAAAAATACCTTCTTAGTGCGCCTCTAGGATACTCAAGGTATATGTGTGCCAAATTTCAAGTTTCTAGCCATATTATGCCTACCGCAGTATTTCTTTGTAAACAAATATTTTTCCCGTTCCCGTGGGAATTTGGGAAAGTACTCTCTTAATGCTCCTGTGCACTCCCGAAGCAACCTACATGCCGAATTTCAGCTTTCTGCAACCAGTAAAACGAAAAGTCCCGTTTTTCCCGTTCCCGTGGGAATTTCGGGAAATCCTTTTTTATTGTTTACACTCCCCAAGGGAACTTGAAGGCAAATTTCAGTTTTATACGACCAGTAAAACGAAAAATCGAATCCGTAGAACTGAAAATATAAATCCCGTTTTATTCCTTATCCCGTGGGAATTTCCAAATATCATTAAAACATTATTTTACTATTATAATCACCTACTTCTATGCCAAATTTGAACAGTCTAGTAATTATAGTTCACAGGATTTCGTTTAACTGAATATATAAATCCCGTTTTTTTCCTTATCCCGTGGGAATTTCCAAAAATCCTGAAATCCGTTTCTTCGTTTTGTAATCACATACTTTTGTATAAAATTTGAAGAGTCTAGTTATTATAGTTACTGAGATAGCGTCACTCGGAGTCGAATATATAATTCCCGTTTTTTCCTTATCCCGTGGGAATTTCCAAAAATCCTTCCTTAGTGGATGCCTACATTGTATAAGGTATCTATGTGCAAAATTTCAAGTCTCTAAGTCCAGTGGTTTGGGCTGTGCGTTGATATATAGTTAAGTCAGTCAGTCAGTCAGTCAGTCAGTCAGTCAGGACTTTGAATTTTATATGTATAGATTAGTGAGGCGCTATCCCGCGCGTGCGCAGAGCGGCGCCCGCACATGACCGCACTGCGCCGGCGCCGTCGTCTTTACTTCAACTCTTGTGCGTGCTATGACACAATGCTCGCGTCTCATCAGTTTGGTCTACATCTACATCTCATCATTTAAGTGATATCTGCTTAGTTCAAATAATAAAAAAATTGCCCGGCTGCGGCAGAAACCAGTATTAGGATTGTTTTACTACTAATACCGTTACTTTCGCACGCGCCGGGCGCCGCCGCGATGTGCAGCTAACAGCAATTATGTAACCCTTTATCAGATAGTGCCCGCATCACACATTATGCCTGACTTAAAACACAGTGGGTCGGTTACTGGCAGTCATTTTTTTTTATAGAGAACTTTTGTCATATACTTGACTTCGCAATGTAACCTAAACTACAACTACTATGCTGGTCTGGGAGCAAAGAAATAACATAGAATATACCAGTTGCTTCTCTGCTCACGCAGATGGTAAAAGTCCATCAAGAGAATGGCGAAAATCTTAGGAATCATGTTATAGGCGATGCGGCTAGTAACCCATCACTATTTTGATTCCCCTTTCCGTCTATACGCCCACAATAATTGTAAACGTGGCCTTTGGGTCTTGTTACATCAAGCTCTGTCTACCCCGTAAGGGACATAAAAGTGATTTGTGTATGTATGTAACCTACACTACAAAGAGTATTTTAACTACACAGTTACGATATAAAATTATGAGATACAATCTCCCGTTTAATGCTCCACCGTATTCTAAATCAATTATGGCAACCAATTAATTCGTATGCGTTATGGAATAGTGCGTGAAGGACGAGCGCCGGGGCAGTAGCCGATGGCCCGGCTTGTGACTGCGCGCGCGCCGCGGTGATGTCATCGCACTAATTCCTTTCGGCGAGTCAACAAAGTGTCAACTGCCGGAACGTGCCTGGAGCCTGGCGCTCCGCCGCGGGCTGGCAGTCAAGTCCTTGCCGCGGACACCATTCAAATAAAGAAAGCGTTTTTGTGGCGATCAAACTTGGCTGCTCACATAGCATTTTTTTTTCTTTATCTATCCATCTGTTCTCCGGCGGTATCTCTACATGACTGTCGTATCGGTCAATGCGGCTCCATAATATTTGGCTGCGGCCGCGGCGCTGACTTGCAGGTCAATAGGTCAAGGAGTGCGTCGGCCGGAGTAGTGAGCGCCCGCTTATGCAGCGATAACGCTGAGAATAGCTACTCATAGACAAGATATCGTAGTAACGTGGCGATGAAGCACTGCCGACCGGCAGACGAGCTGACGCAGCGAAGGGAGTCGCAGTTACAGCACAATATTGTGGAGCTGACGGGAGCAAGTTTAGTCTATTTCTAGCTAAACGCTAATTGAGCTGCGAATTTAGTACACGCTCATTTACATTTTATTTCGTCGTTTTAATTTGCAGTTATTAAGACTAGTTAAGCCGAGCCGTGACTCATTTGTCCAATGTAACTGGAGCGGCATGAATCGCCCGCTCTCGTAGATTCCAGCGCGGAGTGTAGTTTCCATTCTTACAAAGATGTTTAGAATGCTCGCTGCCCACGCACCATTCAAGATTATGCAAATCAATTCATTGACACATATTTCGAGATCGGCCGCTCGGCGGCGCGTCGGTGTCGGGGTGCTCCGCGCGGCGCCGACTGCTGACCCGCGTCGGGCTAATGCCCGCCGGGTTCACACCATCAACCCAACATTAGCGTAGGTAACAAGCGCTTCAGCTTCACCCAATCTACTAACTCTTGCAAGCCATTACAGTAATCGCTATTTAGCGACACTTCTCTCGTCATACTCTTAGGGCCCTTCCACGGCAGTCGAATCAGAAGCATCGTTCTTGGTATTCCAAGAAGCGATTACCGGGTCGTGTTCCCATATCGGGCGGCCCGCGCCCGCGCATGCTGGTAATGTAACGCCACCGTAACCCGCGAGCCCGCGGCCGGCGGGGGCGGCGGGTGGGGGCATCGCCCGCTCCCGGCGCTTACGATTATATGTTTTGTCAAACAACTGATGCCGTTAGCATTGTTGAGCGTCCATGAAATATGATATGATATTGACTTTGAATAGATATGGCCGCTGGTTTGTTGTCGTTTCGTCCACGTGCAATTTATCATTGGACAACTCTCGCGATCTTTAAAATTGAAAGTTCTCGTGATAAGTGTGCATGAAAGGATCGGTATCAGGATCGGATTACGCGTAGAAAGGGCGCGGCTCATGTTCGTGAAACCGCTCGGGACACGGCGATTTCTTCCGCAGCCGAGCGCGGCGAGCGGTTCCACAACTGCGCGTGCCATTCGTAATATCAATACCTACCGCTTTGTATTATCGATCGGTAGTCAATCATCTTCGAGGCAGGTACAAAGAAATTATTGGATCGTATCGGTGCCTGGATCGCGGCGGTCGCTCATTGTAAGGTCGCGCGCCGCGACAATTGCCGCTGATGAGCCGCTATCTCGTATCGAGCGTTTATCGGCGCCGGCGCAGCCGCCGCGCGACAATTGGATCACTGATTGATAGATCGTTTATGCGCGGTCGCCCTTCGTGATGAGAGCGACTGTCATCAATATCAACGCGTTTGCTATCGTAACAAATCGGTTTTCATTTGCTTTTGAGTGGTACATCGTTTGCATGCTTATAATAGGGGGATTGAAATATTGACAACGGGGTCTGCTCCTACCTATCGACAGATTTTTTTAGCAAAATAGATATTTAACAGCAGGGCGCCAGAGTGTCACCACCTGTGCAGCGACAGCGTGACGCAAGGGTGCGGCCGCGCGAGGGCGCCCGCGCATTGCGCGCGCTCGGTGTTTGGTCGCAGAGTAAACAACAAACTGCTCTAAAGTAACTGCAGCTACATATAGATGTTATGGTTTGCTACTTGATGTTTGAGTTATTAGCTAAATTTAGACTCGAAACATCTGCCTCTTTGAGAGTACGATGCACCATCTTACGGTGACGTTTAATAAGCAAGCAGCGACCCGCATGTGGATCGTAGAATTTGGATGGCTCGGTTTGGTTCTGGGTTAGGTGATTTATTATGAGTGATGTGATGTGAATGTCCGCATTGGCAAATCATGAATGCATCAAACAAACGGCAAACGCCTCAAGTCGTGTATAAAAACTGACCTTCTCCGCAGCGGCAGGCGGTCGGCACAACTTGACTAAATCACGTCTCGCGCGGTGGCGGCGCGTGAGCGTGACGCAACTGTTTACATTCGAATTGCTAATTGACTTGACGATTCCGAATTCCGAGTAATACTCGTTTATGAATGACAGAAGCAGCAACTTCGCCATGACTGGGAAGGCATGAATCTGTCTGACTTCTGTACTCTCACGATGCATGCCATGATTACTTTTGGCCATTTATCTTGTAACAAAGGGCAAATAGGGGTAGAAAGAGTGCTTATCTTTACGCGCCTGTATCAGTACGGATTAATTACAAAAGATTACGTCCAGCGCGCAGGGAAGGCAGCGGATAGATAGACGTTGACGTGTATCAAAATGATACAGTTCGGCTGTACTCGTAAAGCAAGAGGCTGCGAGCGTGTCGGCGGGCGGGGCCGCCGGGAGCCAAGGCTGCCGCGCCGCTGGAGCGCGGATAACGCGACTCGCGCCCGGTGCCGGCGCGGGAGCTGCACAACGATAACTTCTCTATTACATATTTTTATTTACCAATAAATTTATTTTACCTACAACCCTGCACCAGTGGACCGCTCATGTACAAAACGAGCATTTATGAACCCACGTTCATACTCGTAAATGAATGCTACTTAGCTAAAGTACTAAATAACTAATAGGTAATTAACTAACATGTTATTGTAATTACACAAACGGATAACGTATAAAAGTCGAATGTTGCTCGAAATGTTTCGGACTAGTTCGTAGTCCTTCCTCCCGGCCGGAGCGCTCGCACCTGCGGCAGCAAAACGAACACTGCTGTACGTGTAAGCGAGTTAGGCTAAGTTCAGATGACCGCGCGGCGACGCGCGGTTGGCTCGGCGCGCGGTTCAAGATCGTAACAAATCTATGTTGCTGTGTACATGAGCGCGCGGTGCCGCGCGGGACCGCGCGCAAGTTCTTGTCCCGCGCGGCAACATAGATTTGTTACAATCTTTATCCGTTTGTGTAATTATGATTGAGTCTCACGGTAGATTCACGGTGAAAACATGTTATTGCGCTATAAGTAGGTACATCAAGGGCTTATATAGATATGTGTTCGTTACCAAGACGTCAAAAACATCTATGTAGAGGTAGGTAGTATAGTAGGTAGTACCTTTATGCCACAAACAAACAATAAAATCGGTGACACATATATATTTGACATGATGGCTGTATCGATATTTATGCCCTCGACTGTACATATATACCAATCCAAACAATAGAAGTTTACTGAAATGAATAACAATGTGAACTTACGTACATTATTTTCCGTTTCTGCTCGCAACTAGACGTAAATTGTTGTTCACATTACATACAACCTTTACAGTATCTTGGCTTAATCACAAACCGGCTTATTTAATCATTTTGGTAAGAAACATACTGAGAAACAGTGTCTACTTCAAACACTATCTTATAAATTATAAGCAAAATGCACGTGCCGACTCCCGTTTTAACCGCACACCGCACCCGCGGTGGCCGCGCCGCGACTGAAAAATCAGTGTGGATTCAATCTACATACATCTCGGTAGTTGACAAACAGTCTCTTTTGTTTACAAAATAGCCCAGAGCCGTGTCCAGGTGCAATGCCATGATAACGTTGCTGAAGAGCTGGGAAGTGCTCGCCGGTTCGCTGCTGCGCGAGGCCGAACACGGCGGTACAAAAGCCAAACACGCTCTAAGCATTCTGAAAGAAATATTTTTAAATCTACTCAGATGTTCACGTGACGATCTTCTTTTTAAATTAGTTTCCAAACTATTCCTTAGTATAATTCTATTTCGTTTGTTTCAGACGAGCGAGAAGACGTCCAGAAGAAGACATTTGCAAAATGGATCAATTCGCAACTGGTCAAGGTCGGTACGCTCAAAATGGTAATTAGTAAATGGACAGACACTAAAGGTTTCACCATTCCTTGTCGAATTTTTGACATCTTAGGTTTTTGTGTAACCGCGTCTGTGCGTAGTGTCAGTGTGGTGTAGTGGTGCGTTGTCCGCAGAACGGCAAGCCGCTGGTGTCGGACCTGTTCGTGGACCTGCGCGACGGCGAGGTGCTGCTGTCGCTGCTGGAGATCCTCACGGCGCAGCAGTATGTGAGTGCCGCTCACGGACGTAGCAGGATACCATCTCGCTACAAGCCTTACGGCTGCGGGTCGCTACGCTCTTTTAATTTAATTTCTCTGTGTCTAAACAAACGCTGAAGCGCGTAGCTCCCTCGGGCGTGAGGGTTGTGGTGTGAGATGCATTGTCGCGTGTGTGTGTGTGTGTGCAGAAGCGCGAGCGCGGGCGCATGCGCGTGCACCACGTGAACAACGTGAGCACGGCGCTGCGCGCGCTGGCCGACGCGGGCGTGCGGCTCGTCAACATCTCCAGCAGCGACGTCGTCGACGGGAACCCCAAGCTCATACTCGGTAACACTTACTAATGTAACGATAGAGGACTGATCATTAGCGGCTTTATTTCTACAATTAGTTACTTGAATAAACTTTCAAACCAGATCCGTCATCGGCTTATACCGTCTGAACCGCGGAGCCCGTTAGAACGTATTTTCGTATGACATTATTGTAATAGTGCAGCCGTGTGCTGCTGGAAGTGTAGCGAGTCGTGTGTGCAGGCTTGGTGTGGAGCATCATCCTGCACTGGCAGGTGCAGTACCACCTCAAGGAGCTGATGTCGGAGCTGCAGCACAACAGCCTGGAGCGCACGCTGCTGGCGTGGTGCCGCGCGCACACGCAGGTACGTAGGGTGAGGAAGGGAGGGGGGGGGGGGGGTGCATCATCAGCCGGGCGTGACGTGTGCGTGTGTGTGCAGGGCTACGCGGGCGTGGACGTGACCAACTTCACGTCGTCGTGGGCGGACGGGCTGGCGCTGAACGCGCTGCTGCACCGCTGGCGGCCCGCCCTGTTCGAGTGGGCGGCGCTGGCGGCGCGCCCGCCCCGCGAGCGGCTCGACCACGCCTTCGCGCTCGCGCACGACTACCTCGGCATCGACCGCCTGCTCGACCCCGAAGGTGACGCTTGCCGCGCTTCGCGCCGCCGACCCCGCGCTCGTGTACCTACACATCTGCAGGTGACGTCAATTTCTTTTCGCATATTGCAGACGTGGACACGCCGCACCCGGACAAGAAGTCGATCATGATGTACCTGATGTGCCTGTTTCAATCGTTACCGCACGCGGGCGCGGCGGGGGAAGCGGCCGACGCGGCGGGGGAGGGGCGGCGCTGCGAGCTGGACGCGCTCGACGACTCCGATCCCTCCTCACCTAACGGCGGCACCACCCTCGAGGTTACAACCTTTTTATTTCGTCCGTGAGCACCCCTGTCGTTTTGAGTTCGTTCTGTGTCAGTCTGTATCGCGTTATTGAGGGAGCGATCCTGAAGCGTGCGCGTTGTGGGCGCAGACTGGCGGGTCGCGGCCGCTGTCGGCGGCGACGACGGGGTCGGGCGAGCTGGGCGGCTACAGCGCGGCGCTGGAGGACGCGCTGGCCTGGCTGCTGGACGCCGAGGAGCGGCTCGCCGCGCGCGCGCCGCCGCCGCCGGGCGCCGAGCTGGCCGAGCTGAAGGACCACTTCCACGTGCACGAGGTGAGCGCGGGCGGGGCGGGGCGGGGCGGGCAACGTGATGACGGGCGTGCTGACGCTGCTGTGCTGTGTGCAGGGCTTCCTGCTGGAGCTGGCGGGGCAGCAGGCGCGCGTGGGTTCGGTGCTCGCGCTGGGCTCGCGGCTGGCGGCCGAGGGCGCGCTGTCGGAGGCAGAGGCGCGCGAAGTGCGGCTGCAGCGCTGCCTGCTGGCCGCGCGCTGGGAGGCGCTGCGCGAGCAGGGCATGGCGCGCCAGGCGCTCGTGCACCAGCGGCTCATGCAGGCGCAGCGGGACACCAGGGACGAGTTCCGGTCGGTATGGGGCCGCGAGGGCTCGTGACGCGCTTGGCGAGCGGGCGCGAGCTGACGCGAGGCGTGGTCGTGTTGCAGGCAGTGGCTGACGGCGACGGAGGACCGCATCTCGCAGCTGGGCCCGCTGCGCGGCGACACGGCCGAGCAGGCGGCCGCCAGCCTGGCCGCCGTGGAGGCGCTGCACGCCGCGCTGCGCGACCAGCAGCCGCGCGTCGACGCGCTCGCCAACAGCGTGCTCGTGCTCGACGACGACGACAACGGCGACCACGGTACGGTCCGACGCACAGACGATAACCGTCGCCGACTAAGTATCAACAGTATCATCCGTGTCGCGAAGCCGGAGCTATGCGAGACCGCCGATGGCTCTCTCTGATAATTCGGTTCGTCAATTCCAGCGGACGTGGTCGAGATGGAGGACGAGCTGCACGCGCTCGGCGAGCGCTGGTCGCACACGTGCCAGTGGACGCTCGCGCAGCTGACGCGGCTGCGCGCGCTGGTGGACCTGCGGCCGACCGACGCGGAGGAGCAACTCAAACAGGTCGGTGTCGGCCTCGCGCGAGCGTTCCGCTCCCCGCGGCTCGGAGGCGCGCCGTGACCTGCGCTCGCTGTTGCAGATGGAGGCGAACCCGGTGTCCACCGTGCAGGAGGTGCTGGAGCGCATCGCGCAGCTGCAGCAGGTGAAGCACGCGCTGTCGCTGCAGGCGGCGCGGGCGGCGCGCCACGCGGCGGCGGCGGCGGCGCTGGCGGAGGGCGGCGCGGCGGCCGGCGTGGACGTGGCGCAGGTGCTGGCCGCCGCCGAGGCGCTGCACGACCGGCACGACGCGCTGCTCATGATCCTCGGCGTGCAGGCGCAGCGGGTGAGTCAGGCGGCGCGGCGGAGGGCGGCGCGGCGGCCGGCGTGGACGTGGCGCAGGTGCTGGCCGCCGCCGAGGCGCTGCACGACCGGCACGACGCGCTGCTCATGATCCTCGGCGTGCAGGCGCAGCGGGTGAGTCAGGCGGCGCGGCGGAGGGCGGCGCGGCGGCCGGCGTGGACGTGGCGCAGGTGCTGGCCGCCGCCGAGGCGCTGCACGACCGGCACGACGCGCTGCTCATGATCCTCGGCGTGCAGGCGCAGCGGGTGAGTCAGGCGGCGCGGCGGAGGGCGGCGCGGCGGCCGGCGTGGACGTGGCGCAGGTGCTGGCCGCCGCCGAGGCGCTGCACGACCGGCACGACGCGCTGCTCATGATCCTCGGCGTGCAGGCGCAGCGGGTGAGTCAGGCGGCGCGGCGGAGGGCGGCGCGGCGGCCGGCGTGGACGTGGCGCAGGTGCTGGCCGCCGCCGAGGCGCTGCACGACCGGCACGACGCGCTGCTCATGATCCTCGACGTGCAGGCGCAGCGGGTGAGTCAGGCGGCGCGGCGGAGGGCGGCGCGGCGGCCGGCGTGGACGTGGCGCAGGTGCTGGCCGCCGCCGAGGCGCTGCACGACCGGCACGACGCGCTGCTCATGATCCTCGGCGTGCAGGCGCAGCGGGTGAGTCAGGCGGCGCGGCGGAGGGCGGCGCGGCGGCCGGCGTGGACGTGGCGCAGGTGCTGGCCGCCGCCGAGGCGCTGCACGACCGGCACGACGCGCTGCTCATGATCCTCGGCGTGCAGGCGCAGCGGGTGAGTCAGGCGGCGCGGCGGAGGGCGGCGCGGCGGCCGGCGTGGACGTGGCGCAGGTGCTGGCCGCCGCCGAGGCGCTGCACGACCGGCACGACGCGCTGCTCATGATCCTCGGCGTGCAGGCGCAGCGGGTGAGTCAGGCGGCGCGGCGGAGGGCGGCGCGGCGGCCGGCGTGGACGTGGCGCAGGTGCTGGCCGCCGCCGAGGCGCTGCACGACCGGCACGACGCGCTGCTCATGATCCTCGGCGTGCAGGCGCAGCGGGTGAGTCAGGCGGCGCGGCGGAGGGCGGCGCGGCGGCCGGCGTGGACGTGGCGCAGGTGCTGGCCGCCGCCGAGGCGCTGCACGACCGGCACGACGCGCTGCTCATGATCCTCGACGTGCAGGCGCAGCGGGTGAGTCAGGCGGCGCGGCGGAGGGCGGCGCGGCGGCCGGCGTGGACGTGGCGCAGGTGCTGGCCGCCGCCGAGGCGCTGCACGACCGGCACGACGCGCTGCTCATGATCCTCGGCGTGCAGGCGCAGCGGGTGAGTCAGGCGGCGCGGCGGAGGGCGGCGCGGCGGCCGGCGTGGACGTGGCGCAGGTGCTGGCCGCCGCCGAGGCGCTGCACGACCGGCACGACGCGCTGCTCATGATCCTCGGCGTGCAGGCGCAGCGGGTGAGTCAGGCGGCGCGGCGGAGGGCGGCGCGGCGGCCGGCGTGGACGTGGCGCAGGTGCTGGCCGCCGCCGAGGCGCTGCACGACCGGCACGACGCGCTGCTCATGATCCTCGACGTGCAGGCGCAGCGGGTGAGTCAGGCGGCGCGGCGGAGGGCGGCGCGGCGGCCGGCGTGGACGTGGCGCAGGTGCTGGCCGCCGCCGAGGCGCTGCACGACCGGCACGACGCGCTGCTCATGATCCTCGGCGTGCAGGCGCAGCGGGTGAGTCAGGCGGCGCGGCGGAGGGCGGCGCGGCGGCCGGCGTGGACGTGGCGCAGGTGCTGGCCGCCGCCGAGGCGCTGCACGACCGGCACGACGCGCTGCTCATGATCCTCGACGTGCAGGCGCAGCGGGTGAGTCAGGCGGCGCGGCGGAGGGCGGCGCGGCGGCCGGCGTGGACGTGGCGCAGGTGCTGGCCGCCGCCGAGGCGCTGCACGACCGGCACGACGCGCTGCTCATGATCCTCGGCGTGCAGGCGCAGCGGGTGAGTCAGGCGGCGCGGCGGAGGGCGGCGCGGCGGCCGGCGTGGACGTGGCGCAGGTGCTGGCCGCCGCCGAGGCGCTGCACGACCGGCACGACGCGCTGCTCATGATCCTCGGCGTGCAGGCGCAGCGGGTGAGTCAGGCGGCGCGGCGGAGGGCGGCGCGGCGGCCGGCGTGGACGTGGCGCAGGTGCTGGCCGCCGCCGAGGCGCTGCACGACCGGCACGACGCGCTGCTCATGATCCTCGGCGTGCAGGCGCAGCGGGTGAGTCAGGCGGCGCGGCGGAGGGCGGCGCGGCGGCCGGCGTGGACGTGGCGCAGGTGCTGGCCGCCGCCGAGGCGCTGCACGACCGGCACGACGCGCTGCTCATGATCCTCGACGTGCAGGCGCAGCGGGTGAGTCAGGCGGCGCGGCGGAGGGCGGCGCGGCGGCCGGCGTGGACGTGGCGCAGGTGCTGGCCGCCGCCGAGGCGCTGCACGACCGGCACGACGCGCTGCTCATGATCCTCGACGTGCAGGCGCAGCGGGTGAGTCAGGCGGCGCGGCGGCCCGCTCGTGATCCGAGACCTTGCTCAACCGGGTGCTTGTCGCTCCAGATCCGCGAGCGCGGCTTCGAGGTGGAGCTGGTGACGGAGCAGGCGGGGCTGGACGCGGACAGCGCGGTGACCACGACCACGGCCACGGTGGCGGCGCCCGGCGGCAAGAAGCCGCGCCTGTCGCCCGCCGCCGACTTCCAGGCCGGCTACACGCCCTACGAGAACTGGGCGCGGCGAGCCGCCGACGCCTTGGAGAGAGTGCGTGTCGTTTCCGAACCGAAACATTCGATTTCAGAAACGTTGTTTATAGACCCGTGTCTGGCAGAATGAATCGTCCGATTTGTGTGTTCCCAGTGTGAGCGTCAGCTGGAGGACGAGGCGGCGCCCCGCGAGGAGGTGCGCGCGACCGTGGAGCGCGTGGAGGCCGAGCTGGCGCAGCAGCGCGCGGAGTTCGAGCACGTGGAGGAGATACAGCGCCGCCTGCACACGCAGCCGGGGCTCCAGGGTGAGTCCGGGAGCCGGAGGAGGGCGCCCGCCGGAGGCCCAGTCGACGCGAGGCTCATGCGTGTATGCGTATTACAGAGTTTGCGATGCAGCACGCGACGAGCATCGACGAGCTGAAGCGGCGCTGGGAGGACATCCAGCGGGGCGCGCTCGCGCTGCGCGGCAGCCTGGGCCTGCTGGAGGAGCGCGACGCGTTCCGGCGCGCCGCCGCCGCGCTGAGCGCCGCGCTGGCCGACACGCGCGCCTGGCGGGACCGCATGCTGGCCGACCGCCCCTCCGGCAACCAGCTCATCCATCTGCGGAACCGGCTGCGCGCGCTCAGGCAGCTCGACATCAAAGTGAAGGAGCTCGGCGCGCAGGCCATCGTGCTGCTCACGAAGCCGATCCGGCAGGCTCACAAGGACGAGATCGAAACGACCGCCAAGACCGTCGGCGGGGAGTACGAGGAGCTGCTCGACCAGCTCGGCTCCAAGGAGGCGGAGATAAAACGGGCGATCAACAAGAAGCCGGAGGAGAAGGAGGAGGACGAATTCGAGAGTTTACAGAAGAAGATCCAGGAGATAGAGTCGCAGGTGATAGTGGAGCACGCGATGTTCGCCGCCGCGGACGTGATGGAGGCGAAGGCCGCCGAGCTGAACCGCCTGAGGAAGCAGCTGCTGCAGCTGCAGGGCCGCTACGAGGCCGTGGTGCGCGGCCGCCGCCAGCAGTACGAGGCCGGCAGCGCGCAGGAGCTGGACGTGAGGAGCAGCCTCGAGACCCTCGTCGCCCGGTTCGGCGACACGCAAGTGCAGACGAGCTGCAGCAGTGGCTGCGCGACGTGCGGGACGCGGCGCCCGCGCAGCGCCAGGTGAGGCGGGCGGGAGGGGGGGGGGGGGGGCTCGGCCGGCCCGGTGCTGACGCGCGCGTGTTGCAGGAGCTGGCGCGGCAGCTGGCGGCGCGGCGCGCGGCGCTGGCGGCGGCGGCGGCGCAGGTGGCGGCGTACAGCGCGGGCGGGCGCGCGGAGGCGGCGGCGCGGCTGCAGCAGCGGCTGCACGCCCTGCAGGTGAGGCGGGGGGGCTGCTGGCGCGCGTGCTGCAGCAGCTGGCGCGGCAGCTGGCGGCGCGGCTGCAGCAGCGGCTGCACGCCCTGCAGGTGAGGCGGGGGGGCTGCTGGCGCGCGTGCTGCAGCAGCTGGCGCGGCAGCTGGCGGCGCGGCTGCAGCAGCGGCTGCACGCCCTGCAGGTGAGGCGGGGGGGCTGCTGGCGCGCGTGCTGCAGCAGCTGGCGCGGCAGCTGGCGGCGCGGCTGCAGCAGCGGCTGCACGCCCTGCAGGTGAGGCGGGGGGGCTGCTGGCGCGCGTGCTGCAGCAGCTGGCGCGGCAGCTGGCGGCGCGGCTGCAGCAGCGGCTGCACGCCCTGCAGGTGAGGCGGGGGGGCTGCTGGCGCGCGTGCTGCAGCAGCTGGCGCGGCAGCTGGCGGCGCGGCTGCAGCAGCGGCTGCACGCCCTGCAGGTGAGGCGGGGGGGCTGCTGGCGCGCGTGCTGCAGCAGCTGGCGCGGCAGCTGGCGGCGCGGCTGCAGCAGCGGCTGCACGCCCTGCAGGTGAGGCGGGGGGGCTGCTGGCGCGCGTGCTGCAGCAGCTGGCGCGGCAGCTGGCGGCGCGGCTGCAGCAGCGGCTGCACGCCCTGCAGGTGAGGCGGGGGGGGCTGCTGGCGCGCGTGCTGCAGCAGCTGGCGCGGCAGCTGGCGGCGCGGCTGCAGCAGCGGCTGCACGCCCTGCAGGTGAGGCGGGGGGGGCTGCTGGCGCGCGTGCTGCAGCAGCTGGCGCGGCAGCTGGCGGCGCGGCTGCAGCAGCGGCTGCACGCCCTGCAGGTGAGGCGGGGGGGCTGCTGGCGCGCGTGCTGCAGCAGCTGGCGCGGCAGCTGGCGGCGCGGCTGCAGCAGCGGGTCCCTCGGTTCGTCCGTGTCGGGACCACCGCGCGGAGTCGACCTGATATTTTTATAAACGATTGTCGGTGTCGTTTTTTTTTTTTTTTTTTTTTTTTTTTTTTTCAATTTATTTAGGAAACACGGAATTTTCATTTATTTAGGAAAAAAACAGTCTTATACAATAATATTATATTTTAGCTAAAGCGAGGATTTCGTTTTATAAAAATATTTCATGTCATTTTCAGAGCCCGAAGGGCCTGGCCGGAAGATTATTTATTTATTTTATTTATTTATGTCGAGTCATTAGTTTAGTTCTTAACTTTGTTGTGTACTTACAAATACATAGATAGACATAATATATTGCTTACTAACCATTTATAATTTATTTGTACAATTGATTATTTTAATAAATAATTTGAATTTGATTTGAATTTGAATTTTCGGAGATCCAGCAGCTATAAATTACAGTAAAATCGCCCCTGACTGAATTTGAAATATTGTTATGCGCATGAAATTTTTTTTTTTTTTTTTTACCTATCTACAACCTCCATTAACTTGTCTTTCGGATATTTTGTACATACATATACTTAAGAACATTTACGTAAAATAAAAATCCTAGCGTTTTTTGGCTGCGTCAGTTTTTTTTCTTGCAAGTAACAACACCTACTATATTTCGATATAATATACACAATCTTATATTATATTACATATATATTTTTCTAAATTATTCGTTTGGATGAGCAAAGTGAAAATAAGCAATTTGTATTGACACGTGTTATATTCAAATCGGTTCGAGACTACCGTCCGTCGTTATTAAGGCTAGGTAGTCCAACAGAGGCCGCGTTTTAGAGTTTTTAAATGCCTACTTTCGCAGGAATACCCGGCCTTAAGTAAGTTGTCGCACGCCGTATTCCAAATTCGAACGCACTTTGAAGTTTGGACTCGTTGGTCGGCAACCTACTTTTTTTCAAACCTTCGAATGCGCCTCTGTGGCCAATACGCACGATGTTGCGTTCTTAAAAAAAGTGGCGGAAACTGGAAAAGTGTCTTCAACAGGCGAAACGAAATCAAATTATATGGAAGTTATTTCAAAAATGCATCCCAACGCTGTATAAAATAGTGTACGATATAATTCGTAATAAAATAACTATTTAAAGTACGCGTGGGTGCCGTTCATGGACGTTCTTTTTTTCCACCCTATTATACAATAATATTTTGTTCATTTTGTTGATCCAAACGAATAATTTTGAACTAAACGTATGTAATAGAATATAAAATTGTGTATATTATATCAAAGTATGGTAGGTGTCGCTAACTTGCAAGTAAAAAAAAAAAGAAAACATGAAACAGCCAAAATTGTCCACATCAAAAAATGCCAGGATTTTTTTTTTACCTAAATGTATCTTAAATATAATATGTACAAAATATCCGAAGGACAAGTTAATCGGTACCGTACTTTGGCTAAAAAAAAAACATTTTTTTATTTATTTTTTTATTTTTTTGCTAAGCGTAAACTATTATGTGTAGTTTATTATTATATCTTACATTATTTAAAATTTAGACATTTAGGATTATTTTAAGTTTCGATCGGTTCTTTTACTTTTTCTGTGTGTCTACTCTTGCTTCATACTTATGTCCTGTCAATCGTTCAAAGGTTAACTGGAAGAGATCCCTTTTAGGGATAAGTTCGCCTTTGTGCATGTGTGTTATACTGTATTCATCTTTTTCTTGTGTTTTATGTACAATAAAGAGTTATACATACACATACATACATACATTTAAGACTTAACAATCTGTAAAATTATATTTAATATTTCAATTTCAGCCAGGGGTGATTTTACTATGGTTTTCCGGCCAGGCCCTTTGGTAATTTTTTGGGTTCAAAATGGTGTATAACGTTTTTACGATTTTAACAAAAATGGTGATGGGTGTCGATTTAATATATTTAGTGGCTCCGATTCAGGTAATTTTTTTGGATGATCGAGTGATGTAGTGGCTCTGAGTCCGAATCGGTACATGCTATACGCATAAATTTTGACAACAGCGTCAGTTCGAGGAGTGCGAGGAGCAGCTGTCCGGGCTGAGCGGCGCGGAGGCCGACGACGGCGACGGCAGCCTGGAGGCGCGCCTGGCGCGGGCCATGCGCGTGCTGCGCGGCGTGCAGGCCAGCGCCGAGGCCGAGCTGGCGCTCAGCAGCGCCGCGCCCGACGCCGTGCGCACCGTGCTGCGGCGCTGCCTCGTGAGTACTCGCGGACGATGAGCGGCCGCGCAGCCGTTTTAGTTAGATTTAGCCGAAGAACACGTTCCGTATAGAAGGAGATAACTTGTACCTGCAACGGATTGCACACGTCCGAGTTATATTTGCGCAATATGTCGCATTCGTTCATCCAAAACGTATGTGTTAATCGTGGAGGTGTAGGGTGTCCCTCTGGCCGCGGCCTGTCTCCGCCAGTCGCGCCCGCGCTGCTGCCGCGCGCAGCTTCGTCCGCGGCAGGCTCTCGATGGCGGCAGGAGGGCTGACACCCTTCGTTTTTCTGAGTCATATTAACGCAATATACATTTTTTCTGATCTCATTTCATCGCAATGAAGCCGAAGCTGTTGATGTGGACCTTTGATTTATGAATAGGTTTCCCGTAATATGAGAATATAACACTTGTAAGAGAAACGTAAGTTTTATTATTCAGTTAAAAAAAAGAAATTCTTATTTACCTTGACTTTTATATAGGAGACGTTTTGGAAAAAGGTCACCCGAAACCGACGAGCATGTATGAAGAGATTGATGACTGTGGATGAAGCGAAAGAAATATGTCAGGATCGTAGCAAGTGGAATTAAGTAGTCTCTGCCTACCCCTGTGGGAAAGAGGCGTGACGGTATGTATGTATGTATGTATGTATTTATTTAGGGTAATTCCGGGGTAGTTGGCCATAGTTTTTCCTAAATGTTGTTAAAAAAAACCTTATTTTTTTTGTTTATTTGTAATTAAACTTTAAACAATCAACTTTGGAATTATAGAAACAAAAATAACAAATTCTAATGAGACCACGTAAAAAAAATGTTTTTTTTTAATTCACAATTGGCCATCTCTCACGAGGTGTCCGGGCGTGATGACCATGGCATACGAGGTAAGATGGCCATATCCTTAATTCTAATTGTAACATAGTTTTTGGTCTTATTTCCTATTTTTAACAGCCTTTTTTTCTCTGCACCACATTTAGAGCACAGGTCTTCAAATTCAGTGTAATTTTCGTGTACCCAAAACTGGCACACCGTGCATTGAAGCCAATCCTCGAAAAGAAGAGTTTCATAATAATTGTCTTCACACCCGCAACAATTATCTCTTTCATTTAACTTTTTTTTCTTATTCTTACATATTTTATCTTATTATATCTTATTCCATCATATACCGACTGACACTGGCCATCTCTCCTTATCTTCCGGGAGAGATGACCACACCTAAAAAGAAATAAAGCCAAAACACTATGCGAGTAATTTTGAGATTAGGACAAACAATTACTCGTATACTTTGCAACCAAATCAAAAATAATCATTATTTTACGAAACTAATATCATAACAACCTAAAACAAGAACCCTTTGAAAAATATTTCCACTGCACGAAACAAATAACAAGGATTATACTTAATTTTTGTTTTTTTTTGCCTAAAAGTGGTACGTACGCTTGCCCCCACGCGCTTCGCGATGCGAACTAAGTTATTACTAGCGCCATCTAGCCAACCGTTCAGGAATTATTTCGACGGGCCATCTCTCCCTTATGGCCATCTACCCCGGAATTCACAACATTTCAATTTTTTTACCTTGTGTTTTCTTATGCTCAATAAATAGTACTTTGAAAACTAGGAGACCCATATTTTTTCTTTTCGCGAAATTTGTATTCTAAGTTAGTCAAAAATAATATTGAAATCTCGAAAATTTCAAAAACGCTTGTAAGGTTGAATCTACACATTACCTTTGCCTGGGTCATAAAAAAATAAGATAAGATTGATGTCTACATTGTCTACTGGTTGTCACAACGGGTTGTCATTTTGAATTTTTGATTGACGTTTGGTGATTTGATATTGGTTTTTATTGGATTTTAATTATTCGCATTTTCTGGACTGAATTGGAAATAATTGCCAACAAAATAAGCCACATAATAAAACAAATTGAATGTTTGCATCCACCCTGACTAGCAGCACAGTCTTCACATTTCACATCCAATATAGTTTCTTCTGCCTCGTTAATGCTTGCGACAACAGAGTACATTTTAGTACGAACTCGGTGCTCAGGAGTTACTCTGCCCTTGATAAAACACACAGCATTCTCTCGTTTACTTCCACATAGCCTACAGAAGTTTCAACGTAAGCATCCCCTGATGACAACAAAACCTTAGCTCCCCGGATTTCGGCAACGTTAAACGAGTCGTTTTCACGCATGTATTGCAACAACATCATTATAATCCACCTTGGGAAGGTTTCGGCTGTCTGCCATGGCATAACCGTCCGAAACTTTCATCAAATCAATTTAATAAATATAACAATGCTTTTTCAAAACAAAACGAACAAACAACATTGATCGGCAAACAACACTGATATTTTGACATTGGCACCTTTTTGACATTGACATTTTTATTCATAAATAATTAGGAAGGCAAAGGTATACTACGACGATGCCTTACTTCGGATTTTTTGAAGATTTTTGTGAATATTACGTTAAATAAGTAATTAAAAAAATCAAAAAAATATGGAATGGAATACTTAAACACAAAGCTCGAAATGGTTGTCGGTACTTTAGTAACTATTTAAAATTGAAATGTTGTGAATTACCCTATTTATTACTAGCTTTTGCCCGCGACTTCGTCCGCGCAGATAACGTCAGAGTGACGACATAAAAACATTTTTTTTTAAAAACATGCGTATAAAATTTCATGATGATCGGCTGAGTAGTTTTCGCGTGAAAGCGTAACAAACAAACTTACATTCGCGTTGTTAGTAGGGATGGTTAATATAGTTTATTTTAATCGTGACTAAAACGATAACAGTAACTCGTAGGCAACCATTTAGTAACTCGGGATCGAAAGTATAAAATTGGGTCGATTGCAGTCGGCTGTGACTGGTTTGCACCTGAGAGCTGCCAGCTTTGTGGCGTGCCGGGCGGCGGCGGGCGCGGCGCGGTCACGGCCGCGTTGTGATGCTGATGCAATCACTGCGCGGCCGCGGCACTATTGTGGCTGCTCGCTGCATGCGCGTCGCGCAGAATGCTTTGTAGTAACATCAACACAGATGTTCGATAGCAAACTGCTATTACGACAGACCTATGGACGTGGTAGAGGCGGCAAGTCGTAGTGTTTTGCGTGTCGTTGGAACGTCCGTTTATTAGGAAAAAAAAACAATAAAGATTGTGCGAAACTAAATACATGAAATTCAGGCGGCTGATCGAATGTAAATGGACATTTTTAACAACAATGTGTCGATGAATATTTAATAGTTAGTGCGCTCGGTTCTCTTACGTTTCACCGTATATACGTCGTCCACCTCGACACGAGAGTAGATCCGGGATGCTCACTGCGGTAGGTACACCAGACAGTTCTGACGTAAAATGCTTGAATGTGGTGACGAGTTCCGCGAAAACTTTTGGTTAAAATGAATTAGTTTTATTTGTTGTCGAGGTTTGTACTTAATGTAGATTACATGTGGCGCAGTGGTCGCGTGCCGCGCGCGGCGTCAGCGCGGCGTTGAAGGGATTCCGTGCGGAGCGGCGCGGGCGGGACGCGCACGCGCTGCGCTGGCCGCCCCCGCCGGCACTCGGGAACGGTTGTGTGCAAAAACGTAATTCTTCAAATCATTTCATAGAAATATCGAGAGTCCTACTAAATTTTAAAAAGAACGGAAAAAACATAAAAAAATTGTTTAATACATTATGTAGTCGTGCAGACTATGAAAGCGACTATCGATCGAGCGGTCTGCCCATTATTTTCCCTAAATAAAACCTTAACGAAATCGGTTCGTCGTTCGATTCGATTTGGTGATGCGCGGTGTGCAAAATAAGAGCAGTCGGGTTCAAACCGTAGTGGCGTAGTCGCGTCGCCGCCGGGCAGCCCCGCGCCGCGCGGCGGCAGCGCGCCATGGGCTGGGACGCGCTCTACCTGAGCCTCGCGCTGGCTCTCGTCGTGCTCAGGTGCCTCGTAAGTAGCGGGACGGATGAACGCGACCTTTTTTTTAACGTTTCTGAACAATTATAATTTTTTAAATGTGTACCACACTCTTAAATATAGCCTCGAACGTTTCACGCGAGACTCACGCGCACCTACCCGCGCTCCCGGACTCGGGCGCACGACCGTGTCGCGCACTCGACCGAGGAAGCCGCGACGCTGACATCTCGCACAGTTTTATGCAACCCCGTGACGTTCCCCTCGTCCTGCGCAGAAACTGTACCGCACGCTGAGCGACATCAAGGGCGAGGTGGAGGCGGCGATCAAGGCGGGGCGGCGCGCGGCCGAGCAGGCGGGGGCGGGGGCGGGCGCGGGCGCGGGCGCGGGCGGCGAGCTGGCGGGCCGCGTGGACGCGCTCAAGGAGCTGTACAACCGCCTGGGCGCCGCCGTCACCGACGCGCGCACGCGCCTGGAGCGCGCGCTGCTCACGGCGCGCGAGCTGCAGGCCGACGCGCAGGCGCTGCAGGCCTGGCTGGACGCGGCGCCCGCGCAGCCGCCGGCGCGCCAGGCGCTCGAGCTGGAGATGTCGCGCCTGGCCGGCGTGCGCGAGCGCCTCAACGCCAACCTGCAGGAGTACGCGGCCGCCTGCCGCCCGCAGCGGCTGCAGGCGCTGCACGACCAGGTCGCCGACATCAACGCGCGCTGGGAGCGCCTCGCGCGCCCCGCGCAGCCCGAGCCCGAGGTGAGTGCGAGTCGCTTTCTGTGTGCGAGGGGCTTTCGCGGCGGCCGGCGTCTCGACGCGCGCTCGACCCGCGGCTCCGACTTTTCGACGGCGAGAACGGCGTCGAGCCGCTTCGAGACCCCGGCGCGTCCCGAGCCCGACTCCGGGGGCCCGGTCCGTCGGGAGCGCGCGCCCGGAGCTCGGGCTCCCATCCTCATCGGCTGTACATTTCGTGCTTTCGCATACCGCGAGGTGAGCGGGTCCTCTCATCGGGAATCGTTTCGCATCACCATCGGTGGAAGCTTTCGCGGCGTCGCGAGTACGCACATGTGTCGTCGCGCGTGATTAACCAACCGAACCCGTGTGGCGTGCTCCCGATTAACACCGGCCTCACTGTACATACCGCACCCCACGGCGACGAGCGGCGAGTGACGAGAGGCGAGTGGCGGCTAACGCGCGCTTGTTGCAGGCGGGCGCCGCGCGCTACGCGCTGGTGTCCGACACCGTGAAGCGGCGCCGCCCGCCCGCGCCCGCGGCCCCCGCCCCCGCCCCCGCCTCGCCCGCGCCGCGCAAGCGCAGCCGCATCCCGCTGGCGCTGCGCAGCCCCGTGCCGCTGCGCCGCGAGCTGCTGGCCGCGCCGCCCGAGCCGCCGCGCCGGGACAGCAGCACGCTGGACCTGCTGGACAGCGAGCTGTTCGCGCAGGCGTCCGGCGCCGAGCCGCAGCCGCCGCCTGAGCCGCGCGTCGCCGCTTGCCACGTGGTGGCGGTGCGCGCGCGCGAAATAGTGAAGGCGACCGTGAGCCCCGAGCCGCCCGCCGAGGATGCGCCGCCGGAGCGCGAGCCGGAGGCGCCGCCGCGCCGCGCCTCGGTCGACCTCGGCACCGAGCCGAAGACGTTCGTCGTCGAGGTGAAGACCCTCGAGCAGCGCATGCGGCCCACGCTCGGCATCCTCAAGAGGCGGCGCGGCTCCGACGACGAGCGGCCGCGGGTGAAGATCGGCGCGGCGACGCCGGACGTGGTCCCTCGCGGCGCGGGCACGCCGCCGCCCTCGCCCGCCGGCGCGCCCGCCCGCCCGCGCGGCGGCCTGCTGCAGGACGAGCTGGACGAGTACCTGATCCTGGACGACGTGCCGGCCGACCGGGCCGCGCTGCCGGAGCCCTCCGCCACCGGCCTCGCCGCCGCGACCGAGGTCTGTTTGTCTGATCTGTCCGATGACGACGCGTCGGACGCCGACGAACCTATGCGGGAGACGACGCCGGAGATGATCGTTCCGGTCAGCGAGATCATACCGACGAACGATCGGGCGACCGAGTTCGACGACGACACCGACGAAGCGAGAGTCGAACCCGCACGCGATGCGAACGAAGTAGCGCGAGAACCGACACCCGAAACGAAGGAAACGTTAGACGAAGTGGGGCCGGAAGCGATGAATATCGTGCCCGAAGAGGAATCGGAGCGAGCGAACGATCCCCGAGACGAGCGCGCCGCGGGAGTCGCGCCCGGAGAGGCCGCCGCCGCCGGACGTGGCGCGGCTGCCGAGGAGGTCATCTACTCGGAAGTGGACGACACGCCTCAGGTAGTTATCAATCACACCAGATACCGATGAATCTGATAGGCTCACGATGATGTACATGCTCGATTAAATAGTTTCAGAATACGGTAGCACAGAACGTTAATTACAGCTCCCAATTTGAATAAACCTGTTTTTAAACTATATCCGTGCTAACTTATCTTTTTCTTAAATTCTATTTCGTGTCGTCGGCCGATCTCTTAAAAAAGTAAATTATAAATTTTTCTACTTCTGTTTGATTTCTAAATTCATTCTCGGGCGTTCCTCGTATGTGCGGCAGAATATTTTTTTCCCAGTGGAACGTGCGGTCGAACGATCGTTTCACATCATTTTCTACATTGTTTTTTTTTTATAAAGGCTTCCCGCTGCCGGTAAACTTACGTGTAGCACATCGATTTCCTCAACAGTCGATAATCCGAGTACAACTTCGATAGGACAAAACGATAATTTGATCGAACATGACACGGTAATAAGACGAAATGACAAGAACTCGACCGAGAACCTTCCTTGCAAATGTATCGAGAGTCGCTTGTGTGCGGCGGCGCCCCCCTCAGTCGTGGTTCCCGTTGCAGGCGGCCGCGCGCACGCCGGGCGGCTCGCCGCCGCTGGGCGCGTCCACGCCGCTGCGGCCCGCCGCCGTGGTGGGCGCGTCGCCCAAGCCCCGGGAGCGCCTGCGCCTGCACACGGAGCGCCTGCAGGCCAGCGCCGATGACCACCAGGTGAGGCGGGAACGAGCTGACGCGACATCCACTCAAAAACCAGCTCCTCGAGATACTAAGTTTGATACTTCATTACTCTTCTATTTCAACCTGTGATGTGGTATATTTCAGAAATTCACGGTTAATATATATATATTATTTTAATAAATAATTTGAATTTGAATTTGAATTTTGAATAACATCAGCCGTATTATCTAGGTATATTAGATAGAATATGTGACTCCGAACGGTTCTGACTCTTGAGTAATAAAAAAAACTGGATAAAAAGTGTACTATCCGTCCCTTCGCGTTCCGCAGTCTCCCCCTCTATCGCCGGTGTCGCCGTTGTCGCCGGTGTCGCCGCTGTCGCCGTCTCCGCCGCTATCGCCGGTGTCGCCGATCTCCGAGACCGGCGCGGGCTCGGTGTTGCTGGCGTCGCTGCCGGCCGACGACGCCGAGCTGGCGCAGTTCGCGGCGGAGGCGGGCAGCGCGCAGCGGCGCATGGACGTGGCGCTCATCACCGTGGGCGGCGTCGACGCGGAGAAGGACCCCGGCAAGAGGCTCGAGGTACCACACGCTTACAGCTGGCGCAGTTCGCGGCGGAGGCGGGCAGCGCGCAGCGGCGCATGGACGTGGCGCTCATCACCGTGGGCGGCGTCGACGCGGAGAAGGACCCCGGCAAGAGGCTCGAGGTACCACACGCTTACAGCTGGCGCAGTTCGCGGCGGAGGCGGGCAGCGCGCAGCGGCGCATGGACGTGGCGCTCATCACCGTGGGCGGCGTCGACGCGGAGAAGGACCCCGGCAAGAGGCTCGAGGTACCACACGCTTACAGCTGGCGCAGTTCGCGGCGGAGGCGGGCAGCGCGCAGCGGCGCATGGACGTGGCGCTCATCACCGTGGGCGGCGTCGACGCGGAGAAGGACCCCGGCAAGAGGCTCGAGGTACCACACGCTTACAGCTGGCGCAGTTCGCGGCGGAGGCGGGCAGCGCGCAGCGGCGCATGGACGTGGCGCTCATCACCGTGGGCGGCGTCGACGCGGAGAAGGACCCCGGCAAGAGGCTCGAGGTACCACACGCTTACAGCTGGCGCAGTTCGCGGCGGAGGCGGGCAGCGCGCAGCGGCGCATGGACGTGGCGCTCATCACCGTGGGCGGCGTCGACGCGGAGAAGGACCCCGGCAAGAGGCTCGAGGTACCACACGCTTACAGCTGGCGCAGTTCGCGGCGGAGGCGGGCAGCGCGCAGCGGCGCATGGACGTGGCGCTCATCACCGTGGGCGGCGTCGACGCGGAGAAGGACCCCGGCAAGAGGCTCGAGGTACCACACGCTTACAGCTGGCGCAGTTCGCGGCGGAGGCGGGCAGCGCGCAGCGGCGCATGGACGTGGCGCTCATCACCGTGGGCGGCGTCGACGCGGAGAAGGACCCCGGCAAGAGGCTCGAGGTACCACACGCTTACAGCTGGCGCAGTTCGCGGCGGAGGCGGGCAGCGCGCAGCGGCGCATGGACGTGGCGCTCATCACCGTGGGCGGCGTCGACGCGGAGAAGGACCCCGGCAAGAGGCTCGAGGTACCACACGCTTACAGCTGGCGCAGTTCGCGGCGGAGGCGGGCAGCGCGCAGCGGCGCATGGACGTGGCGCTCATCACCGTGGGCGGCGTCGACGCGGAGAAGGACCCCGGCAAGAGGCTCGAGGTACCACACGCTTACAGCTGGCGCAGTTCGCGGCGGAGGCGGGCAGCGCGCAGCGGCGCATGGACGTGGCGCTCATCACCGTGGGCGGCGTCGACGCGGAGAAGGACCCCGGCAAGAGGCTCGAGGTACCACACGCTTACAGCTGGCGCAGTTCGCGGCGGAGGCGGGCAGCGCGCAGCGGCGCATGGACGTGGCGCTCATCACCGTGGGCGGCGTCGACGCGGAGAAGGACCCCGGCAAGAGGCTCGAGGTACCACACGCTTACAGCTGGCGCAGTTCGCGGCGGAGGCGGGCAGCGCGCAGCGGCGCATGGACGTGGCGCTCATCACCGTGGGCGGCGTCGACGCGGAGAAGGACCCCGGCAAGAGGCTCGAGGTACCACACGCTTACAGCTGGCGCAGTTCGCGGCGGAGGCGGGCAGCGCGCAGCGGCGCATGGACGTGGCGCTCATCACCGTGGGCGGCGTCGACGCGGAGAAGGACCCCGGCAAGAGGCTCGAGGTACCACACGCTTACAGCTGGCGCAGTTCGCGGCGGAGGCGGGCAGCGCGCAGCGGCGCATGGACGTGGCGCTCATCACCGTGGGCGGCGTCGACGCGGAGAAGGACCCCGGCAAGAGGCTCGAGGTACCACACGCTTACAGCTGGCGCAGTTCGCGGCGGAGGCGGGCAGCGCGCAGCGGCGCATGGACGTGGCGCTCATCACCGTGGGCGGCGTCGACGCGGAGAAGGACCCCGGCAAGAGGCTCGAGGTACCACACGCTTACAGCTGGCGCAGTTCGCGGCGGAGGCGGGCAGCGCGCAGCGGCGCATGGACGTGGCGCTCATCACCGTGGGCGGCGTCGACGCGGAGAAGGACCCCGGCAAGAGGCTCGAGGTACCACACGCTTACAGCTGGCGCAGTTCGCGGCGGAGGCGGGCAGCGCGCAGCGGCGCATGGACGTGGCGCTCATCACCGTGGGCGGCGTCGACGCGGAGAAGGACCCCGGCAAGAGGCTCGAGGTACCACACGCTTACAGCTGGCGCAGTTCGCGGCGGAGGCGGGCAGCGCGCAGCGGCGCATGGACGTGGCGCTCATCACCGTGGGCGGCGTCGACGCGGAGAAGGACCCCGGCAAGAGGCTCGAGGTACCACACGCTTACAGCTGGCGCAGTTCGCGGCGGAGGCGGGCAGCGCGCAGCGGCGCATGGACGTGGCGCTCATCACCGTGGGCGGCGTCGACGCGGAGAAGGACCCCGGCAAGAGGCTCGAGGTACCACACGCTTACAGCTGGCGCAGTTCGCGGCGGAGGCGGGCAGCGCGCAGCGGCGCATGGACGTGGCGCTCATCACCGTGGGCGGCGTCGACGCGGAGAAGGACCCCGGCAAGAGGCTCGAGGTACCACACGCTTACAGCTGGCGCAGTTCAGCCAGGAACGACCGTTTGCCGCTCAATTTTTGTGATGTATGATTTGTTGCCAGCGCTTTCTCGCGTGTCGGTCAGGTTTCGCCGTCGTAAATATTCAGCCTCGAGCCCAGTCCGTGCATGCTGATGCTATTCAGCCCAAGCCCAAATTTTGCGATTATTAGGCGCAGGTATTAATTGAATATAAAAAAAACGTAGTCCGCATTTTTTACTCAATACGGAAGTAAATAGTTAGATATTATTGAAGCGATAAAAACCCCTTAATTTTGAAACAAATCGTGTCGTGTTAAAGAAAACAGTTTAATTTACCATCGTTGTTCTACTCCTTCAAACGAGAAAAAATATAAATCTTTATTGGAAAACGAGTACTTACATATTTAATAATACAAAAACATGTTATAACTTTATTTCGTGCACCGAAAAGGGCTTTTTCGATGCTTACCACCCTGCGAGAGAGCGATCTCTAGCTGTGACCGGTCGACTTATCAAACGAGAACGCCCTCAGATCCTGAAGAGCCAGCTGGGCGCGCTGGCGCCGACGGCGGCGGCGCTGATCTCGCGCGGGGACAGCCTCGTGCTGGCGCGCCACCGGGACAGCCCGCTGCTGGCCGAGCACATCCAGGCCGCGCTCACCGACCGCCTGCGCAGCCGCTGGGCGCAGCTCATGGCCGAGATCGAGGCCAAGCGGCAGCTCGCCATCCGCGCCGAGGACGACGCCAAGGAGCTCCACCGGCTCGTCGACGGCTTGCAGCGCTGGCTGCGGCGGCTCGAGAGCGACGCCAAGGAGGGCGCCGGCGAGGCGCGCGCCGAGCTGCCCCAGCGCGAGGCCGAGCTGGAGCGCGCGCAGGAGCTGGCCGCCGCGCTGCGGGCCGCGCGCGTGCAGCACCCCGAGCGCGCCGTGCACGAGCTCACGCAGGCCTGGCCGCGCCTGCGCCGCCTCGCGCTCGCCGCCGCCGCCGCCGGCGCGCGCCCGGGCCAGGACGAGCCCGCCGAGTCGCCCGAGTGCGGCGAGTACGTGACGTGCGCCAACCTGGCGCGCTCGGCGGTGGCGCGCGCGGCGCGGCTGCTGGCGGCGGCGCCGCTGGCCGGGCGCGACTACGACGACTTCCCGCTGCAGGAGGACGCGCTGGCGGTGAGTACTGACTCAGTGACCGGCGACTGCCATGGGACGTGACGCCCGACAGGACGATCACGATGCCGCGTAAAATCGCTTCGAGAGATCGATATTCATCCCGAGAAGTTCATATGCACCACCGTACTGAAAGAAGGCGATTGACTGACACTGACAATACAAGCTGAGAAAATGATATCGTTATTGGTATTCGGCTTTGTAAAGAAGTTATACTTTTGGTGTAACTGTGGAGATTGATATAATCGGTAATGTGGTAGTGTAACTCTTTCAGTTAAATACACTATTTTTGATTTGTTTTTTTATTTATTTTTGATATTAATGCAGAAAGTGAAGTCAGCCCTAGCGGAGCTGGAGCCGAGGCTGCAGGCGGCGGAGCAGCAGTTCTGCGCGCTGGGGGTGGCGCCGCCCGCGCCCCGCGCCGCGCGCCTGCGCAGCAAGCTGCAGCAGGAGTGGGCCGCGCTGCGGGACGCCTACGCGCTGCGCCACCAGAGGTGCGAGCCCGGGGTCATACGGCCTCCACCGCCACGTGCTCTATGTTGGATGTGGATTCATGTTCTGTTGATTACCATAAAACACCGGTTAACATTTCACCTAAGGTCAAAAAGTGGAATTGTCGGCCTTAACCAGGTTTAATGATTTACTAATTTTTAGCTCTACATTATCCTCAGTTTCAATTTCCATGATTTGCTTTACACAAAACGAAATCATCGTTATAACGGTTTTATTGTACCTCTCCGTCATGTTGATTTACGGCATATATCTCGGTCCATAGTGAATCGAATTTAGCCCCATTATCAGGAACTACTTACTGATTCTAGAGTGCCGAACGCTAAAAACACATATGGATCGATGCAAATGACAATGACTTAATTTAGCTATCTCACTTCTCATGTCATGATCTGTCTAGCTTAACAATATGTAGGTATAGTATAAGTAGTATGTTCCGGCGATGGTAACGCGGTGCGCGCGTGTGCAGATGGTCGGAGTGCCTGCGCGTGTGGACGTCGCTGTACGCGGCGCTGGAGTCGCTGGGCGCGTGGCTGGACCAGGCCGAGCGCCAGCTGGCCGCCGCCAGGGACAGCGCCGAGCCCAACAAGGACCTCAGGCAGAAGCTCCGGGACCTCGACCAGCAGGTACTGACGCGACTCACGCGGGACCTGGTTTACCGTATGGCGCCTGATAGTCTGACGTGTGCGTGTGCGTGCAGATGGGTCAGCGTGCGGGTGCCGTGGCTGCGGCGCGCGGCGGCGGGCGCGCCGTGCTGGCGGCGTGCGGCGGCGGGCTGGCGCGCGGCGTGCAGGACCAGCTGGACCAGCTGCTGGCGCGCTGGCTGGCCGCCAACACCGAGCTGCAGCAGCTGCACAACAAGTAAGCACTAGCCGTGCTGGCGGCGTGCGGCGGCGGGCTGGCGCGCGGCGTGCAGGACCAGCTGGACCAGCTGCTGGCGCGCTGGCTGGCCGCCAACACCGAGCTGCAGCAGCTGCACAACAAGTAAGCACTAGCCGTGCTGGCGGCGTGCGGCGGCGGGCTGGCGCGCGGCGTGCAGGACCAGCTGGACCAGCTGCTGGCGCGCTGGCTGGCCGCCAACACCGAGCTGCAGCAGCTGCACAACAAGTAAGCACTAGCCGTGCTGGCGGCGTGCGGCGGCGGGCTGGCGCGCGGCGTGCAGGACCAGCTGGACCAGCTGCTGGCGCGCTGGCTGGCCGCCAACACCGAGCTGCAGCAGCTGCACAACAAGTAAGCACTAGCCGTGCTGGCGGCGTGCGGCGGCGGGCTGGCGCGCGGCGTGCAGGACCAGCTGGACCAGCTGCTGGCGCGCTGGCTGGCCGCCAACACCGAGCTGCAGCAGCTGCACAACAAGTAAGCACTAGCCGTGCTGGCGGCGTGCGGCGGCGGGCTGGCGCGCGGCGTGCAGGACCAGCTGGACCAGCTGCTGGCGCGCTGGCTGGCCGCCAACACCGAGCTGCAGCAGCTGCACAACAAGTAAGCACTAGCCGTGCTGGCGGCGTGCGGCGGCGGGCTGGCGCGCGGCGTGCAGGACCAGCTGGACCAGCTGCTGGCGCGCTGGCTGGCCGCCAACACCGAGCTGCAGCAGCTGCACAACAAGTAAGCACTAGCCGTGCTGATATTCCACAGTAGGTCCGAAGTATCATTTCGGAAAATTACGGGTTTTTAAATTAGTAACATGTGTGTGTCGCGGCAGGGCGGCGGCGCCGGACGCGGCGCTGGCCAGCGTGCGCGCGCTGCTGGACAGCACGAGCGCCAACCCGTCCGACAGCACCAGCCTCTCCGTGCGGCTCAGCCTCGTCAAGGTAACACGTTCCATCCCTGACAATATTTTTTTGTGAAGATATGTGAAACGTTCTTACCCTAACGTGAATCGCGAACAAAATTCTTGTTTCTCGGCTGTCTGTAGGTGTGGCTTCTTATGCGCTCGTATTATACCCGTGTCGTTACATAAAACCAGTACAATTTATTTATTTTCGCTTCTCAACTTAAAAACCGATGCCGATGCGAAACAATAATAATGTCTGCTGCCGTGCGTCGTTACATTATTCCCAACCCAAAATGGTTTTCTCAGAGGTCGTAGTGTCGATTCGAATCTGATATCTTATACGGAAGTTATATTAGCATCGAGTTAGTTAGCATCGAGCGCTCGTTCCGACCGGTTGCCGCGAGTAACCTACAGTGCGATTGATTTGTTTACGTCGCGGACGAACGTGCCTCTCATACGATTTTGAACATAATAACCATATAGTAACAGAGTCGATTACAACCTAACGTGTCGTAACAAACTATTTCAACATGGATTGTTCAAAGTGCCATCAGGTGGTAACGGATGCTGTATTTTGCAGTGTTTGTAGGGGGAATTATCATTTTGCCTGTGCTGGCGTTGCCGAAACCACCTACCGCAAGATGACAAATGAAAAAAAAGCGAATTGGCGTTGTATTTCTTGTCGCACTGGAAATAATTCCACACAAGCCGACTCGAACGCGGCGGCGATTGAAAGTCAGCCAATTCAGGCAAACCTTGCCCCTGGCAGCCCTGGAGACACCAGTGTTTTGACGCAGTTGCAACAGGGTTTCGCAACCGTCCTGAAGGAGATCAAGGAACTTCGAGCCGATTTTAATTTGGTACAGTCGGATTTGCAGGCCTGCAGGGATGGCATCCATAATATAGACACTAAATTAAACGAGATGGAATGTCGTTTCTCTGACTTAGAGGACAGGGTAGTGATAGTCGAGAAAAAGACTGATCTTGTGGCTAAGCTGCAGTCCGACCTTAGCGCGGCGATGGCAGTTATATCTACCCTCCAGCAGGATTTTGATGCTCGAGAACAATATTCCAGAATGAATAATGTTGAAATTTCGGGCTTGCCTTTCAGGAAGGGAGAAAACCTGATTAATATCCTTCAGAATATATATACTGTAGTTGGATTAAATCTCGAAATTCAATATATTGACAGCATACAACGGGTGCGACGTTTCCAAGCTGTGGACAGCGGTGCCGGCGAGGGCGGCAATGGTGGCGAGGGCGGCGGCGGTGGCGAGGGCGGGGATAACGACTGTGAGCAATCGCCGAGCACTTCGAGCATGCGTGAACCGGCTGTTATCGTCAAGTTCACCAGGCGCCTGTACAAAGACCAACTCCTGTCGGCAGTACGTGCACGTAGAGGCATCACAACATCCTCCATCGGCTTCAACGGCCCGGCTGTAAACCTGTTCCTGGGCGACCATCTTACTCCGGCCAATAAACTGCTACTGAAGCGTGCGCGGGCACTCAAAAGGGACAATAAGCTTACTCACCTCTGGACACGAGACTGCAAAATCTTGGCTAGAAAAACCGATAAATCCAAGGTTCTAGTGATTAACAAGAACTTTGATTTTAATAAGATAAATTGACTGATATTCTTATTAGTATTAATTTACATCGTATGCCGAAAAATTGTTTTTAAAGTGGTCATTCCTAAATTGCCTAAGCTATTTGCAGCCTGCACCGCTTTTTTGCTCTCGTCTGCGTTTATTGAGTATATCCCACACTTATACCACCTATATACCTATAAATACTTCACAATTATAATGACATACCTGTACCTATACTTGTTTCACTCACAACGATCACTATATTATGCATTAATATTATTATTTGGCTTCACATACTGTTGCTTAAGGATGTTATGGTATGTAACTACGAATATATTTATTGGAGTTTAATAAATGACTACCACTAGTATTACCGGATATTATCAGAACGTACGTGGGCTTCGTACAAAAACACATAGTTTTTATTCACAGGTTGCTGTGTCAGACTTTGATTTTATTTGCGTCACAGAGACTTGGTTGAACTCCAATTTTTATGATGGGGAACTTTTCGATGATAGGTACATTGTTTATCGCTGCGACAGATCGGCTGGCGAGAGTGGCGCGGAGCGGGGCGGGGGGGGTGGCGGTGGCCGTGCGCCGCGAGCTCCAGCCGATGCGCCGGAGGTGGCCCTTCCCCCCTCCGGCTGCCTCCGAGTGTGTCTGGGTATCAATGCCTCTGGCGCAGAACGGCATTCAAGGAAATTTGATGTTAAATATATGTTGTGTTTACATTCCGCACGGGCCCTTGTATAGGGACGCGTTGGGTGTTTTTTTTGAAATTTGTGGCCAGCTAATAATAGAGAATCCTAACGATGTTTTCCTAATCACAGGCGATTTTAATATATCTGATGCTCAGTGGATTACATCTGATTGTTCCAGGATGAACCTTGGTACTATTAATGGTTTACCAGTACAGTTATTGAGCGAGTTTTTATCTTTCTCAGGATTAAAACAGTATAATGGTTGCTTTAATCATATTCAACGTATTCTTGATCTTATTTTTTGTAATGAAAATTGCACCGTACTTGCCAGTGAATGCCCTTTAACGTCAGAGGACTTGCACCATAAGGCTCTGCAAATAGACTTGAATATCGTTTACACGGCTCCACTCAAGCCTGCTAAAACTTTTACATATCGTTACTTTCATGCAGATTTTAATGAAATAAATCTCGAGTTAACCAAGACCAAATGGATTGAGCTTTTCTCAGGCCGCGCATTGGAGGATTGTATATTATTATTTTATAATATATTAAATAATCTAATTGATAAACACGTTCCAAAGGTTCCCCAACGTACGTCTCGTTCTAAGCCCCCCTGGTATACTGGGCCCCTTAGAAGATTGTTGAATGAAAAAAAGAAATATCATAAACTGTGGAAGACGTACGGAAACCCTTTGGATCGAGACAGTTATAAAATTTTAAGGAAAAGAATATTAAAATTGGAACCCGAGTGTTACAAAAATTATATGGTCCATACTGAAAATAAAATCAACACTCACCCCAAATTTTTTTGGACATACATAAAATCTGTTTTTGCAAAAAGTGGTCTTCCACAGGTTATGCATTATAAAGGTATGACAGCTTCTAGCGGTACGCAGATATGTGATTTTTTCAATGATCATTTTTACTCGGTGTTTGAAAAGCCAAGTACAAGTTCCATAGATTTAAACAACATTCCGCCAATAAGTGACACCATTTTCGGAATGGATACAATTTTCATAACTAGGGACCTCGTTGGCAGGTATCTTAAATCGATAAATACTCATAAGAGTGCCGGTCCTGATTGTATTCATCCCATTATAATTAAAAGATGCTCTTCTAGCTTAACAGAACCTATCACATTACTTTTCGAAAAGTCTATCAGGGAGGGGTGTGTGCCTTCCATATGGAAGCGTGCACTTGTTACTCCGATACCAAAAGGTGAGGTCAGTTATGAAATAGAAAAATACCGACCAATCTCGAAATTGTGTCATTTTGGTAAAATACTTGAAAAAATTGTTACTGATCAGCTGTCTGCTGCCGTGCGTCGTTACATTATTCCAAACCAACATGGTTTTCTCAGAGGTCGTAGTGTCGATTCTAATCTGATATCTTATACGGAAGTTATATTAGATGCATTAGATAACAACTGTCAGGTAGATGCCGTGTATACCGATTTTGCCAAGGCATTCGATAAGGTTTGTCATGAGCGTTTACTTTTGAAGCTTTGGCATTTCGGTATACACGGTGACCTCTTTCGTTGGATTAAATCCTACGTCGAAAATCGTTCGCAAGCAGTAGCTATAGGTGGGTATACTTCTCAGTACAGGCCTATCACTTCGGGTGTTCCACAGGGGTCCCATTTGGGGCCTTTATTGTTTATCCTGTACATAAACGACGTCACGGAATGCATAAAAAATTCAAATATGCTCTTATATGCCGACGATGCAAAGATTTTCAGAGTTATTCGAAATATAGACGATTGTGATACCTTACAAAATGATTTAAATAGTTTTGAGACTTTTTGTGTCTCAAGTAATTTGTTCTTAAATCCAGACAAATGTTTTGTTATCAGCTTTAGTAGAAAAAGGAGTAATATAAATTTCAACTATAAACTTTGTGGTAAAGAGCTGGGTCGTGTTGATCAGATTAGGGATCTAGGCGTAATTATGGACTCTAAACTTACCTTTATACCTCACATAGATAATATATTAAGTAAATCTTACAAACAATTAGGCTTTATATTGCGAGTAGGAAAGCCCTTTAAGAGGGTTTTAACATTAAAAGTACTATTCAATAGTTATGTCCGCAGTAGATTAGAATTTGCTAGCGCAGTTTGGAACCCACTTTACGCAATACACAGCGATAGAATAGAAAAAGTGCAGAAAAAATTTGTTAAAGCAATTGAATATCGCACCACAAATAAGCACTTGGATTATGTCACCGCTTTGAAAGGACAAAACATAACATCCTTAAGTTGTCGTCGTGAACGTATTGATCTATTACTTCTTTACAAGGTTATTAGTAATCATGTCGAAGCCCCTTTGTTGTTACAATCCCTTTCCTTTAGAGTGCCCCGTCGTTGTGAGCGAGCATGCAGAAAGAAACCACTATTTCACATCCCCCGTAGTCGAACTGCGTATGCAAATAATTGTTTCATTAAGAGAGCGTGCAGGTTGTATAATGATAAGTACGTAAATTTGGATATTTTTAGTAACAATTTAAGTAGATTTAAGAGACAATCCTTGCAGTGTATTACTGATTATGATTAGGCTGGGTTCTTTTTTTTTATTTGTTTGTGCAGGTTAAGAGGAAAAAAAAAAAAAAAAAAAAAAAAAAATCGTATACCTACTTCTTTGTTTTTTATGCACAAAGGTGCTTCACTCTGTAAATGTTATGGTTTCAATATTTTTCTATAGGAAACTGTAAGTCTAGTTTTTACAAAAATGTAACTGTAGTACATATGGCTATAAGAGACTGTTTGTTTCTAAATAAATAAAATAAATAAAATAAAAAAATAAATAAAATAAAATAAAAATAAATATTAGATGCATTAGATAACAACTGTCAGGTAGATGCCGTGTATACCGATTTTGCCAAGGCATTCGATAAGGTTTGTCATGAGCGTTTACTTTTGAAGCTTTGGCATTTCTGTATACACGGTGACCTCTTTCGTTGGATTAAATCCTACGTCGAAAATCGTTCGCAAGCAGTAGCTATAGGTGGATATACTTCTCAGTACAGGCCTATCACTTCGGGTGTTCCACAGGGGTCCCATTTGGGGCCTTTATTGTTTATCCTGTACATAAACGACGTCACGGAATGCATAAAAAATTCAAATATGCTCTTATATGCCGACGATGCAAAGATTTTCAGAGTTATTCGAAATATAGACGATTGTGATACCTTACAAAATGATTTAAATAGTTTTGAGACTTTTTGTGTCTCAAGTAATTTGTTCTTAAATCCAGACAAATGTTTTGTTATCAGCTTTAGTAGAAAAAGGAGTAATATAAATTTCAACTATAAACTTTGTGGTAAAGAGCTGGGCCGTGTTGATCAGATTAGGGATCTCGGCGTAATTATGGACTCTAAACTTACCTTTATACCTCACATAGATAATATATTAAGTAAATCTTACAAACAATTAGGCTTTATATTGCGAGTAGGAAAGCCCTTTAAGAGGGTTTTAACATTAAAAGTACTATTCAATAGTTATGTCCGCAGTAGATTAGAATTTGCTAGCGCAGTTTGGAACCCACTTTACGCAATACACAGTGATAGAATAGAAAAAGTGCAGAAAAAATTTGTTAAGGCAATTGAATATCGCACCACAAATAAGCACTTGGATTATGTCAGCGCTTTGAAAAGACAAAACATAACATCCTTAAGTTGTCGTCGTGAACGTATTGATCTATTACTTCTTTACAAGGTTATTAGTAATCATGTCGAAGCCCCTTTGTTGTTGCAATCCCTTTCGTTTAGAGTGCCCCGTCGTTGTGAGCGAGCATGCAGAAAGAAACCTCTATTTCACATCCCCCGTAGTCGAACTTCGTATGCAAATAATAGTTTCATTAAGAGAGCGTGCAGGTTGTATAATGATAAGTACGTAAATTTGGATATTTTCAGTAACAAGTTAAGTAGATTTAAGAGACAATCCTTGCAGTGTATTACTGATTATGATTAGGCTGGTTTTTTATTTGTTTGTGCAGGTTAAGAGAAAAAAAAAACGTATACCTACTTTTTGTTTTTATGCACAAAGGTGCTTCACTCTGTAAATGTTATGGTTTCAATATTTTTCTATCACACACTTCGTTGACCTGTCACCGAGACCGGTCGTTACTTGTGCGCGCTAGTGAAGTATATTTTCACGAGTGTTACGTCTACCCTCTTTGCGTAAAAGTGCCTAGTGATGGAATCTGACTTTATGACTCTGCAATAAGTGCTAATATCGTAACTTCTAGTTGTTTCTGACTACAGGAACAAAATGAACACCCAAACGTTGTTAAATAACCCTAGTTATGCTACTGTGACACAAATCACCACATTCCCAAAAAAAGACCAAGCAATCGTCATCGACGCTTTAGAAAACGTACAAATCAAGGATTACGCTCAAGCATTAGGGAGAATAATCGACCCATCCCAAATCCGTTTTTTGTCAAGAATATCAAACAATAGAATTTGTATCTACGTTTCGTCAAAGTTAATAGCTGATGATATCATTGACAACAAAAAATATGTCTCAATTCAAAATCAAAAACTACCCATCCGACCGCTGATCAGCAGAAACAAACGTATAATTATATCTAATGTTTGTCCCATTATACCGCACACTGAATTAGAAAAGAAACTGCTCGAAATGAATATCACGCCACAGTCACCCATATCTTTTCTACGAGCTGGTCTTAACGAAACGGGCTACAATCACATCCTAAGCTTCCGAAGACAAGTTTACATAACGCCCGAGGATTTCACCCGACTTCCAGAAAAAATATCTATTGATTTTGAAGAAACAAACTACTGGATTTATTTTTCATCAGATACAATGACTTGTTTTGTTTGCAAAAAAGACGGTCACGCTGCCTCTAAATGCCCAGATAACACCAACGACACTCATCCTTTCATTAACCAAACAACACAGGACATCACGGAGACACACCCCTTGAAGCGTGCACATCCACCCACTGAATCTTCGACTACTACAGATGTCATGGAGCCCGAAACAACAAAAGAAGACTGTATACCTCCTAACAACGAAAACAGTGACGAGGACTTTGACAACTCATCCCAGTCAAGCTCAGATGAAGTTTATAAGTCCAAGAGTGGAAAGAAAAGTAAGAGAATACCTCATCGTGGTCTGGAATCAATAGACTGGGACTACTTGGAAAACTTTATAACCAGTTCCTGCAAATCGTACCCGCTATCTGGAAAACAAGTTCAAAAATATCTCTCGCAAACATATGGAGTTAAGGACATATCGGAAATCACCTACAGTTACACAAAAGAAATTGATGCACTAATTGAAATGTTTACCGATATGATACCTAACATTTCACGTCGTAGTGTTAAGAACAGACTCTCACGCATTGTAAGTAAGCTGAAGCTCTTATCTCGTCAGGCAAATTCTAAAACAAATAAGTAAGTTACTGTTAGGTACAATTATTATTTTTATTATTTTTTTTCTTTTTTTTTCTTTTTGCGTGTGTTATTTTTATTTGATGGACCTGACTACAAGGTTCAAGCTTAACATAATTCAATGGAACTGTCAAAGTTTACTACCAAAATTAAGTGAATTGGATTCATATTTACATAATGAAAAAGTACACATATGTATTCTTTCTGAAACTTGGCTGGAATGTGAAAAACCAATTTATTTAAAAAGTTACTCTGTCTTTAGAAAGGATCGAGCAGATGGATACGGAGGTTTAGCTATCCTGGTTCACCAATCCATAAATTGCATTCTCAAAACTCTTCCAAGAAATTATGATAACATTGACGCTCTGTGCCTTGAAGTCTTAAATAGCAATAAACTTCAACATGTCATAGGCATATACTCTCCCTCTAATGTCACTGTAAGCGTTAGGGACTACGAGGAGCTTTTCAGCCACTTCTCTGAAAAAACTTTAATAGTTGGAGACTTCAATGCTCATCACACGGCTTGGTCATACACAACTGACACACGGGGTAGACTTCTATCAGACACTAGCTCGGAACATAATTACGTCTTTCTTAACAATGGAGACTTTACCCGTTGCGCTAAGCTTAATGATAATACAGTATGCACATCACCTGACGTCTCATTTTGTAGTGCTGATCTCTCTCTCGACTTTGATTGGAACGTCACTAACGAATCTTTTGGCAGCGATCACCTTGTTATTTCTATTAAAACGTTAGACAGCAATCAAAATAGTCCCGAATTGAAAAGAAACATCAAAAAGGCCAACTGGGTGGAGTACACACAGCATATTAAATCTGCATGCGAGGGATTAGTTTTCGGGGACGATGTACAGAGTAGCTACGACAACTTTATAGAGATAATTGAAGAAAGTGCTAACAAAAACATTCCTTATATTAAAATTGGTATTAATCCTAATAAATTTAAGCCAAAACCTTGGTGGAATCCTGACTTATCGAAGGCAGTAGCAGAGAGAAGATTGTCTCTTAAGAACTTTAGGAAATCACGCACGGTTGAAAATTACTTATTCTACAGAGATAAAGTAATTATAGCTCGAAAACTAATAAAACTCGCAAAAAGGAATTCCTGGCAACAGTTCTGTGAAAGCATAAACTGCAATACACCCAGCAGTGAGGTTTGGAGGAAGCTCAGGTGGCTTAAAGGTTACCGAAGTCCTAAAGATTACTTACCAGAAAATACCGCAGTTTCCTTTGTAAAAGAACTCACTCCTGATAGCGTTCCCTCCCAGCCTCAAGACTTTTATACTAATGATTTTAACCCACACTTTTTTACACTTCCAGAACTAAATCTGATTCTTAAAAGAGTAGATACCTCCGCTGGTTTAGATTCTATTACTTATTCTATGATTAGCCACTTACCAGATAATGCAAAGGAATATCTCCTCCACGTATTTAACACAATTTATAAAAAAGGTGAGTTACCGGACCAGTGGCGTAGGATCAAACTCATTGCCATACCAAAAAGAAACACTGACACTCTTAAACATCGTCCTATCTCACTTATTAACTGCCTTTGTAAGACCTTTAATTTAATGATAACTCGTCGCCTGGAATTTCACTTTGAGAGCAAGAAATTATTTAATCCTAGTACTTTGGGTTTCCGTCGTGGACTCTCATGTCAAGACAATCTTAGCAGGTTTATTGTAGACACAGAAACTGCGTTTATTAATAAAGAATACGTTTTGTGTGCTTACGGAGACATCAGTAATGCTTACAACAATGTGGCTATTGAACCTCTTATAGCCTCTTTATTAGAATTTGATGTGGATCCGCTTCTGTGTAGATATATTAGTGAATATTTAAAAGAAAGATTTTTGGTATATAGGTTACGGGACGGTAGGGAAATAACAAGAATAAGCAGACAAGGTTTAGCTCAGGGTGACCCGATGTCACCAATTTTGTTTAATATAGTCACAATTAAGTTATGCAACACACTTGTTAAGACAGTTAAGGTCTCACAATATGCCGATGATTTCGCTCTGTACTGTATCAACCAAAGTATTGATGTTTGCGCTCGTACCATTCAATCAAGTCTTAACACATTTACATCAATGTTAGAGGAAATTGGTTTAGAAATATCCCTTTCAAAGACTAAACTCTGCATTTTTACTAGAAAATATAAGGTGCCTGCCATTAGTATACGAATAAATAACATGGACATTGAGGTTATAAATTGTGTAAGATTTTTGGGTGTTTGGGTGGACAGTCGCCTAAATTGGACTCGACATGTTTTAGAAACAGCGCAAAAATGTACTGCGTATGTTAATATCCTTAGTTCCATAAGTAGTTCGAAGTGGGGTGTCCATCCAACTCACTTAAGAAGACTTTATTTAGCACTGGTCCGGTCTCGACTCGATTACGGATGTGTCATTTACGGTAACGCCAACTCTAGGCTACTCCAGAGGTTGGACGTAATTCAAAACCAATGTCTTCGCCTCTGCGGAAGCTTTATTCGGGACACCCCAATTTTCGCAATGGAAAGCGAACTTTGTATTACCCCTTTAAATTTTAGAAGAGACTATCTAAGTGACAAATACTTCCTGAAAGTTTCTTCTAGAAATTTCGACTATCTGGGAAATCAACTAGAAGCATTAGACAACTCATTAAATTCGGGCGCAAGATATTGGCGCAAAAACCAAGCCCCACTTCTGCTCGAAAGTTTCAGGAAGTACTCCAACCTACCTATGTCAAAATTTGAGATTTTGCCCCAATTTTTGCTCTCATACGACATCAAGGCACTCCCCTGGGATAAAATCATAGTACACAGAGTTGACACTATTAATAAACCTAAAGCTCAACTACTCAATCACGACCTTAAGGTACGTAGCGAAGAGATGATTGACGCGCAGTTCTTGGATTACGTTCAAATTTACACTGATGGGTCCAAAACAAGGCACGGCTCTAGTTGCGCGTTTTACGATGTCGCTGCGAAATTTGGGGCCAAATTTCTTATTGAAAACCCATGTATACCCATAATGGGAGTCGAGCTGATAGCAATTAAAGAAGCGGTACATTACATAGAATCGACACCATATCAGAAAATTGTAATCTTTACAGATTCAAAGAGCAGTCTACAACACTTATTGGGAAGTGCTAAAGGCGGTAGTGTCGGTAGATACGAAGCTTACCTCATTATTAAATGTATCCATAGACTGATACGTAACGGGGCTGAAGTTCGTTTGCAATGGATTCCTTCACATGTGGGCGTCAGGGGTAACGAGGTAGCAGACTCGCTTGCATCCGAGGCTCTACGGAACGGTATTCCTCTCGACACGGTACCGCACTATACTGACCATCTTCCAAAAGTGAAAACTGACAACTACACTAAGTTTAAGTCCTATTTCAATGAGCGCTCCCAAACCAAGGGCATCTGGTACAGGACCATTGTAAACGAACCACCACGCGTACCTTGGTTTGCCTCACGAAACCTGACCAGAAAAGAATTAGTAATATGCTTCCGAACCCGAACTTATCACATCCCACTCAATAGATTTAACTTTATAATGAAAAAGAGAGACGACCCAAACTGTACACGATGTGAGAGAGAGGAGGACCTCCTCCACTTAGTGCTCGAGTGTAAAATCAACGAACAACCTAGGTTGGAGCTCTTAAAAGAAACTCAGTGCTCTGTGGGGGATCTCTTCTTCTTTTTCCACCAAATCTTAAGCTCAGGGTTCAGTACCGAGCATAGTAATATATTTTTAAGTTTCATCGCACAATCATTGAACCTTAGATTTGAATACTATAAAGATACTCCTTAAGGAATTATCCCTAATGTACTAAGTAACACCTAAAGTTTAAGTTATATTGTTATTATTTTTAAGCCGACTTAATCATAAGATGTATGGCTTATAAAATAAATGAGATTAAAAAAAAAAAAAAATATTTTTCTATAGGAAACTGTAAGTCTAGTTTTTACAAAAATGTAACTGTAGTACATATGGCTATAAGAGACTGTTTGTTTCTAAATAAATAAAATAAATAAATAAATAAAATAATATCACACAATATTGTGTCCCCTATTCGCTAGTGCAGTGCAAGCTGCGCCCGCGCTTGCCGCGTGCTCGTGTTGCGCTGCGCAGAGTGCTGCGCCGCAGACACCAACGCGCGGGCGCATGGGCGGGAAACTACATTTGATTATTTTCGCACTTCATCGTTAACTTTACTTTGAATGATACAAAATATTACTAGCAATTGTTTTATGAAATACAAAGATAATGCCAGAAATATTATATCGAACTGGTATCTTCGTCATACCGATCTATCGATGAAATTTAACTCTCAAAAACCGACCCACCGGGAAACTTTCACTTTTCAGGCTTTCGTAACTGTTATTTTTTTTGTTTGTATAAATAAGTACTTAGGTAATATATATATTTAATTTTCATTTTGTGAAATAATAATTTGTTGTTCTACGATTATGTAGGAATAATTTCTTTTTATAAATAACTGTACCAGTGCATGATGGTGTCTACTATTTTATTTATTTAGAAACAAATAGTCTCTTATAGCCATATGTACTACAGTTACATTTTTGTAAAAACTAGACTTACAGTTTCCTATAGAAAAATATTGAAACCATAACATTTACAGAGTGAAGCACCTTTGTGCATAAAAAACAAAAAGTAGGTATACGATTTTTTTTCTCTTAACCTGCACAAACAAATAAAAAACCAGCCTAATCATAATCAGTAATACACTGCAAGGATAGGACTATTTTAGGGTATACATCAAATCAAAGGTAATATTTTTACTAAAGCGCAATGAATTCTCAGATAAAACACAGAAAATATGTTTTTGAACCGGTTATCAGAAAGTTTGTGCGACGCATCAAATTCCGATTGAAACCGTTTCCATATTCCCGTTGTTACGGCACAAGTGTACTTACAAGCATTACGACTCTGACATCTACCACTGTAACGGCAACGTCAGTTCTCGTCACGCGCACGTCACGCCGCGTCAGGGCGCGTGACGCGTGACGCGGCGTGACGCGGCGCTATTCCGGGCGGCGCCGAACTTTTAAACTGTTGACATTTATTAGGCGCCGCGGCGTGATCCCCGCGAGTGTCGGGACACGAGCGTTGACCTGCGCGCATTTAGACGCGCCGCCCGCGGCACCCGCACGTCGCTGCCGCTAGTCAGCGAGTGCAAGTAGGCACTGCGCGGCGGGGGACGCGGAGCTGACATAGCGTAACGCTGCCACTACGCCTTTATACTGTACACAGCGTCTTAAAACCAATTCGGAATACTTCGTCTAGTGGTTAAGTTTTGCTGAACGTCCCTGTAAATTTCAGTCTTTTTATTAAAAGCTTTATATTAAGTTGCAACGTATGTATGTATGTAAGTATGTTTGCCCGGGTGGAATCTTGCGACTCAAATTTGAAGCAGATATCTTCATCCGACTGAGCATGAATTTTGCATACTTGTGTATGTGTATACTTGTGTTTTTATAAGTCAGATGACAATACTATACCTAATTTGGTAGTAAAATTCTGGTGGTCCAGCCAGGACCGTCTCCGCAGGATGGAACTCGGTTTGTCCTATTGACTTGAAATTTTTTCACATATGTAGGACGAATGACAATGCAAGTACAGTCAGCAAAAAAGCTTGTATCTAAAATCAAATCTTTGACACGCGCCAACAGTTTTCAAATTCTTCGCTCTGTTCTCTGTTATTTCAGTACGTAGTTAGTAAACTATAATATGTCTATGATTTGTAATGTTCGTACGAAGATCTGTGTATCTATCCGCACCCACTCCCAGGGCAGGCATTGTCGATACCTATCTCACTTCACGCGGTTAACGGCGGCATGCGTCGCCGCGCGCGCATCGGAGCGAGAGCGCCGTATGCCGCGGCGCGCGTGCGAGGGAGACGGCTGCGTAATGCGTGAGATCTCTGCGTTGACGGATTTACGCGCGAAGCCGCGTGGGGAGTACACTATTAGAGAGGTGTATTTGTGAGAAGCAATCGGTAACGTGGCGCCCGCGCAGAGCGTGCGATCAAATAAACAATCTATACATATAAAATTCAAAGTCCTGACTGACTGACTGACTGACTGACTGACTGACTTAACTATATATCAACGCACAGCCCAAACCACTGGACCTAGAGACTTGAAATTTTGCACATAGATACCTTATACAGTGTAGGCATCCACTAAGGAAGGATTTTTGGAAATTCCCACGGGATAAGGAAAAAACGGGAATTATATATTCGACTCCGAGTGACGCTCATCATCATCATCATCATCAGCCTATATTAGTCCACTGCTGGACATAGGCCTCCCCTAATGACCGCCATAGCGCCCTGTCTTCAGCTTGACGCATCCAGCATCTGCCTGCAGCCTTTCGCAGATCGTCATCCCACCTGTGGCCGGAGGGCGTCCTACACTACGTTTGTCGAGTCGCGGTCTCCACTCAAGAACACGTATAAAAACTAGACTCTTCAAATTTGATACAAAAGTAGGTGATTACAAAACGAAGAAACTAATTTCAGGATTTTTGGAAATTCTCACGGGATAAGGAAAACAACGGGATTTATACATTGAGTTTAACGAAATCCTATGAACTATAATTACTAGACTCTTCAAATTTAAAAATAATAGTAAAATAATGTTTTAATGATTTTTGGAAATTCCCACGGGATAAGGAAAAAAACGGGATTTATATATTCAGTTCTACGGGATCGAGTTTTCGTTTTACTGGTCGTATAAAACTGAAATTTGGCCTTCAAGTTCCCTTGGGTGTAGGGGAGCACTAAAAAAAGGATTTCCCGAAATTCCCACGGGAACGGGAAAAACGGGACTTTTCGATTTACTGGTTGCAGAAAGCTGAAATTCGGCATGTAGGTTGCTTCGGGAGTGCTGAGGAGCATTAAGAGAGTACTTTCCAAAATTCCCACGGGAACGGGAAAAATATTTGTTTACAAAGAAATACTGCGGTAGGCATAATATGGCTAGAAACTTGAAATTTGGCACACATATACCTTGAGTATCCTAGAGGTGCACACTAAGAAGGTATTTTTCGAAATTCCCACGGGATAGGGAAAAACGGGATTTTTCGTTTTACTGGTCGTAGAAAGATGAAATTTAGCATTTAGCTTCCTTAAGGAGTGTAAGGGAGCATTAACAAAGGATTTCCTAACATTTTTACGGGAACGGGAAAAACTGGGATTTTACGTTTTACCTACTGGACATAAAAAGTTGAAATTTGTCACGTAGTTTTATTCGGGAGTGTAGGGGAACACTAAAACGGGAAAAAACGGGATTTTATGTTTCTAGACGAAACAGAGGAAGAAAGAGACTTAACATTTATAACGTGTGTTTCTTTAGTGTACTCCGAAAGCACTCCCCAAAATTTTTACGGGAACCTGAAAAAACTTATTTTTTCGATTTACATCTTAGCGCGTACGAAGTCGCGGGCAAAAGCTATTTAGGATAGGTTAGGTTAGGTTTGTTTTATAATCTCCCGTGGTGTCCCACAATAGTGCCAAATTAGGGAATCCGTGTGTTTTTTACTGGGTATGCCTGACGCCTCGGGAGAGCCCCAGATACCCTCGGTAACCCCGTACCGGGCCGGATGCATAAGGCGCATTTTCCACACCATAAAAAAAAAAAAAAAAAAAAAGGTTTGTTTTATAAAAATCCTGCAATATTTACAGTTTCAGAAAAATTAAGGCAGCGGGGCAATGCGGGGGCTTGCTTGCATGCTTGCTTGAGTCCTTGCTTTGCATGCTTGATTGCATACTTGCTTTCATGCATGCTAGCATGCTTGCTTGCATACATGCATGCTTGCGTGCTTACTTGCTTGCATACATGCATGCTTGCGTGCTTACTTGCATGCATGCTTGCTTGCACGCTTGCTTGCATGCATGCTTGCTTGCACGCTTGCTTGCATGCTTGCTTGCCTGGTTGCATGCCTGCTTGCATACTTACATGCTTGCAGGTTTGGGTGCTCGCTTACTTGATTGCTAGCTTCTTTGAAATGCTCATGGTTCACGCGTGCGAAGCCGCGGGCAAAAGCTAGTAACTGAAATAAAACAAAATTGTTTAAGACACTCATTCAATTACGTTTGCGTCGCCCGTCCCCTGTCGTCCTCAGTAAATTAAAAGCAATATTTTATTTTGTACTGGTGATCCTTGAAGCAGCTATTAAATGAAGCTGAAAATTCGGTTGCACTTTACAAGTCTTTAAAGCATTAGTTTTAGACAAATCAGAATTAAACTCCGAAATAATCACAAAGTAGGTTTAGGTAATTAGCACACAGATCAATGAATTTAACGCGACAAGACGTGTGCTGTAGAGCTGCTCTGAGGAACACTTGCTAGTACGAGGACCGTGTTGTAAACATACAGGGCAAACTGTGGTTGCAGAAGGCATCTATGAAATTTAAATTATAATTGAATTCTTATTCATTTTAAACTTTTTAGTAAAACAAATACAATATTTAGAAACGGTTTGGTTCCCGCCCCAAGCGGATCTGAGAGCTGTACTAGAGTTTCAAACAAAACAGTCTGATAATGTAACTGGAACATAGCCTCAAACCAGCCAGTTCGTAACCCATATATCCTAACTCTCTAGTACCTGCTCGTAGGTAGGCCCACAAACATTCGGCAGAACACTCCGCGCCTAAAGGCTCCCGAGCCGAGGGTAAACGCTGTCCGCCCGAAGTTGCTGTTCGGTGAAGTTTCTGTCTTATATCTGTCGTAAACGCACCAATATTTAGGGCCTAGTCTAATCAATTGATTTTTATTCGTCATCTCTTAAAAGCCAGACAAATATTTAGCCAGTTATATTTTTGTTCGTCTATAGGTACGTTTGCTGCCGTGTTGCGCATGCCTCTCGTGACATTGCGTCGTGTGCTGCATTATCCCGCCGTACAAGGAAAGCGAGCGATCTATCCAAAATCCTCGCGTCGCGCGCGTCTATTTCTGCTCTATGAATATTCCTGTCCCATCTCTGTGTACGCCGCAGTCCCGACTCGCCGCAACTCCGGCGCCGGCGCCGCGCTATTTTCACTCTAAAATTATGTTGTTTCGGTTGTAAATCGCGTGGAGGTGTCTGCGTTCCCAGTTTGATATTATTACGTAGGGAATGAAATGTATTGGCTCGGCGAGTTCCCTCAGCATTTCCGCGAGTGCGGCGAGCGGCGCGCGCGCCTCGGCCCCACGCTGCTGGACCGCGATGGACGTCGAACAAGTGCTCCGCGCCTCCTGGGTAACGCGAACGCGCCGACATCACGGACCCACTCAGATATTAATAATTTTATAGCCGGCGGAGTTCGCCGCCGCTCAATATTGTATCAGTTTGAACATCGCGTTAATGAACAATCGCATGCGCAGGCTTCGTCCGCGGCGCGCCCGCGGGGACCTCGTTGGCTCAGGATTATAGATCCGAAACGAAGGTTTCTATCGCGTCTGGTTGGGGTTACAGAATCATTCGCATTCGTCCTAGGAGAATCATTATAGTTTTAACATCGCTTTACTTTCTTAATGTAGATACACATATCAGCCAAAGCCGACGATCTAATGCGGCATCGGAGCGCGCGAACGTCCCGGGCCGGTACCCGACAACTTTGAACCTTCAACGACTTCGCTCTTTCATTCTGAATTTCATCTCTTCGTATATGTTTTCTGTTGCGGTACTCGCGGTGGCCGAGATGTTTGTGTCGAGTGTGTTCTAAAATGTGTGTGTGTGTGTGTGCAGGCGCGGGCGGAGGAGCTGGCGGCGCGGCCCGAGGAGCCCGGCGCGGCCGTCACGCAGGTAACACGCCCCGGCAACAGGCAACGAGCCGCGGCTGCTGGCCGACGCAGGCCGCGCACCGTCCCTTAAATATGACATTCATTCATTGTTTAAATTGCGCTTTCTAATTAAAATATTCTTTTGGATGTTAATTTCCACTGATAAAGCTGTCTCCGCTGAAGTGGTTGCACCGAGTGCGGCGGGCGGAGAGGGGGGGGGGGGGGGGGGGGCTAGACGCGCTCGAGCCTCGCGCTACGAGCGCACAAATAAACTCCGCTGTCGCGCGCAGCGACTCACCCCTCGCTGAAGTCAATTTAAACTTTAACTGTGACGTAAAATGTTACGTTCCGTGGAAAGAGTGACCGCGACGAAACGTGTCTCACTTCCTTGTGCCCGTCCCGTCTTGACGTGAACTATGTCTAGTTGGCAAAACGATTCCAATTATTAATCGCGGTGGTTACCGGATATAGTTCGCTGCAGTTGTTGCTCGGATATCCAAGTATCGACTGTCCCCGGGTCTGTGCCGGGTCTGTTCCGCGCCACTCGTGTCTAGACGAGCAGACGCGAGCGAACGCGAGGAATGCACTATTGGGCCTAAAGCAAACTGCGCACGGAGAGGCGCGCCCCGCTAGCTTGGATTGCAAACCAAATTCATGTAGTTGAATCTTTCAGTCTTTAACATAAAATCACACACTAGGGGCGGCGTCCTGTAAAATGAAATATCATCCAATGGCTGGACAGCCTCTTCGCCACCGCCCTACACTTCGGCCGGCTAGACTTGACCATCAGTCTCACCCTCCCCTGCCACAGGTCCTGCCTAGTTCGGCTAGTCTCCCCCGTATAAGCCACATCATTCTGTCGGCACACTTCTTTTGTATAACTTGGTACGTTGTACATGCCAAGGAAGAAAACAAAACAAAGTTGTTATCTTATCTGCAGTCGCCCCCCCCCCCCCCCGCGTGTAGCCCGCATTGTATGCCTCCGGGCTTGCTCAGGTTCGGGACGCAGCTCGCGGCTGTTGGCTCGGTTGGCGCGGGGCTCGCCATCTTAACACGTTTACAGTGGCCACAAAAGCTGATCGGCTCAGGCGCTTCATGATATCTTAAAAAGCACTGTGAATTTTATATACACGTAGGTGCTAGGAAAGATGGGTAGCTTGTGGGGGCCGCCGCTCATTTCCGCTGTAGCACAGCCCACACCCGGCGTCATTGTTGCTTGTGGAATAAATAAGCAAAGGTCAGAGCCGGCACTCGCTGCGACCACGAGCTGCCACCTCGTTTGAGAACTGTGTTGTTCGGTAACACAATCGCGATTTATTTCCGAACTCCCCTAGATCCCTCCCCTCCTCCGCCGATAAATTTTATCCGATAACAAGGAGGCTCGAGTTACTAATTAATTAGTATCACTAAACCCGATCATTTCCTTTTCGGTGAAATGTGCCAGAAATATTTAGTGAAATAATTTTTTTTATTTGAATAGCTTTTGTTCTTTTTCACGGATTGAAGGTATACATACATTCAAATAAGTTAAATTGGTATTCTTGTTCTATGAGTATCATAAAAAGTGCAGTATAATTTACTTTAAATTCAGTCAAGAAATTTGCTAATATTTTTTTCGTATCGCGTTTAATAACCACTTCTTTTATCGTAAAATGGTTCGACAGCGGCTTCCCGAGGGAGTCGCGTAAGTGTGCGTTAGCGTGACGTTGTCGGTGTGTGTCAGGCGCAGGGCCAGCTGGCGGCGCACCGCGACTTCCTGCAGCAGAAGCTGGCGGCGCTCGGCAAGTTCACGGCGCGGCTCGACGACGCCGCCGCGCGCGTGGCCGCCGCCAGGCAGCAGCGCGACGCACAGGAGCCCCACGACCACGCCGTGAGTACATACACTGATTCTGGGCGCAGGTCGATCGAGGGGTTACAGCTAGAAGTAACGACCGAACTTATATAATTTATACGGAACGACATTCTATTTCGCTAATTTGCCACCTAGGAGGATCGCTTTTTCTTTTTCTGAAGTTCGACGAAGCGCGAAAGGTGTCAGCTTTGAGATCGAACGTCGAGCTTTTTATTTTCACGTGCGCAGATGACGCATGCGAAGGCGACCGGAAACAATCCGGACGAGCAAAAATAATCGGTCACCTTTTAATCAGATCTGTACGAAAAGCGATCGTCGCTCGCGGTCATCGGTACACCTCGATAAGACAAAAAGCGTGACGTTCGCCTCAGAGTATCGACTCGACTCGTAGTATCGACCGCGGACCGCGGGTAATCCCGGACCGGGCGGGGGTCAGTGAGCGGGTCTGTCGTGCGCAGGAGACGGTGGCGGCGCTGGAGGCCTCAGTGCGCGAGGTGCTGGAGAACTACAACAACGTGGAGCGCGAGTGCGCCGGCGCGCGGCACGGCGTGGCGGCGCCGCTGCGGGCCGCGGCCGCGCGCCTGCGCCGGGACTGGGCCGCGCTGCAGCAGCCCCGCCCCGCCGCGCCGCCGCAGCCCCGCCCCGCCGCCGACACCCAGCCCAGCGGTGAGTTCGCACCGGGAGTCCGCTTGTGGGACCTGCCTGACTCTCGATTCGATTTCTCCGCGTCGCCTCCGAAGCCGGAGACGAGACCCGGCTTCCGATGCGACGAGGCGAGATCGCGAGCCGCCAGCGAGTGTCGCGACCGATACCTGCTCCGAGATCAGAATTACGTATCGGGCCGCCCCGCGTGCGCTGATCGTGTTCGATGAGACTACTGAGTGAAAAATGGTCCGATACGATATTCGATTTCGAACTTGACAACTTATGACGAGTCGTAGAACCCGGTCCCGACGTTCGCGGCGGCTCGCGTGGTGTTCGCGCACCGTGGCGTCTGTACATACGTGTGGTTTGGGTAATAAACGCTGGGATACTAACCGCTTGTTTCATTCACTAACTTGGATCGATCCGGGACGCTCTGTGCGTCAGAGATGAGACCCGTATCGACTCTCGGAGGAACCTTACGAGCTAGTTTTATTTCTCTAAATACCCGCTTCGCAGTGGCGGATTTGCCATAAGGCTGAAAAGGCTTAAGCCTAGGGCGGCAGATTTTGGGGGCGGCAAATTTGGGGAACGAATTTTTTTTTTTTTTTTTTTACCTCGTAGAAATCAAAAAGATTTTTCTATGACGGTTTTCTGATGTCTTACAGATAGAAGTCTGTAACAAATTTTGTCGATGACTTTTCTCTCTCACTTGTCATTGCACATTTCGAGAGTAGCAAACTTCCATATTCTAGAGTAAAACAGCCAGTTCGCCGCCCCTCAACCAGTAATCGGCCTCTCTCTCGCCTCTGCGCCCTTTGCCCACACTTTTTACGAGTGAAAAAAGCGAAATTGTAAAAAATATGCCCCTCTTCCCACTAACAATCCATACATGACAGTCCTACTACTGGTTGGAGGCTACGAACTGGACGGTTTGTACATGATTTTCGATTTTATTCGAATATAATTAATAATTTAGTGAATAATTATACCGATTTCAATCTTATGTATCGACTATTATGTGTTTCACATGCACTAGTAGCTTCAGAAAATTCGATTGGAATTAAAAAAAAAACTTGAACAGTAATAGCGAGCTAATCTTAAGGGGCCATTCAAGTATTACGTAAGCAGATTTTTTACAATTATTTACAAGGTTTTCCCGGTTCTGACTGTTCTGAGGATTACAAAAAAACCCGGGTTTTATTTTTAAAACTCGGGTTTTTCGGGTATTTTTCTTTTTGGTATTTATTAAGTATAAACCACTTCGAATGCAACAATAAATTGAATAAAAACACGCTTTGATAAATTATTGCGTAACAAGAAGCTTAGTTGCTACGTACCTACTAGGTTCCTACCAAGAGAAAAAACAATGCAAGTTAAATGGAACACGCGCGGCGCGTCTATCTCAGGATATGAAGGGGGTGAAGTGTGGAGCAGTGGAGGGGGAGATGTAGCGTCGAAGCGCGTCGCGCACGCGCGCTGGGCGGATGATGAATACTTCCTCAGCCATTTTGTTTAGTCAGTCTGCCTGCCATAAGCATTACAGTAAAGTAAACGTATTCGACGCGGCGGCGCGGGCGGTGTGAGTGAACGTGAAGAGTGGTTGTTTGTAGTATTTGGTGACTCTCTTTATAGGTGAGTATCTACTCAATTAATTTTGTTATTCAATAGAACGTAACTTAGGTACTGTTAAAAATTGTATATTCATATTTAATACTAAAGAGTATGCAGGGTATGCTCACCAACTCACCAAATTTCGTCAAATTCTAATCATTTCGAATTTTGAATCATTTTGAATTTTCCTATGCTTTTAACATTTCAAAATTGTACCCACCCTCCTTAAGGTGAGGGATCAGTCGCTATCTCGCCACTGTGAGTGCGAGAGAAATTAGCTGCAATTTTCGAAATTGAATATTTTCGACACTGTTTCATCAATCAAAAAAAACCTCTATCAGCGCATTTTTGCCATAGTCCTGCGTACACAGACACTGGCAGAGCTTTTTTTCCAATTAGTCAAACGACATATCGAAGAATTATAATTTCGAAAATGCGAGGTAAGATTCAGTGACTGATCACCTTAACTATTAATTGTGTGAATTCTGAACGAAGGATACCGCTGCTTGCGTACGAGAAATAAACTCCTTAATTTCATCCTTTCCATTTCAGTTCCTGAATAAAAAATTGTGAAAATGAGTGATGGGAGAAAGCGACTTAGTGGAGCGGAGTACAAAAAAAAGGCCAAAATAAAAAAAGAAGAACAAGAGCAAATTATACGGAAAACCGCAAGAATTAACAGTTTTTTTTTTTATGAAAATCGTGTCGAAAAGTCGGGAACCTCAACACCGCAATCTGGAAGAGACGAAACCGACGTGAAATCTGCTGCCCAACTGTCATCTGTTGATCCATCGACTAAAGAAAAAACGGACGATTTTGTTCTGGACGACAAGTGCTTCAAAATTGAAGATACCTCTTCTCAGACCGAGTCGTTAAACGATGACCGAATGCAAACGACGGTAAATCAAAACAAAGATCCAGCTTTATGGGAAATTAACGACACTTTAAGGGAAATCATCGCGAGATACGGCTTTGATCAAAACAAGTCGTCTGATTTTTCTAAAAGTAAAAAATTATATGCTGATCAACGTCGTTTCTTGCCAATGAGTATCTTCCAAAGAAAAATGAAAAACAATGAAGTGAAGGACCGAAATTGGCTGGTTTACTCTGAAAGTAAGAGTTCCGTATATTGCGGACCGTGTTTGGCATTCGGTCCATTGGAGAACAAAACTAAATTCGAGAACGAGGGATTTAATGATTGGAAAAATGTAGAACACCGAGTAGGTCAGCATGAAAACTCTGCGCGTCATAAATCTAGTCTCCTTAGCCTGAAAGCTAGAAGTGCAATTGATGGTCGAATCGACAATTTACTGCGTTTCCAAATTGACGAAGAAATCACTTATTGGAGAAATGTTCTAAAAAGGGTTGTAGCTGTAGTGAAGCGGCTGTGTTCAAGAGGTCTTGCTTTTAGAGGAAAAAGTGAGAAGTTCGGTGATCCACACAACGGAAATTATTTCATGATTCTGGAACTGTTAGCTGAGTTCGATCCTTTCTTAGCCAGTCATATCGAACGGTTTGGAAATCAAGGATCCGGAAGTACCAGTTACTTATCGAAGACCGTTTGTGATGAGTTTATACTCTTGATGGGCGATAAAGTCTTGAAGCAAATTGGAGACGAGATAAGAAGCGCGAAATACTTCTCCTTAATTATCGATTCGACACCGGATATAGCACACGTGGACCAACTCACCTTCGTGATTCGATATGTTTTGGAAACAGGAGTGCCCTGTGAAAGATTCCTCAAGTTTTTGCCCTCAGTGGGACATAAAGCTGATGAAATGTTTGCTGCTATTACTTCGGAATTAAAAACCTTGGGCTTGAATATTGAAGACTGCCGTGGACAATCGTATGACAACGCCGCAAATATGTCTGGCATATACAATGGCTTGCAGGCTAAAATTCAAAGTCAAGCACCGTTTGCTTTTTTCGTTCCTTGTTCTGCCCACTCTTTAAATTTAGTGGCAACTACGACTGCTGAATCTTGCACAGAAGCTTGTCGATTCTTCATGTTGCTCCAAGAAATATACGTTTTTTTTTCAAGTTCGACACAACGCTGGAAGATATTGATGACTGAAATCGGAGAAGGCAAAACCGTCAAGAGAGTGAACCTCACACGTTGGTCAGCTAGAGAAGATGCATGCAGAAGTTTGAGGGATTCGTGGCACGAAGTCCTTAAGGCTTTGGAAACAATCAGAAATGATGGCACCGAAAAGCCTGCCACACGAAACGAAGCAAGGGGAATTCTTTTAAAATTAAACAATCTGGAAACGGCGTTAATGGTTGTTGTGTGGAATGTTTTTTTGGAAAGAATAAACAAAGTAAATGTTCAAATCCAGGCTTCTACCGTAGATTTGATTATTGTAGCCGATCTTTATGAATCTCTTCGCAAGTTTTTCGTAGATCAACGAGAAGGCTTCAAGTATTTCGAAGAAATGGCAATTGAATTAAGTGCGACGAAGCAGTACACAAAAGACCTGGGAAAAAGACAACCGAAAAGAAAAAAGTTTGCTGATGAAACACCCGACGAAGAACTGAGTATGACCGCGAGTGATACTTTCAGGGTTAATACATTTCTCGTCATCATTGACAGACTCGTATCCGAATTAGAAAAAAGGAAGAAGGCGTACGACGATTTTAATGAAAAATTTTCATTTCTAACCAAAATGAGCGAATTGTCATCATCAACCCTTACGAAAAAGGCTCTGTCCTTAGAAGAAGTGTACCCTAATGATTTAGAGACTGAGTTAGTTCAAGAATGCATACATTTTCGAGGCCACATATCTTCGCAAAACATTTTGGTAAAACCAGATTCTACATCATTAGAGAGCCTATCTTCGTTTCTGCGAAAACAGAGTTTGCAAAACGTTTATCCGAACTTGGACATAGCCCTTCGTATGGCCTTATGTACACCAGCGACGAATTGTTCTGGTGAGAGAAGCTTCTCTTGTCTAAAAAGGGTAAAAAATTATCTGAGATCGACCTTGAGCCAAGAAAAATTAAACGCTTTAGCTCTTTTGTGCATAGAGTCGGAATTAATGAACAAGATCACTTATGACGACATCATCGATGATTTTGCCAACAATAAATCGCGCAAAAAGGCATGTTGAGGTCGTTAGTAATCTTGTTCATTAATTCCGACTTGACTGAGTTGATTATTTTTAATTGTTTGTAAGCGCAATAAAGAGTATTTATTCACGTTTACCAAATGTTCATTATTGTGTAAATAGCATACATTACCCCGCCCATACATGATTGAGCTTCTATTAGCTCAAAAATATACCGAAAAATTATTTTACGTGCAATTTCAACGAAATTGTTGCATTGTAAAAATAATGTATGATATGACAATTGTTGAGGCAAGGGCGGCAAAAACTATTCAGCCTTTACCTTGAAAAATTGTAAATCCGCCACTGCCGCTTCGACTGTGTCGTCCTGCGTGTGTGTGTGTCGTCGGATGTATAAACGCACGCGGAGTGGTAGCCGGTAGAATTAACACATGTACATTAGAGCTAACCCTGCTGGAGCCCGAGCATGCCCGCAGCACGGCGGCGGGAGCTGCGCTCTCCTGCGTGTAAATAATATCTAACCTGAAGGCGGCGCATGTTCGGCAGCCGGGTGACCGCGGCTCGTGTCTTATTCATATCCCTCTCGTTGCCGTTTCCCGCGGCGCCAGTAAAACAAAACGTACCCGCCCATAGCGCTGCTGCCAGAGTTACTGCTGCACTCCGTTATTCTATGATTAGTACACGGCAAGCAATGGCGCGGTGCTCGCAAACAGTGAAATTCACGAATGACGTCTTGATTAGCGACTGTTTTTTTATTATAGCCGACAAACAGGCATGCGGTCCACCTGATGTTAAGTGATCACCGCCGCTCATAGACACCTACAGTACCATTAGGACTGGTACTGGCGGGGTGGTGGTGACCGCCGTTTTATAACAAATCAACAGTTCACGTAATACTTTTAACTGAACTAAAATGCTCCGCTTCGAGCATCGGACTTCTATCTCTTTATATCTAAACTAGCAGTTGCCCGCAACTTCGTGACCAAAAAGTTCGATGCACCGTACTATTTCTATGGTGTACCAAACTATTTGGCCGACTTGGATGTTTCAAACCATATGACACTGACTGTACATAACGTAACGATATACTAATTAGAAAGTGACGTACAGATGTCATGCATAATCGGAAATGTTCGTATTTGTATAGTCTAATAGGTATTAGTTACGCCGCTTCAGTCAGACTCATACACACGTCGGCATCAATCGGAAGTAATCGTGTCCCCGGCGGGAAAGCATTATTTACTACGCCTGTACTCTACTCGACTACTCGTTATAAATATGGACATTAAACACGCTTACGTTATATTAACAAATTGATTTTGAAATATATATTACTAAGCTTCTGCCCGCGACTTCGTCTGCGTAGAATTATACATAAAAACCTTCCTCTTGAATCACTCTATCTATTAAAAAAAAAAACGCATCAAAATCCGTTGTGTAGTTTTGAAGATATAAGCATAGGTACATAGGGACATAGGGACAGAGAAAGCGACTTTGTTTTATACTATGTAGTGATTATCTAATTTCGAGTTGACAGCCAACCAAGATTAATTACTGTCAAAATGTATGGAACTGTCATGGTTATTCTAACCGTGGTTTTAGTAAAAACAAGACGTGCTAGAGCCCTCGCTCGTTCAGGACAAATGCGACCGGAATTGTCATCTCTTACTACACAACACTATGTAAAGCTCGCGATGCGCCAACTCCTAGCGACGCGGGCCGCGTTTAGTTCCTGTATCTTCCCACAGCCGGGGGATAATTCCCTCAAAGCATTCCTAGCGCCGGTGTTATGCCGGCATCCGGCGCCGGAATCCATGTTTCGCTTCAAATTGACGATATTTCCGGCGGTAGACGAGCGGCCGGCTGCTCAGCGCTCAGCGCGCGGCGCGCGGCGACGCTGCGGCGCTGCGGCGTGCACTTCGGAACGACCGGCAAATTACGGGGACAAATGGTTATTGTGACTCATTCGAGCGTGCTTTTTCATTTTCAGACAATTTTTTAGGTCTACGAGGTACGAATAATAATGTAGGTCGGTAAACGGAAGTAGATTGTTGAAGGTCTTTATTTCGCTCTTTCACTTAAGTTTATATTAAATATACAGTTAAAATAGACACAATAGTTACGTTTACGGGGAGCGTTTGTGAGGGAGGCCTGAGGTCCATTGATCCTTACGTGTCTTATGTAAACAAACACTTCTCAAAGATATTGTCACACTTTTCTCTTGGATTACACAATAGTTATGTTGTTGTAGGCTTTAAGAAACTCATAAAGTATTAAAATTGACCATGTAACCACAGCAAAATATCATTCAAAGTTTACATCACTTTGAGCGCACAGTGGCCCGCGTGTGTCGGGAACCTGCTCGGTGTTGGCAAAACTATTCGTGTCCCTTTTATTGCTGCCGTCCATCATAACCGCTGCGCCCCGCGCCCGGCCGCGCGGGAAACTCGCCTTCTCTCCTATTGTGTGGGAGCAAGGTCGCGGACGGCGCGGCAGAAGATGCTGCATTCCGCATTCCGGGACGGCGCTCAAAAATGTACCCACTTATTGCACGTTACAATTTACGCGGCGCCTTTGTTGTCGGACGCCCGGGCGGCCCGGCGGTTACAGGCCTTGATTATGGAGCTTGAGGTCCTGGGGTCGATAAAATATGTTCGGCAAACGCGAATATTTGCTCTGTTTGTCCATTGCATAGTACCTATCTACCCATAATAAAAGCTTTGTTTGTTTTGGGACTAGATCAATAAAATTATCCCAAAATAATTATTCGTCTCAAGATATTTGTACGTACTCGCGGCAGGATCGGGTTGCCTGCGTGTCGTCGAGTGTCGCGGCGGGGTGAAGCGGAAACTATCAGAGCGGTGTCACAATTAAATAATGCTGGTGTAATATCATCACTGCGTAGAGTGACACTGTTCATTTGTCGCAATCGCAAGCAATGAATTGATTATCTCGGTTAAAGGGCGAACGGTGTAGCGTCGGTGTCAGGCGTAGTTCGTCCTCCATTAGCGTGTTATCCAGCGACAGGTTGCGGTTGCGGTGCCGCGGGGGCACCGGTGCCGGGCGTCTCGATCAAGCTTCATGTCCCGTGGCGTAATGAAACAAGGGTAGTTTTGCTACAACATACCTACTACGTGTCACGTGGTTAGTCGTACGAAAAATCACGTCGTTAAGTTGAGGAATTATGTAGTCATAGAGTATCATTACGGATGTAAAAAACTTAACCAGATTGTGAGGTAGGTGCAGTTGCAGCGTAATATTTTATTTAGCTATCCAATTGGCCCGATTCTAAATCGATCCTCGTCACTCGGCTTTGTTCTGGCGACGCGTCCCCGACCGCATGCATGAGTAACGCACTCCGCGGCGTAATGTATGCAGGGCATGAATATTCACTCCACTACACCTGTTCACTGAGGCCATCGCACCACCTACCTACCTACTCAATATTCCTGCAGCAGAATAGAGATGATTTGTTCCCAAATCCTTTTTCCCGAACTAATACGCAAACAGACGTGGTCCTCCCCGCCGCGCGCTTCACCGCGCCGCGCCGCCTGTAACCAGCTCTTCATTTTCGCCAAAATTTGCTCGACTTCAGTCAGTAGGAAAATAAACAAACCCGTTAACATTTACGACACATCTTGCCATTAGAAGTCGGAATATCGATTGGCCTTTACGGCGGCACTCTGCGCCATTGTAGTGTAACGGCGGGGGCTCATAAAATGAATTGGACGTTTCCACCAATAGACTCGTCCCAGTGGTCAAATGTATAAAGAACGTAAAGTTAATAACCCCCGAGGTTAACGTGAATGCTTCCAAAGAGTTGCGTTTGGAACACCGAGCTTGGCGATTTCTTAAGCGTGAACGAGTCTGGCTGTCGCGTCTATGCGGGTATGCGCCGAGAATGTTGTCGAAGTCGTAAGTATTAATTATCATTTACAATTAGATTTACGATAAGGAAAGAAGATGTACCTATGCTAAAAAACACAAAACCTAAAACAGCGATATGTTACATACAATATTGTGCTTATGCTCTCTACTTGAGATCATTATTCAACATGAAATCGATTCGGGTAGGATTACTGCGGAGCGAGCAATAACGCCGCGTAATTCGGGAGGCGTCTTGCCGCCCGCGAATACCTGCTTGCATGTGCCTGTGCGTGTTGTGGCTCGGTTACTAACTGCGGCGCGCGAGTGTAGCGAGTAGTGCTGGTTAGTGGAGGAGCTTGGCTGAGCTGATGCCGCATGCGACGTTTCCTGGTGGTGGGTGGCTTCATTTATGTTTTTTTAAGCGAAGGTTATGTTGTTAATTTTTTTTTGTTTTCATTTCAGGTATGTATTTTTACAAAAGCAGGTTTGGTTTTTTAATTAAGTTTTCACTGATACACACGTAACGAGTACTTAAGTAAGTAGTGCGCCAGGTTCTTAGCATAAGGAGTAAGGAGCCTTAAATATTCGCTGTGGTTCCAAGTCCAAATACACCGTAACATTCCTACAAAAAGCGTGCATTTTTACGATTGCTACAAGTTGAGTAATGTTCGGACTTGTGAAAGTCATTTGCCAACAAATCTCCGGCTCGCGTTGGGCTGGCTCGTATAAAAGCAAATATTAGTCGATGGTGCTCCGCGGTATCACCTGACATCGGGCCGGATAAATACGGAAAGCGCCGGATAGGACCGGATATAGCCGGATAACCGGGCGAACGGGGCAGAGGGCGGGCAGCCGTGTACCTACGGGCAGCGGGATGAATGCGAGTGCTTCGTCACCGGTGTGCAATATCATGCCGACCTTATGAACATACCGAGTACTCGTGCCTCCTGTGTACTTTACAGACTCCCTCATATTTTATTTGAGAAAATGAACTTCTTTACATAAAACTTAGCATTTACCGAGTTATCGTTTCATCGTCAGCTTGTCCTCGCCGTAGAGCTGTGCAAATAATGATAACTTAATATTATAATTGCGTGCTCGTCCACGCGCCCTTAAAAAGGGTTGCGGATAAAGTTCGTCGACCCATAAAAGGGTTATTCAAAGCTAATAAGGTAACAGTACAAGTGTGTGGTCTCGAGTGGTCACATCAGTTACTTGTGACGTAATTTATGTCAGGTGGGACGACGGAGGGGGGGGGGGAGGTCTCGGGGGGCCCGTCCGGGAACAATATCACGGTTTACGAGGACAAGGGTGGCGGAAATAAAGGAAGGCCATTATTGCAGGGGCTGATATCGAAATGTGGAGAATGCGTTAGTTGTGCAACATGAAGTTAGTCGCGATGTGTTGTTTGATTTGTTTCACCGAGTGAGGCTGGGCGGGTTTTTACCTAAGTATTTAATCTTTTATATCGGGGTTTACCGAGAAGACGGCTCATGACACAAATTTAAATAAGACGCTAGACTTGTGACTTCGTTGTTCCCGAGAAGTCACAATAGCGATTCGAGAACAGTAATCGCACGTTCCCGCGACGGATGTGCGGCCGCGCGATAAGACACGCCTCCACAATAAAGCACACAGCAGATAGTGCTGCTCGTTAGCAGTAACGCCGCGGTTTAATGCCGCCGGCGCCGCAACCACATTACTCGAGCACGTTCCCGCGCGCCTCTTCCACCCCGTCTTCGAGAGCTCCACGCGCCACAGAGCTAGAGCCAACAGACGTCACTTTCGCTTCGCTAAACCCTTTCCCGCGCAACATGACGTATTGACGTATGCAACACAAATCGAGTAGTACGTGATCGGTCGGGTGGATTTCCGCGATTGGAGGAAGCGATTGACGTTAAGTTAATATCCTCGATTGTAGTTGCTAAAATAAATTACCAGCAAGCGAGGGGTTACATTCTTAGGAATACTTGAGTATTTTTCTATACTTACTAGCTTTTGCCCGCGACTTCGGCCGCGTAGAATTAGCAATTGACATGTTTATCGCTATTCCGCGGGTACTTTGAAAATTTCCGAGATAAAAAGTAGCCTATGTTTTAATCTGGAGTACCAGCTATTTTCTTTCCAAGTTTGACCCAAATCCGTCCAGTCGTTTCAGCGTGAAGAAGGAACAAACATACACACTCACATCGTCACATCCGTCCATCTATCCTCACAAACTTTCGCATTTATAATATTAGTAGGCTTAGTACTGGTAGTAGGATCACTTCCACGCTGGTCTGGGAGCAAATAAAAAACATAGAATGTACCCGTTCTCTACCCGTGCAGATGGTAAAAGCCCATCGAGGGAATGGGCGAAACTCTTTTGAATCATGTTATAGGCGATGTGGCTAGCAACTCATCACTATTTTGATTCCCCTTTCCATTCATACATCCACAATAATGCTAAACATGGTCTTTAGGACTTGTTACCTTAGATTCTGTCTACCCAGTAAGGGATAAAGACGTGATTTATGTATGTATGTAGGATTAGTAGGATTAACGAACTTTCTTGTGAGCGAATACTTGATCTTTCTTCCCTTGGCGTGAAGCAGCGAATGCATTTGACCAACCGTTTCCCGTAAGAGCCGACGTGTCGGCTTCCTCGCGCAGCTCCGGTGGACGGGTGCCTCGGTGATCGAGTCAGCGCCAGCTCGTTGGCGCGCCCGAACTCGGCCGAACTCGGCCGGCAAAGAACGCCCGCGCGCGTCACTCCAATATTTATAACGCGTCGCGCACGTACGCAATATTATTATAATGTTACGCAACTTGTTTTGACAGATTCAAAGTTTGCGGGATGCTGCGAACGTAATTTGTGAATTTCTCCTTTATTGTAAGGGGAAGGAAATAAACAATTGAATTTGTTCGTTTTGTAACAAAATGTAGCTTAGAGAAGTATTTTCTATCTGTTCCTAAACTTGCGTATACTACTTCAACAGTTAATAGGTATTACCAATTTACCGGAAAAATTAAATTCATTTTAGAAGGGCTATATTTAAGACTCAACACAGATTGGAAAATGTATAATAAAGTTTGTTGCAGTATTATATTCTACACTGACCACATATTTATATCACAGTATTCACGTTCTAGCGCTGGAGATCTGTCTAGCCACCACCCAGCGTTAATTTAATGAATAGGAATTAGATGGATAGGTTGAGTACTTTGATGATGATAGTTTAGTTTACAAACCAACACACGCAGCCTCGCTTCTCGCTTGTCCTTGGATCTCGACTTGGCGATGAGGTTATCGCCGCGCCTTGGTTTAGGGTTGGTTGTCTTCAGAGCCCTGAAACACGGGGTGTCTCGAGTGGAACTAGTTATTAATTCCAAGTTTGTTGATAGTTACGCAGCGATTCGCACTCAGGTAGAGTTAAGATATTTGTACTCTTAGGCAGCCTGTTTCATCAAGTGTATGTCACTACAACTAGAATGGGGCAAAACTAAAGAAGAGGGAAACCGGCGATAAATGTTTTCGCGTTACGGCGAATGTTTCGGGGAAAGTCGTTAGGTGACATTAATATAATAGAGGAAAAAAGAGTTCATGACGAGTCCTTTTTATAGCTTTAAAGAGTAATTAAGTAATAATTCCGCGCCATAAAATTTATCTTTCCACCAGCTCTACCGGCAATGATGCTCTAAATTGTCTCACTAATAAAATTGCCGGCACTTGCAGCGTCGGCGCCGCCGCCGCCGCCTGCGACCGCCATTTTGTCGCGTCGTTGTCGCGATAACGCGCTGCAGCGCTTCCACAGAATATCATTACGCCGACACTTCGTTATAATATAAAGCCAAATTGAATTGTTTAAGGACATTAATAGGTTTCCTGGAGTTGGGGAGCTAACAACAGCGGGGAGCGCGAGTCTGTTAAAAATAATATAGCTCGGTGAGTTTATTGTCGCCCTTCTCTGCACTCGTTGCAAAATAGGTACCTTTAAATTATTGTTATAATTTGCATTAAACCCTACAATGTATATAGGATCTACATATTATTGTACATTGTATGTTAGTTAACATTATTCGCAGAGTTGAATTTGAAAACAATGAACCATTGTAAGGCATCATTGTTTATCATAAATACCCTACACTATCTAAAAGGGTTGAAGCAAAGTCCGGCCATGCATGCTAATCGGGTCCGCGCCGCGGCTCCACCGTGATCAGCCGGCGTCGCGTGCGCCGCCGCGCCGCCCGCCGCGCCGCGCCCAGAGAATGCCAAATGTGACGGAAATCGCAGATTGTTTCACGAGGGATGCGACCTCCGCATCAACCCGGCGGCTTCCACTCGGGTATAATGCTATCGAGTATGGCGAATGGCCACATCTAAAAAGAATAACAAGCCAGCAAATTAACTAAGCGCTTAAAAATAAAACGACTTGAATTAAAACGCCCATCTTTCTACGGGTCTTATTAGAAAGGGAACAGTATAAGCTACAGCATTTACGTAAATCACAGCATTATAGTCCCCCGTTGATTGGATAACAGAGTTTGTCAATCAACTAAAATGCAATTACCCTTGTAGAGCAATGTAGGGCTATTACCGTAATGTAAATAACTAACAATGGTTACATTTAATTACACCGCATGATAGTTTAAAGCTGCAACTCGGTACGTTAATGAACGCAGTCAAAACACAAGGAACACACCATTAACGATGTTGCAAAGCGCCGACAGGCCCGAGGCTTGTCGCGGGGCTCCTGCAGCCGGGCCCCCGGGGCCCTCGCCCTCGCCGGAGCCCCGCAGTAGTCGCGGGCAATTAGTTGCAGACGCGATCGCTGATATAACACGCGCTGACTGCACCCGTCGCTGTCAAACTGCAGCGCACTGTATTTTCACGCATGCTGTCATAACATCGGGTCGGGACAAACTATTTCTCCCAATTAAATTCAGAGAGAGAGAGAGAGAGATGAGAGATTTGGAGAGGTTCGGAGTCGCTCAACGAGTTATGGGGAGAGCTACGCTCGGAGTTTCTTCGCGCGACAGAATCCGGAATACGAAGATTATACGAAGCACTAGAGTCATCGACATAGTTCGAAGAGTGTGTACGTTGAATTGGCAATAGGCAGGCCACATCGCTCGTTGGGGGAGAATAGTTCTCGAGTGGCGACCACGAAACGGAAGACGCAGTGTTGGCAGGCCTCCCACTAGGTGGACCGACGAGATCGTGAGAGTTGCGGGAAACTGGTGGATGCAGGTGGCGAGTTGTCATTAATTGTGGCGTTCTAAGGGGCCTCTTTGTTCAACAGTGGACGTATCCTGGCTGATGATGATGATGACACAAAGTGCAATGTCATCTTGGGCATCTTTTGCTAATCGTCATCGTAATCGTCGCGTCTGGTCGCGCCGCGTTATCGCTCTTTATTTGCTAATTGTGTCGTCACTGCAAACTCCTCAAAGACCCTGTGACAAATACATCTCCAGCCCGTACAGTCACTCGGGTACCCTTATCGCTCTACTACTTGTCATCTTGTTTGGTGGCGCGAGTAAACATTTAGAACGACAAGGTACTTCCGCGGATCTTACAGAGGGGTGCGCTCGGTTGAAGCACTATAGAACGAGATTAAGTCTCGATACCCCTTCAGTTGCCGGTGATATTGCATTGCGATGCTGAGCCGCTGCCTCCGGGAGCCTCTAATTACCCTCCCGGGAGCCCGCGCCGGGTTGTATGCCGCCTAGAGCCAGCTACATGTCACAGCATTTGGAGTTCCATCCAATTGCCGAAGTTAGTGCGCTCACTCAGGTACTATTTGACAATGCTAAGGTCTATTTTATTACTAAATATACCATTTTTGTGTACTATGGTGGAAGTAGAACTAGGTACCGTCGGTAGTCCAAAAATATGCATAGAAGATTTTTCGGCCTTTTTTAGGCAGTTAGCGCACTTGGGTTCCCAAATATTTAAAGATATTTAGGAAACAGTCTCTATTGAAAAATCCGCTATATCGTGAAGTCGCTTGATAGAAGTTTGTCGGAGAGCTAGATTATTGACGTTTCGAAATACTTTGTGAAACTCTTTGCGATAATTAAACCGGCAACCGTAGTTTCGGCGGCGTGTTTGCCGTGAATGGCGGCGCGACCCTCCGGCTTCCCTCCGCGGGGGCAGTTTCCCTTTCGGCGGGCGGCGGCGGCGGCGGCAGTGCGCGCTGGGCGGCGGCGAGGGCACGCGGCCCGCCACGACGCCGCGACACGACACGCGACGCGGGACGCGAGACGCGAGACGCGCGCGAGTGCGAGTGCAGTGCCGTGCCGTGCCGTGCTGTCCGGAACTCCCGGCACTACTCTACCCTGGCCTGGAGTCCAGCTCCACCGAGGCCAAAGTGTGTGTGCAATTTAATTTCCATTGTTGTATTTTGATTTATTGCCGCGTGGAATTGAAAGGGTTCGCCGGCGGAGCGGACGAATCAGCTGACGTGTTCAGGTCTGTTTCATTTTACGATATTTCCCTCTATTCGTAATAGAATAGGTTTTCTAAATCGATATTGGCTTTCTTTCGGCAACCAGGAAGTTGTAGCAGCGTGTCGGCGGCAGGCGCGCGGCTTTGCCGAGCGGGATAACTTTACAGTTTCACGTGCGCTCCCCAACTAAACACCCCCTGCGCCCCGCTATTATCTTATTATTTATAGTCAACATCCCCTCTTTTATGTGCTTCTTTAAAATTCTTCCTGCGCCCCGCAGCACCTTGAGGTTTATTAAAACAAGGGTACCGGAATGCCGCGCGCGCAATAACAAGGGTATTGCCGGAGATGTGAAGCCTTTTGCGCGCCGACATCCCAATTCAATGAGAATCCTGATTATTTCTATTTCCGTTGTAGGTACCAACACGACAAATACTCATCTTGTTAGTAACGAAAAATGTTCAAGTAACTTCAGGAAGTTCCATAAAGTGGTTGTATTTTCGCTGCGCGGTCGGACCGCAAATCAGGTGACAGCTTCAAAGACTTTCTCCGTTTAATTGCCTGCTGCTTGGCGGCGGGCATGTGTCGCGTTAGGGCGCCGTCCATCTGCTAATGGCCGTCGCACCCTCGTCGATGCCGTCATCTGTATCTTATCTCGGAGCCAATTACCTGACAAATCGTCCTTCAGCCTGAATGATTTGGGGCACCCTTAAGGATTAAAGGAAAGGAAAGAACTATCCCGAAACTGCTCTATCACGTCGTGTCATCACTCTTAATAATTTGTCACGTTCAAAGTCTTTGGGAGAATATTGTAAATTATTATCATCGAAATGTGCCTTTTCGAAACTTTTGCTTCACGTTGTTAGGATAGAAATCTAGTTATCTATACATATCTCAGAATTATCATTGACGGTCATAATTAGTGGGATTAGGTAAGTTGCTTCAACACAGCTACTGTAAATTGCAAGCGAAATCAGCAGACGGACAGACAGACGGCGCGAGGGAGATAGCGATACTAATCGAATCATATCTCCGCGAGGTGGGCCGTGTATCATGCCGACTTGCCAATTACTACGCGGACTAATTATAAGTAATGAATTTCGGCTTACACCCCATTGTTGTTCACAATGTGGGTGTATGCTTAGGTTGAAGGGTTCTCCTACCTACACGTATATCTAACTAACGAGGCCGCGTTTATCAGTTCCAGTCGAACCTGCTGATTCAAAGTTTGTAGATGTTGTTGGTATGGGTGTGTAGTGTAATGGGGAGGGCTCGGTCGTGTCCGCGGCATGTCGCGGCCGCCGCGACCGTCGCGGCGGAGCGCCGGACCGGAATCGGAGCGCGACGCCGGCGCTCCCGACGAGCCCGGATTGCTATTGTCTTTATGCAAATCGCTGAATTTGGAGAGGCAGCATTGATGAAACGTTATTACGGGAGAGCTGTTAATGTAAGCCGATTCTCGGGAGATCGGGAATCCCACTATTTAGGTACCTATTTGGTTCGAAATTAGAGATATAACTAGCTTTTGCTCGCTTCTTTGTACGCGTAGACTTTTTTTGATTGACATAGACTACTTTTATACCAAGAAAGTGTAATTTTCCCGCCGGATAGAAATAACTGTTTTGACCTGTTTAAAAAATTCTCAAATGTCAATTATAATCAGTGTAGCTTTCTATTAGTGAAATATTTTTTAAAAACAGTCCCGTAGTTGAATGCACTTAATTTATGTCCCGCGGAAATTTCGCATTTTAATCCTGCTTCAAATACAAAGTCAGAACACGCCAAGCTTTTTGCAAAATACTACCCTTACGCCAATGCACACGCGATAGAAGAATAGGTAACCTTTACATTGTATACGCGGGTAGCTATACTCGTACCTGTCAGTTGGGTAAAAGGTTAATTGTGCTCTTTTGTAGGGTAAATAGTAAACTTTGCGTTCGAGCCCTTTAACGTGGAGGTGGCCGGTACTCGGCGGACGGACGTGTCCTTGGAGCCGGCGGCCGCAAATAAATATTCCCATGTTGAAGCTTCCCGAGCAAACGCACCGCAAACGAATATTAGAGCGCGAGGCGTCGAACCCTCAGCGCGGCATTAATAAGGCCGCCATTCACCGCCTCCGTACGAGGTGTAATTTGCCGCCCAAGGTCAAGGCGAGCGGGCGAGCGCGGGGCGGGGCGGCCGCGCGCGGGGGACGCTCATTAAACGATGCTCCCGTACGTAGATATTGCTACCCTCGTGAGTTATGGCCGGGTAATTGCTGAGTTGTATGCAAATTGTCGGAAAATATTATAGCCATTCCTTGTAATTAACATCGTAAGTGTTACAGGTCGGCAACGCGCGCCGATAAGGGTTTCACTTCAATTAAAGGTTTCAAATGATCTTACAACAGCCTTTTAAAGTGGGTGACAGACGGACGAGTAAGTTCGCGTACTTACGGCTCGACGACTTACTCGCCTGTGGCTATGTGCTGCTATGGGTAGTGTAGGGGTATAGCACGCATCACGGAATGACGAGGATCCGGGTTCGATTCCCGGCCATAGCTTTACTTTTCGGATTTTTCTGTGTTCTAATTTTCACTGACATTTAGAAATTTCGCCTGTGTCAGTCTAAGTACGCGTATTATTAGAGTAAACTACACGCGAGTAAAGTCGTCGAGCCGTAAGTACGCCAACTTACTCGCCCGTCTGTCCACTTTAGACGGTGCGAAGTAAACACAGTAATCGAGTGTGTTTCCTTGTGAAAAATGTAAGCTATTGGGCATTCGATCAATCATAATACTTCGCGCGAGAGGCGCAGCGGACTGAAATAATGGAAACCTGTCAGTTTATACCGAACAAGTTTCCCGCGGGATATACTGGAATTCGTAGGTAATATTTACAACTGCTCATAAAAATATAATTTTAGTTTAATGTCGGCTCTAATCGATTACCGACATTATCGTGGAAATCGGATATCAAATTACGCGCTCAGGATGAAATCGAAGTAATTTTGTGTAATATGACACCATTACTAGTTATTTCCATTCCCTGACTATCGTGTCGCGTGCCACAATATTATTACCAGATCACTTTTAGAGTCACTGTTTATTTATTAAAGCTTTGTGTTGCTTCAACTTCAAGGCTATGAAACAAAGTAGGTAGTTGGTTTGACATTTCATCAACCAGCGATTAGAGATTACTACAAGATTTAAGATTATTGCTTGATGTTTTCCAACGAGAATCCTGCCTTTCAGAATCGATATTTTCCCTAACTGTCGCCAGTTCCATAATACATTTTTATACCTGCCTTCTTGGAATCTCGTGGTCCAACCTCACTGCCGTGTCTTGGCGGCTCGTCAGCCCCTATCAATTGTTTATCAGCAAGAACCCTCCGCCACCGGTGAAACATTCATGCAACCCTTCCGCGGAGTCTCTTCAATTACAAGTGCATTAGCTGATATAGGCGCGCCCCGCGGCGCCGCCTGCGGGGGCCTCACAGCCTCTCGCAGAAATGAAAGAGCCAGAATAATTACCTTTCTACATTCAAAGGGAGAGAAAGAGTTCGTTTTTCGGAAGAGTAGTCAAAGCTCAGCAAACAGGACGCGTTAGCATATGTGATATTGGAGTATAAGCACGGAAGATTAGTAGAATGGCCTCGTGTGAGACGGCATCGTGAACTGCTTCAGACGCTTGGGTGCGTGTGTGCGCGTGCAGGTTTATTGACCCAAGATCGACTGAACTGAGTGATATAGAGTGCCTAGGAATTTGAAATACGAAGTTTACAAAGAGCGCTCTGTTTTGCGTAGAGTGTAAATATAAAAGTCTTAGTTATGCAAACGAAATCCGGCTAGGTGCCTGAAGTAGGTACAAAATGACGCTATGAATGAATGATAAATTCGCTGACCATGGTCACAATATTTAGGCGGAATATAAATAGTGCTTTAGCATCTAGCATATTATCACTTACTTCTATTGGTTACATACAAGGTCCATGGCCCTTTATGGCTAAATAAATAGACATTTATTATTTTCTTCAAATTTGTTTTCGGGTAGGTAATATATCTTGTTTAAGATCCCAGCCCAAGTAAAGTACTTATTAAAGGAAAATATTAAAATTTACGGAGAACGCAGCAACTCGATAAGACGAAGGGGGGGGGGGGGGGGGGGGGGTGTAATCTTGATTTATGGCGACAAGCGACCAATTGCCGGTCAAGGGTGATCGCGTTTAAACACCAGCTGCTGACGAGAATATATTACGGACTAACAATGAAAGGACAATTTTGAAAGATCTTTCGCTTGAAGTTGCTGCCCGGGAACACGATTGTCATTTGGCACTGTGGAAAGAAATGGACGCGTAGACCCTGACCTCGGCAACAACCGCCCCGCGTCCTCAGTTGTTAAAGGCTTTTTTTTTAGTTACCTTCTGTGAATTATTGTGATAATGACGTTACCAGGTCTCAATGAAAGTTTGTACAGTTGTTTTGATTTTGATAAATAATCACTTTTGATGCTGGTACCTAATTCCATTTATTCGGTCACGCTACACATATGCGGTTTAGTCGGGTTTTCACTGTTTAATTCTCTCTCTTGGATATATACTGCCTGCGTAATTGTAGTATAAGCACAGGCGTAGAAAAACGTAATGTGAGTCGTGCTCGTGTCCTCGCGGCGCAGCTAAATCACCCGCGCGGCTCCGCGGCGCGGCGCCGGCGCGCTAGGCGGCCGTTTGCGCGATTTATGCCGCGCCGACAACGCCAGGCCCGATATTAACATTTATGTAGTGCCTTTATCTTTGGGCAAAGCTGTACTATGTGAAATTTTGATCAAATTTAGGTCGCTGCCGTTTATGTTTTTTGCTCTTTTTATACAAGGAAGGCAAACGGCTAAGTACTACCTGTTGGTAAACTAAAACCACAGCCCATGGGCTTCTGTAACACCAGCACGTTGCACATGCGTTGGCAGCCTCGAGGTTATGGCAGAATATCTCATTTGCCAGTAATTTCACGAAGTAATAGCAGAGCTAGCACTACTGCTTAGGTGGCAGGGTTAGGTAGTAAGGTACCCCGGCGTGCGGTTTGCCGCAGCGCCTGGTGTTGTACGTTGCCTTTTTCCTCTTAAATTACAACGCTTGCCTCTGCCACATAAAGAAACAAAGTTACTGCATAGTTGCGACACGAAACACGTCAATACGCCACTGGCAGACACGGCTGCTATTATTGAAATTCAGAAATGTTGAGAAACTTACGTAGGATGTTGTAGTCACAACTTTTTATTAGCAACCGATTCAACCTAATGCTGTCGCTCATCCAACTGCACATTAAATTACACAAAGTGATGAATTAGGACGTGAAGCGACAGCGGGCGAGTAAGAGCCAGTGCGCTCCGTCGCCGGCGAGCGCCGCGGTGCCAGCGCCAGCGCCATAACTCACGCGCGATGCCTTCGCTTTGTTCCGTTCGCCGAACACCGCACGAATCGATTGCTCCTTGTCAATAGCGTTAGCTTGCATCAATAATACATTCAATCTCTTTGCTTTACATTTGATTTGCTCTACCTACATCACTAGCAAAGTCATAGGTCATGAATCCCACAACTTAAAGGGATAAGTCCGCCTTTGTGCATGTATCTCAGTGTTTGTCAATTGTATTTCTCTTGTTTATTTTGCACAATAAAGAGTTTACATACATACATACATACATTGACGTGATTGCCCGGCTTGTCTGTATTTAAAGGCCAAACTGCAAAGTAAAATATATGAATACCGCGATAGATAATAGGTAGGTAACTACCTACTCTGAATACTTGGTATATAATACAAAAAAGAATTAAATTTCTTTGATTTCTGCTATCCCAATTTTTTCCAATGCGATGAAACAAGTCGAACAGTGGCAAAAAATAAAATAAGGCTTTAGTTTCAGAAGTAATTATATTTATAACATCGGTACATCAGTTATTGGTGTTGCAGTCCTTGCTTCACATATGCTTTGATTCATCGACCTCAAAACATGCGTTTACACAAATAAATCTGAAGTCTTTAAGCTGATTAAATATTCCAAGTCGGGGTTCCAGAGCCCTGCATTGCGGCGCGAGATCAAATAGATCGCTTCGGCGAGGCGGCGACTTTGCCCGTAATTGATTGATCGGATGCCGGCGGCAATGGGCCCGCTAATCACCATCGGCGCTAATTACACTGCTAAACAAGGAACTTATTCATAATTTGCTTAATTAACTTAACTTTATTAAAAAAAACAACAAGTAGCCATAGCCAAGTGGCTAGTCGCTAACCCTGCACCCGAGTGCTTGCGCCGATGTGTTGCGGCGTGGAGAGTAAGACAGCCGGTGAAGTTACTGGGTGACGTATTCTATCATTAAATTTGGCTGATAACGCATCTGCCATGCTTCAATTATGATTGCCCACCATCAGGGGACCCACTAGCTCGTTTGCCTTCCTTGTTGTATACAGAAAGGTATTGGAACATTTGCAGCTGTATAAAAATATACTCTTTCTAAGCGAAGTTTTCACGCCGACGAAAACAAATCAAATCGAAATCAAAAAGCTTTCGCTTTCCGCCGAATAAAAAATCGTACAGGAATCTTTATTTGCGTAAAAATTAGAAAGACGGTATTGCAGCAGGCAGCAGCCTCCGCAGGAGCCCGCGCCCGAGTGTTCGAAGCTCGCTATGAATTTTAATGCCAAATTGAAAATCGCTCGTTCAGGGATGGAGCCATCCTCGGAGGCGTAAAAAATAATAGGGTTCAAGAGCTAATGACGCCGAGGGTCAGGCCGGCGTTTAGTTGAGCTGTTAAAGTAAACGACGGTAATGCGGAAGGGTTGCCGGGTGCGGGGAAGGCGCCTTCGAGGGCGCTTTGAGGCGGGCTTACACATTGCTTAGGCAAGGAGTGTAGCAAGACCCTTGGTTAGATTAGGCTGAAAACATATGTGGAAAAAATGTAATGACATTTACTTGTACCTATGACACGATGCTGATGGCGCTTTAGGAAATCGAGACAAGAGCATGAATTCTTTAAAACACGGCTGTGTAGGATTTGAAATAACTGCGCGTAGAAAGCAAAAGTCGGCTACTAACGGCTCTAATTCAGTTTGTCAACTCAACTTGCATATTTATCATGGGATGTGATCTATCGCTTGCCCATTGCACATGTGGCGTCCTCCGCGCTGTTGAATAGAAACAATTATTTTATTAAATTACATAATATCACAAATTTTACCAGCCGTTCATAGAATTACGCAAATGTAATTTCGGGGAATTGTTCAGATTGTTCTCCAACAAGATCGGCAAGAAACAAACGAAAACTTTCACCTTTTCATTCGTCGGCTTTGTGGCTTAATCCGGGCCTTCTTTTATATTAAAATGTGGGTCTTTCTAAAGAAATGTTGTATGTCTTATTTCGCTTTATCAAAAAAGCGGCCCGCTTGCGTACCTATTTCCCCGCGCTACCGACGGCGGTCATTTTACATTTTACGCTCGCGGAAAAATGATTTGCTTCGTTTTGAAACCAGTTTCAAATATAATAAATACTTTTACTAAAGGATGGAAGGACTTTTGCAGTCAAGGTATGCTTGGCATGTGCGATTTGTATCGATAGCTTAGAGAATATCGAAAGATATACTTAGCGGCAAAAAACTTGGCCCTCACATGTACCTATGCGGATAAATCAGATGAGGATATTTTGAGGATCGATTATTTGCATCATTGTTAGTTAGTTTAAAGCATACTTAATTATTACAGGATCTAATGCAAAAATGATTTTCTTTGGACGGTAATGGTAATTAAATATCCGCATTTAAATTTGTAGCACCTTATATAGGTTATTTTGTATGGAGACGGGCAAATTTTGTGGCGCTGAATATATTTGCTCAGCTAGTGCGTCGGCTGTTGAGCCCCGATTGGATCAGAAGTCTGTATTCAAAACTATTCTATTCCTTGGCAGCAACATTTATTTGCTTAATTTACTCTCATTTATTTATTGTAGAAACAGGAACTAAAAATAAAGAAAATTACAACTATGTTCATAAAGTTGTAACATTTTGCCTGGGTAGGTATACTTTGACTGCACTTTTCAATATTATTATGTGCTGAGGCTGAGTGTCATGACACCCGAGCGGACGGCGTCTCCGGCGCGCCGCCGCGGGAGGAGCCCTGTCTGAGGCGCGGGTGCTTCAAACGTGTCTGGGTTTGACTTTTATACGACTCTACGTTGTGCTTGACGTGAAGTGGGAAAGCTCTGTTTCCTATTGCACGGTCTAGCCTTGTCGGACGATCTAGTTCAGATTCGTAGTCGAATATAATGATGTGTGATTTTTAGACTGTCTGGTTATGTGATGAGTTTAAATATTGGAAACTATTTTAAGGTTCAGTTGGGGAACTGTAGTTACTTTGCAGTCACTAATAATTTTCTGGTGTCGCTGTCACGTGTCAATTCGTAGGAGTTTACGAAAAATCCACGGAATTTCCTAAAAATTCCATCGTGGTTTTCGTTTACTTACGAAGCATGAATGAAAACTTTTGGAACTCCCGTCATGATGTGTCTGACATAGAGGTTCCGATTTCGGGGTTTTATATGCTAGTCCCGTGGGTATATCGTCCCGTGGGTATATCGGGACATAAAGTAGCCTATCTATGTATTTTTTCAGAAATACAGCTACTTATCTCCTATCTGTCGCAAATGTGTACTCGACTTAAGTTGCTTGGCGACGGTTGTTAGAAAAAAAACTCTATAGATTTGATGGAATGCAGAAAAGCTAATACACGTTATTCTTAAACTCAATCCGTTTCGTAATTTTTTCACAATATCCATCCCGTCGACTTAGTAAGAAATAAAAACAAACAACAGGCAGAAGAGATATTGATTTCGCATTATAATAATTTTTAAGATAGGGTAAATTTCTACGGTGAGGCTCAACCTCGTCCATAAAATTTAAAGGGGTGCGTCAACATTAAGTACATTTAGACGCTGAACTTCATGACGGCGACAGTAAATCCTGTCTTTAACCCGCAGTTTAGCCGAAAGCGTTGCATTCCCTTATTGTGTACATGGAGCTTCGCCCGCAATCAACTATTGCGCTGACGCGGCTAAAGGTGACGCGCCGTTCTACGGAACCACAACGGCGGCTCTTCCTCCATACAAACAAAGTAGCATTTCCCCTGGCCGGGCTGCTTTGCTTATCGCAGCGGAGTTATTCGCTAATCCACAGCGAGCGTTTATGGCGTGTTCTTGCTCGTTCTAATAATTTATATCGTTTAATTAAGCACGTGTTTTGCGCATTCTCGGAAACAATTCCACCTGGTCGCGTCTGCTGGGGATGGCAGATAACCGTAAAGGCTGCGAACTGATCGCAGAGGGAACGGCATATCGTTATTGTTTGCTGCTACGAGTGCAAAGATCATTCAATAAGATCTGAATAGCAAAAATGTACTACGTTCTACTGGCTATAATGACTGTGGGCTGGCGAATTGGCGAATCAGTTTTTTGACTCTATGTTTTTAAAACGCGAAGCACACCTTTTCTCTATGACGTAGGTAAAGACTTACAAGCACTAGGTACGTTTATAAAATGATGAAGTCGGCGTCCGTGTCTCCCCCACGCGTCGCGCGGCGCGGAACCTCACGGCACAAAGAAGTCGAGTGCTGCACTTTGCACTCTGTACTATGAACTATGACGACCAACAGAAGGTTAACGCTGAACTTATCACTGCGTTAATAACTTCAAAAAAATATTTTCGAAGTCTCTCCATGCCACAAAGAGACGGAACGCCACACAATGCCTGATGTAATCAAATTTGGAACGTCATAGTCATCGTATTGTATTCCTACCGTGTTAAGGGGATCGTATACCTTGTTACTGTAATGACGTGTGCCACCAAAGAGCCGTGCGGATCAAATCAGATAAAGCGATATAGTGCGTCCGCTAGGGGGCGCCAGGTTCGATTTTCATCCTCTAAACGCGCGCCCTGTGGGTGAATATTTTTAGCGAGAGTATTCGGTGCGCTCCCCTACTGGGAAATCTTGTGCTCATGTCACCTCACATATAACTATGCGAGCTTATTGGCCCACGTTTAGATCACGTCTACAATATTTTCCGGGGATTTTACCTACGTCTATGTCTATTTGGTACCTTCAAGTCGCATGGCAACGCCATCGCCGCCCTTCTGGGACAATATTTACGCTTCACTTAGTTCAATAGCTAGTGTTTAGACTGGATTTAGACAATATTTCGCTTAGTTGAAAGTTAGTATTATTCAGTAGCCGTCATTACAAGCCGAGAAACCCGCGGGGGGCGTAATTCTCACAAAATTAACTTTCATAAAATTCGATGCATAATTAAGCGACTTAACGTATTGTAGGAAATACAAACTAAAAGACTGATTATAAGGTATCCATGCTCAGGTCCACCAACCTTACTGGCCTGGTTAATCGAAAATGACGATAGAGAAATATTTTTCTAGCGATTCACTTAATTCTTTCCAATAGCCCCAGGGCCTGCCCTGTCCATAATGCCGATTCTGTCCCTAGGATCCCTAATTCCACCATTAGCGTAGCGAAGCGTAATTAACAAGCCCCCAACTTAATCCGTATCGTCCCGCGAGCAAATGGCTGCGCGTGTAGCCACACATAGCCACTCGTAGCCACACGTAGGCGCACGTGGCCACACGTAGCCACACGTAGCCACACGTAGGCGCACGTAGCCCCTCCACGCTCCGCTCGCCTCGCCCGGCTGCAGGCAGCTCGTTACGGACGTACAATTACAACGCTTACTTTTAACAACGTTTATTTGCGCCGATTCCAATTAATTCAATCGTTTCACCTGATTGCGGTGAAATCAAAGACGACGTAGGTAAAAGGTACTTCGATTTACATATCCGCAGGAGGTCCCGATTTATTAAGTAGGTTACTTTTAACATCAAGTTAATTTCAAGTTAGTTTATGGATTATTTAGTATATTTTATCTGTGTATCGTTTCGTGAGTCACGGTTCTGGCTGAAAATCAGTGCTGCAGGTGTCTAACGCCTCAGCGTAATGCTGAGCCAGCGACCGTTTCACTTTTGCGAAGACACACACAACGCTCATGATCTATTTTTATTGTCTTGATTATTTTCTATAAAATTGTGTATATTCTCTTTTATTTGTGTGTCTTGCAAAAAGGAATAAATGTCTTCTTTCTTTCTTTCTTTCTTTCTTTCATTCAAAGTGATAGTCTCTCAATCATTGAACAAACTATATGAATGTCATGTCATGAGTGTGTTATGTTAATCTCATGTAGCGCTGAATTCTATTCGTATATCGCCTCCGCTGGCACCGGCTCGGTATTAAATCTTAGTGACATATTCTACAACTGCTCGCGAGCAAATATTGCCTTTATAGCAGCACTGTAAGGTCCATGCAGTGGCGGTGGCATAAAGCCGCAGCCGCACCTGCGTCGCGCGCTATTAATTACCGATATTCAAGCTCTAAGCGCGCAACGACTGCAGCGACATGTTGTAGCCCGTTGATCATACTGACTGGCTCAAGCTTGCGGCTTTGCTCCTTCGAAATAATAAATCAGGCTAGTTTTACATCAGTGTATAATCATTCTCGAAGAATCTCTGTCAGATTTCAAGTCTCTAGTTGTAGTGGTATAATCCACAGGTGTTATTTGTCAGTCGGTCGTCTTACTCTTTTGTTAGTATACATCGTACATTCCAAGAGGCAACCAATCATGTAAGCGCGAGCTTGACCCACCGCCCATTATTTAAAATGGTTGTCACCTATTACTCCAAGGCAAAACCGAATTTGGTGAATAATTTTCGCATAATTTTAGGGAAAATGATGGTTTTTATTACACTTTCTACAGTATTACGCACTCGTACCTACATACACTTAGTAAAGCAAGTTTTGATTGCACAAACTGAGGATTATCCTTGTCGTACCTAAGTAATAAAAAGTGTTGACGAAAGTGCTAAAAGATTTCATGTCAAATGTTTACGAAAGGGAAAATGCTGAGCGTCTCCGCCGTGACAACTGAATGAGAAACTGCGGCCTTTTCGGTTGGAGCGTCTCAAAGATATGTACAAATTAATTTCTAGGGCTTAAATAGAAGTTCTCGGAGTGACCTCTTTGAATTAATCCATCCGCCCCCGAGCGGACAAAACAAGTTACAGGGACTGAGACCCGTATTTTTCTCTTTCTATGGGCACACAGTATAATGCCTTTTATCAACATTTTTATTGTATGATAATAAAATTTACTCTGGCCGCCAAGCAGCAGTGCTTGCACTGATGTGTTCCGGTGTAGAGAGTAAGACAGCCGGTAAAATTACTGACACAAGAGGTATTCTATAATAGCGTTCTAGGCTGGCAACTCACCTGCTATAGTCCAGTGTTTCGGGGGTCCGTGGGTGCTTGCCATCTGCCATCAGGTGACCCACTTGCTTGTTTGCCTTCCTTGTCGTATAAAAAAAAGGTTTTTTCGTAAGTTACAAAAGAACGACTGTTATGAAACATTTTTTATATGAAATAGGGTGGCCCTGGAGCAAGCAGGTCACCCTATAGTAAGTGAGCAGTTCACCGGCTGTCGTACTCTCCACGCTAGAGCACAGCAGCAAAAGCTACTACTTGGCGGCAAAACGTAGCCATTTGCGAGAAATATTAAAAGCTTTATGATTTCGTCTGAAGAACTTAGTGAAAATACGCGTGGCGAAGCTCAAGCCAAGCGCGCGGGATCTGGATTTCCTCTCAAATTTAAAGTAAACCACCTGATTGCCATTGTTTTTGTTCATTTGCTCGAGCGCCGGCGCCGCCGTCCGGTAAGCCGCGCCGGAGACAACGGCGGGATCGCGCCGGATTACCGGATACCGCCCGCGCCGCGATTACGCCGCCGCGGATGCGCGTAAGATCCGTGTGAAGAGGCACCAAGTGCTGTGCCTGTCGTTCTTCAGTTAGGTACTTCTGTGCTATTTGCATTGAGCCGAATACACATGTGACTTTTAAATTCGCATTTTGGCGCATTCTTCTTGGCAATGATAGTCTTTCCGAAGACGCTATTATAGTTTCGAGTGTAGCGACTTTTACAAAATAAATCTTCAACGATAAGGCGGCCAACTTTCAAATAAGTCAATGCGGGACACCCACCCCCATCCACAATAAGACTGAGGATTTGTTGGAATTGATGGTGGTGTACTTAACCCTCTAACTCTCGGGAGTCTCGAAACGTCACACACACACACACACACACACACAAACACACACACACACACACACACACACACACACACACACACACACACACACACACACACACACACACACAGACAAACATTTTGGTACCTTTAAAACTTCAAAATATGACGTCATTCCCAGTTTTGGTTTTCGAGGTGAACTCAATAACTTGAACTTCCTTGTAAGGAAGTTAAAAAAGGATACTAAAGTAGCTAAAATAAAAAAAAATACCAACAAAAAGATCAAATCTCGTTTGTCTCGGAAGAAAAAATGTGAGATTATTTATATAAATGAAGAGAATGATATGATTTCTCTATAATACTATGTGGAACACTTTTATGCGAGCGAGACGATGGGAAACGAGGAATGCGGGACATACGGGACACCTTAGACGATTTGCGGGACTATTTTATTAAATATTGCAATGCGGGATTACAACTGTCATTACGGGACGGTCCCGCAGAATGCGGGATGGTTGGCCGCCTTATTCAACGATAGCGAAAGATAACGGTGACGGATTTGAATTTGAAATCTTGCTGTATTTTTTCTGCAGCTGACTGAGATCCTAAGTAAGGACTATTGGAGATACATAATGTTTTTAGAATTATAAAATTGGCATAGGAAAATATTTTTCTCCACTTATTATTTTTGACATTGTATTTTTATTTTAGTTCTTGTTATTATTATTTTTGACGATCTCAACAGAAATACTTATATTTGTGACATGCTTTTATATACCTAATGTAATTTTTGTGGAATAAATAAATAAATTTAAATCTAAATCTATTGGTAAAAAGCAGGGTTGCAGTCCTTAGACTGGCCCAATGTTCATATGCGTTGGGCGATTGGGCTTGCTTTTTTTTTTTTTTTTATTACGAACTGACCAGTGATTGACCTCTATCTCACTTGGTGGAAGGTGCAGATGAGGCCAAAGGTGTAACTCACTGGTTCAGTAATAGCCTATTCACTCTAGCCTTGAAGAGTCCTAGGTTGTATCTGTCCGGAAATACAGACGAATAGATTATATATTGCTTAAAGTAAGATGAGGTGTGAAAAATGAAGAACATTTCAATTTAAATGCGGCTGCGGCTGCCGCTGTCGGAAACCGAGCAGTAGCCTAAAATGCTCCTAGATTTAACTTTCCGCAATCTACCAGTTCTTGTACCTTTGGCTTTGGCATCCCGTTGAAGATTCCAGGTGTACCTCTAGACATGAAGCCGTTTGTAAACGTTTACATATATAGCTGCACCCGTTCCTAGTTCTTAGCATGACAGTGGTGTAGCCCAATATTTCTTTATCCCCCCCCCCCCCTCGCCTGCCTCCTCTGCCATCAATCGGCATCAAGTGTCGCGGATCGGCGTCACCTGCGAGGCTTAGCGGGTGTTACGGAGCTCGAGATGAAAAATAAATGCTTAGGTTACGTTCCACGTTCCAGCCGCTGTCACAGAGGTTAATGCCGGGTTGGGTACTTTATGATGTGCAAGGAATAGACGTTTCTGGTGATAACGTTGTGGAAAAGATGGGAAAATGTCCATCGATGCTGAATGCCGTAGCTGCTCGTGTTTGTCATATCACTAACATACCTAGTATAAAACAGAGTCGCTTTCCGCTGTCTGTCCCTTTGTATGCTTAGATCTTTAATACTACGCAACGGATTTTGATGCGGTTTTTTTAATAGATAGAGTGATTCAATAGTAAGGTTTATATGTATAATTCTACGCAGACCAAGTCGCGGGCGGAAGCTAGTTACCTACTAAAAAGATGCTAAAAAATGCTGCTGTTTACAAAGCAAGTCTTTTCTAATAGGTCAAAGCTGGTTTCTACGTTTGTTTGCAAGAATTTGATAAATTGGGTAATTTTTGAAAACAGGAATGTCTAATTTTGAAACCTGTCTGTTATGTTTAGATACTGAATGGGGTCTCCGCTTAACGCCACACAATAGCTACCTAACCTCTTAAAACCAAATTAAAGAATACATCGGAAGCGGCTTCAAACTAATTTGCAAGTAAACTTGTGCCGATCATTTCATCAGCAGTGGCTCTGAGGCGGCTTGTTAAAGAATTCCGTTAATTCAAACTTTGCCAAGTCCAAGTTTTCGCGGGGAAATTAAACGGGAAAAATCGCGCGACGCAATATCCCGGTTTACCCTGCAAGTTTCTTCCATGCTGGTCTGGGAGCAAAGAAAAACATAGAATGTACCAGTTGCTCCTCTTCCCGCGCAGATGGTAAAAGCCCATCGAGAGATTGGGCGAAAATCTTAGGGATCATGTTATACAGGCGATGTGGCTGGCAACCCATCACTGTTTTGATTCCCCTTTCCATCCATACGCCCACAATCATGCTAAACGTGGTCTTTAGGTCTTGCCATCTTAGGCTCTGTCTAACCCGTAAGGGATAAAGACGTGATGTATGTATCCCGCAAGTGGAGGGGGGGGGGGGGGGGGGGGGGGTGGCATGTGCGGCACTAATTTGTCGACTCGGTTTAATGTTATTCTTATGAAGTGATTACTAACTGAGGCGCCTCTGCAGGTGCGAAAAATTTCATATTCCAGACTCGCGCGTTCAAACTGATTAAACTCAATTTTAGAAGTTATTTTCAGTTTTTCTGTTGAAAAGTCTTAGAAATGTCTTTAAAATCTGTTTTGAGCGACACGAAATAAGTTACCGTAACTACAACTACTATTTAAATAGGAGTATTATCTCGAAAACATAAGAGAATCACTCGAAGTGAGCATAAATTCGGAACGAGTCAATATGAGTAGTGCCGAGAGGAAAAACCAAAAAAACAATTCGCTCAAGTGTGATTTAGTGAAGTCAAGCACCGTTTGCTTGAGCGAGGATTTGACACTAGCTCCGAGGCATGCCTGGTGCAATGATATTGCCTTTCAGCTCGGCAACTTGACAGCTGGTAGGCCACTTTTGCGCCAGGAATAATGTGAGGTGGGTTGTTAAATTGAAACTGTCGTGAGGGGTTCGATTTTAAGTTTAGATTCACTTTGGTCGGAAAAACAAACAATACTTTGTTTCCAAACTTGTACTGTAACTGTGAGGCCCTGAAAGGGAAAAACAACCAGCTGTTTCTTTCACTATTTGCATTTTTTGCTTGTCCCCGCGGTGCGCTCCATCGGGCTGTTCGAGGCATTGCTTTAATCGTTTTAGTTGGAGATGAATTACAGCCGCGGTCCGACGACTGTTTCTCTTTTTGATCGTCCGCGTCTGAACAGCGCACGCGTCTGAGCGACCCGCTGCTTCCACGTGCATTTTTAATCTGTACTGTTCGAGAGAGTATTTAAATAGCAGAATTCATTAAGCGAAATTAATTACAGCGAGTCTTCGAAGCTGGTACGGATCAAAGAAATATTAAACTTCCTTCTGAGATTGGAAATGATGCTGCTCACCTAGATTGCTATCAGGCTAGCACAAAGCAAAGGCCTGCCGCCGCGCAGATAGTGTTCTCTCGTCGCACAAATATGGGGCGAACTTTTTCGTTTCTTGCACAAAGCGAAACTTTGCCATTGTCGCAGCTATCTCGGTCACGCGCGGCCATCTTGCGCCGCCATTACGTGACGTCACCGCTAATGGCGGGAACAATCAAGGCTTTTTAGACGCCTCGAATTAGTAGGTTAATGAGAAAAGGTTCCTCGCTGCACCCCGTTCTACACGGAGTGCAAGAAGCCGGATGAAGGGTATAAAGTCAGCGAAATTCCGGCACAAAACCTTTTAACGCCCGGTTAAATTATCTGACTCTTATCGCAAACTTTGTATTCACGCAATTTACTTCATCACAATTGGTGTAATGGAGTTTAAACTGGCTTCGTGCGCTCGACTAACTCTTACACGGGGGCCCTAAGGTTGCGAGTCCCTCGGCGGCGCGGCCCCGGCTGGTGACGTCACCGCCATTATCTGACGTCACAGCGCTGATGGAGCTTTGTACTTAATAATGGCGGTGTGATTTTTTTGAGTTGACTGCGGTTTGATTTATGACGGCGCGTCGCGCGGGCCGCAGGCCGGGGGGGGGGGGGGGGGGGCGCGGGAACTATTGTACGCGCTGGGGGTTGTCCGTATATTTGTTGCTCGTTGCTACTTATTTGTAGGTATACAAATTGTGACTAAAAACACTTGAGTCTATTTTCCATATATTTTCGATCGCTACCGACGTGGCGACACAAAAGAGCGCACGGCTTGTAAGTGTTCAGTTTACTTACCACTTTTTCTTTTAACTTTAACTACTTGTTAATTGAAACATCACTGTCTCCCTCTCGCAAGGGGTTGAAACATTGTAAAGTACCGATTTTTGGAGATGCGGCAATAAAGGCCCTTTAGTTGATGGCTGGCTATTAGACAGATGAATCGGTGCGGTGTAGTCGACGCCGATGCCATCGCGTTTTATTGCTCTACTTACGAAAGTAGCTGCCTCACTTTTTTATCTGGAATATTGTACGACAGGTATATACTACGCTCATATACAGGATGAGCGCCGACGGCACGTGGCGATAATTGCGATTGCGAGCAGCCTGTATTCACCCCCGGTGCGGGTTCCGTCCTCGAGTGTAAAAGGCTCTTATTAATTCATAAAATTGACTTATTAAATTGAGTGTGATTTTAAATTAAACGCGGATAAAGTTACTCAAGGATCTGGCACTGCTCGAAGGTTATGCGCTGTACATTACAGCATTAAAGGTCTATTTACACTGGGAAGTGAACGTCACATCAACCTTAATGTGATTGTTACTAAATAGGATTTCATATTCTATTTAATCAAAGCTCTAAAAGCACTTTGTGGACTTAACACAATCTTGTTAACCAGAGGGGGGTATCGTGGACGGCGTTCGGCGAACCTGCCTGCAGCCTGCAGCGGACAGTGTTTATTATGTGCATGATCGTGAAGCCCTCGGACTACAAACAATATTAACTCGCCCAATATCATTACCAGTATTCTGCTGTAGTGTTGGGGTGCGTTATTCAGAAGCCAGCTATTGTTATGATCGCGGCGCGGCGCGGCGTGGGGTAGCCAGGGCTAATCGGTTGATAGCGGGGTGAGAACATTCGCGCTATTTGTTAGGCTAGCTGTCAAGGGGTGGTTATTTAAACAGTAAATTTGGTTGGGCTCTCGGGATGTTGAGGAAAAAACCACTTGCCTTGCTGCGCAGCTTCGTGTGTATGACAGCTACGTCTTAATCGTTCTTATTCTATAAATCAGCATCTTCTAAGTCGTCACCTCACTGCTGAGGACCGAGACGCCGTCTCCCGGTTCTTCTAGGATCAGCTGTTTTTTCTCCCTATCGGTTGCTGTGTGGAGATCTCCAGATAACTGGACATCTCGTCACACCACTGGATTAGATATGCTCTTGGTCTAGAACTCAAAAATATCTTTCCCATCATCATAAGTCTGCCTAGTTGCCAGGACAAAGTTGCTTCGGCTTGAAAAGGACTTAGAATTGATGGTCTATAGACAATATGGCTTCAGGAATACCATGGGCGTGTAAACAACACCACGAATGGTCCGTGTAAGACCACTGTCCACTTTTAATTAAGTACACGTTTACCTGTTTATCCTGAATCACGGATTACTATTTAATTCTCTTAATTCCGATTGGATGGAGGCTTTAACTCACGGGGCGAGGCTGCGGGGGCCGGGGGGGGGGGGGGGGGGGGTGGTTGATTAGCAATTACACAAATAGACCGGGACGTATTACAAAACGGGGACAGCGACGACACAGACACCCACACGACGTTGTAAATAACATCCATTCTTCGCATTAGGTTTAGGTCATTGGCCCAGTATTGATACTACCTCTACTACAGGCTAAGGTTATTGTCTGAACAATGAACACTCAATTAACTTAAGCGTGTTACCAATCGATCGGTCATCGATTGATGGTAGATTGGAACAGTCGTCATCGATCGATAGATTCTACTAAAGAAAGAAAGAAAGAAGACATTTATTCCTTTTTGGAAGACACACAAATAAAAGAGAATATACACAATTTTATAGAAAACAATCAAGACAAGAAAAATAGAACTATCTATCCATCGACGTCGACTGCTCCACCAAGAGTTGTCGAGTGTTCTAACACGAGTGCGTTTTAAATGATGAAATGTAACATATTGCACGAATTTAAGAGACCCTTAATAGTATATCACACTCCGAGGGTGGTGAAATAAAGAATGTCTCAGATCGCAGGAATTTGTCGCACGAGCCAAAGGCGAGGGCGGTATACATGCGACCTGAAGCTTTCTGTATTACCACCCGAGGTGTGTACACAATTGTACGCCTTCCTCTGGCCAGGAAGTGGAAAGTCCCGCTTGTGTAGCGGCCGGTAGGTGGCTGCTTGCGGCCCGAGGCGACGTAAAAGACTTTAGGTAGCACATCACACGTAGCTTTAGATTTCCGTCGTCCTGATTGTTAAGCCCGTAGAGTCGTCTCGCCGGCGCGGGCCGATTCGCGATAAATTTGCCAAATAAATCGTGCCTCGGAAAAACGGCCTCCGCCGGCAAACGAGCGATGTGCCTTTATTGCCCGCTGCAGATGAATTTTAATTGGGACATTTAACAGTGAACTGATTCAGATGGGGAGCCGAAAAACTGACAGCAAAAAAAGTTCGATGTAGTCAACTTTTAGGACTCCGGTACCGTCGCTGTACGAACGTTACGTTGTTGACGCGGACAACGGCGGCGCGTCAGCCCGTAATTGTGTACTCGCTAATGCTGCCGCGGCTGCGTTCCGGCGCGGAGAGTAGGACGGCCGGTGAAATGACTGGCACATAAGCTATATCTCAGCCCTCTAGGCCAGCCACGCATCTGTAATCTCCGGTGTTGCGAATGCCACTTGAACGTTTACCTTCACTGTCGTATATAAAAAAACAAACGTCACTACGTGGCGAGGTCGACGCTCAAAATTGTCAATTTCCGCATACACTCTTTTTTTTCGTTTCGGTGGCATCATTTTTTCATTTAATTTTAATTTTCCTATAGGCGGAAGCTTAATGTTCCCCAATCGGCCTTTGAGACTCATATATTATTGGCTTCGATTTAATAATCCATTTTCCCAATAAATTTTTGGAGCCCTTAAAAGTTCAGGGTCCCAAATCATGAATATCGAAGGGCTGGAATGCGGTGCGATGTAAAGCGACGTCAATTAGAATTCCGGCCGCGCCGTGCGGGCCCGGACCCGGCCCGAACCCGGCCCGGAACCGGCGAGGTGCTGCTTCTGTACCCGGATGACCACGTGGCATTCGAAGGTGATAACTCTTTGATTTTCTTCCATTAGAAGCAATACGGTGTCGGGCAAACGCGACAGAACTATTTGTCACGTCCTGAAGTCCCCGTGACGTGGAACTAAAACATGCATGTCATAATTTATTATACGTTTTGAATTTCAATTGAGGTTGTAATAGTAGGTTAGAATATAAAACATGAAACAGCGTTTTCAGCTTTCAAATTTCTTCTATGTAAATAAGGAATAGAGCAGCGCATTTATGAGAAATTTCGTTATTGAAAACTACGTAATGAGCACCAAAAAGAGGGTTAGCAAAGTAACTATGTATTTCAATATTTGTTATGCTTTATTCGTTATACTTTCAATTGGAAACTTTTTCAATATAGGTAGGTAGTTAGTTGGAAACATATCCTTGAAATATATAGTTTTCATCCGGTTATTTCCGTGACTGCCCTCCTTCGGATCCTCTTCTGCCACTTAAATAGGTATACATGTGTGATAATGGAGCAGTTACACCCCAGCAATAATCACACTCGGTTGACACTGATTGACCAGACACGTCCATGGAGGGGACCTCGTATCCTAATTCGCATCGTGTAGCTGTTATGTTGTCAGCATGACGCGGGAATTATACAGGACACTGTATTTGATTGGGTGCTTTTTGGATGGTCAAATTAGATAAGTCATCGGATTACAATTACGTTTAATAATTGCATATTGGACCGTTATTAATCTTACGCTTATTTCGTGTTAGGTTTACCGCAAGCGTCTAGAAGTATGGTCCCAAAAAATATAGTGTAATTGTGAATCTCTATTTCCTTGCCCGCTGTGGACGCCCCGCGTGTTTCCAGCACACTGGGTGGGCCGGCCAGCTCGTTCACTGACTCCCCCACTCCACAGCTGCCGGCGCTGCTGAATGACTGGAACATTTAAAACTTTGGTCGAAAGCTAAGTCGGGACGTTGTTAACATGTTGGCTATCGTTGCTAATTAGTTGCTAGTTTCGTGATAAGGTTGATTGATGTCGAGGCTTGTACGCGTTTTGTTAAGTTGTAACTTGAATTTGTTTTTCGTCATGCCATAATAGTGTAGGATATAAAGGAAATGTATATACTAGATTTTGCCGGCCACTTCCTCCGCTTAGACTTAATTGATCGGCAATTAACTGAACAATTTCAGAGTGTAAAAGTTTCCAAAGTTTATAAAGAAGTAATTAGCAATACGTTGCGACATAAGTAAGTTGCATTGAATTTCTAAACGACACTGAAAATTAGAACGCATAGAAAAATCCGAAAAGTAAAGCTATGACCGGGAATCGAATCTGGATTCTCGTCATCCCGTGACGCGTGCTATACCCCTACACCACCCATAGCAGATGGGTTAGCCTTGGATTTTTTCTATCTGTTACTAGCAGTCACGTGACCTTGTTACTATGCGAATTTTTGTCGCTAAGCGTCATCTGTTTGAATGATGTGTCTGTACGACACAATTACAAACTCCCGTGGAACATCTACTGCTCACCAGGGACGGGAGAAGGCGCTGTTTTTCAAATGAAAATTGCATTGTTTTTTGATAAAAGTACAGTCGCTGTAATAGAGCAAAATCATTGTGATAGAGCCTGTTGGGCACCCGAAGGTGCCTGCTACTATACTATTCTAAAATAAATCCACTTTAGAGCATATTTAGCTGTTTTAATAGAAAGTGACACCGTGACGTAAATTAACATACACTGACATAGCTACACAAAACAAAATCGAAACAGTATAAAAAGAATAAAAAACCATAAAATCCATAAAAAGGTCTGCTGTCGCCAACAGAGCCACTTGAAAGAGATGTACCGGTATTTTATTCCCTATCGCGTGAGAAATTAAAACATCTTTCTTAGAGCACTTCCGCTAATCCTCAAGAAATGTGTTTTATAAGTACCTATTTAGTATTTATGTTCGATCCCGTGGGAAACTTAAAAATCCATTCTTATATGCATACCTACTCGTATATTTACAGATTTTTTTTCAGTGTTACGTACCTTAAAAGGATAAAGGCGGAACTCTAATAGGATCACTTTGTAGTCCGTCTGTCCGTCAAAACCCTTTTTCTCATTTAAACATTATAAAACAGTCTCACATTGCCTACATTTTGCCCAGGAGCAAGATTCTGCTAACACTGGATTAAATTCAATTGCCAAAGTGTGGCAGTCCGGAGCAACTATTCCGGATAGCTCAAGACAGAGAGAAGTTTTCAGAGCTAACGGCAAACCTCCAGTAATAGAGTGGCACTTTCAGAAGAAGAAAGTGTGTAACTCTCAGTGCGCGAGTCTAACTCGCACGTAACCGATTTTTTTAGCAATCATCACCAACAAAATCTGAGTTGTTTCGACTTTGTCTTCAGGCTAAATCTCGGTCCGCGGAGAACTTCATTATATTCCACGAAAGCGTAGCGAGAGACAGTTTACAACAAACTCGCGCGATATATTACACAAGTATTCGGAGTTGTCGGCGGAACTTTCTTTTGTCAAGTTGGACAATACGAGCCAAACTAATACAGATGGGCTGCTGAACAAGTTCTGCGCTTTATCTAGATCGGCAGTGTGAAGGTCGCAGAGACAATATGCGAAAAGGAAAAACCGAATCGCGTATCACTCGGAGTTTCATATGAAATAAAAGTTAAGTCTGATTTTGCGAATGGTAAAGTGAAGACACTCCAAAGTACGCATTTCCGCTTATGCGTATCTCAACCTGCTTGTTCGAAAAATTTGGTTGCAATTGTATGCGCGCAACAAGGCGTAGTTTTAACCGGCCTCACATTGCGACGAACGCCAAATTATGTACCTACAAGTCACGCTTCAAAAATATGAGTAGTTAGCAGTGGCGTGGCGTCAAGTATATCAGAAGGCAAGCCGATTTAATTAGTCTTTTCCTCTAATTCTGCGCAATAAAAGTGCCCAACTGCCTTAAAAGACGCAAGCCGGTGGGAATCGAGTTCTATGGACATCACGCCACTGGTAGTTAGGACCTAACGATGAATAAATGCGTATTTATTCAGTCACAAGCAGTTTACAAGTGAACCTAGAAACACGTCATCATACTTGCACGGCGTGCAATGTAATCCATAATCCACTTAAAGCAGCTTACTGGAGCGTCGCCGGCCTCAATGCAAACTGCACGTTGGACTTGAGACAATATCGAGCATTAACGTTACGTTCATCTATACCGGAAAAAAAGCATGCGGGTCACCTGATGGTAAGCGGTACCTATGCAATTACCGGCGCCCATGGACGTCCATAGCATAAGGTGAAGAGTACCTTGCCGGCCCTTTAAGAAAACGTTCCAGAAAATCGTTCGCTTCCATTCTACCTCGCAAGGGATAGAGACGTGATTTATGTGTGTGTTCCAGAAATGGTATAATACTCACCTATATCAGATAATATTCCCGACAGTTTCGGCTCTACCCGAGATTGTTTGTCACGTAGCGCGCCTCAAGTCGCTAGTGCCACGGCGGCAGCAGTGTGAAGACAGCTGACAGAGCAGGGGATTTGTAAAATGTTGGAAAATTGTAAGAGGGGATTTCTACCAGCTGTTTTGTATTCAGAATCACATCACTCGAAACATCACTGGCATCACTTTGTGTATTGCTATAATAAAACTAGAGCTCAAATTAATTTTTCGACTACATTTTCGAGTGGCATATTCACTTATGTGCTTTCAAAAGTCCTCTTTCATCACAGTTTCACAATTCGACGTCATCTCCTAACGAAACTTTCAAACACTGGATAGAACCCCCCCTCCCCCCCCCCGGGTTAATTACATACTCGAGCATTCGCCAACAGCTACGCTATAGGGCCTATTGTTGCATCTGTAGTATACATACATAAATCACGTCTTTATTCAGTACGGGGTAGACAGAGCCCAAGGTAACAAGACCTAAAGGCCACGTTTAGCATGATTGTGGGCGTATGAAACATACACATACATACATACATACTGTCACGCCTCTTTTCCACAGGGGTAGGCAGAGAATACATAGTTCCACTTGCTACGATCCTGACATACTTCTTTCACTTCATCCACAATCATCAATCTGTATAGGTGGAAAGGGTAATCAAAATAGTGATGGGTTGCTTCGCCCATTCCCTCGATGGCCTTTTACCATATGCGTGGGAAAAGAAGCAACTGGTACATTTTTATGCTTTTTCTCTACTCCCAGACAGGAGAAAGAATCTGTAGTATAGGCAGTAGGCAATACAACCGTAGAAACAATACGCGGAGTAAACAGCGGGCCAAGTCGCGCCCCCGGCTGGCGGCGGGCACGGGAAAGTAGAAAGTTGCATTTAATTCTGAAACTTCCTGTTTCGAGAACTTTCGCCGACTTAATGCCGTGACTTAAAAAAAGTTGGACCGGGGTTTGTTTAGTACAAAAGTTGGATGGAACGAAATGTTGTTAGATAATGCTCCCTTCGTGTAATTTATGGACAGTTTAAATAACAGGGTTTTGTAAGGAAACACCTTTTCGGACAATAATGCTGTCGCTCGAGTGGCTCGGGTGGGATTTTTATGAAAGCAATTGAGCAGAAGTGTCGTGAATTACTCCATTTTCCGTGTTAGAGCAAGATTTTATCGGACATTGACCTTTAGGTCTTGTTACCATACTCTGTCTACTCCCTTTGATGTATGTAGTTACGTACGTGTGACGAAAGCTTAATTTCGACTGATGTGCTCTCAAATGTAGAGCCATAATTGAGTTATACTCCGGGGATTTTTTTTAACAACGCTGTATTTAGCTTAACTTATTTGCCTTTTGGGTCCAATAGTAAATAAAAACTAGAGTCCGGCGGAGCGGCCATTCGTCCGAGTCCGGAAAGATAAACAACTCGGCGGCGCACTGCCCTCGGGCCAACTCGACGCACCTTATACACCAAAATACGAAATTCGAAGTTCGTTTCTGCCGTTCCGCTCGCACAATATGTGAGTGAAAAGGGCGGTATGATAGAAACTTTAAATTTCAAATATCGGAATAGCCCCCAGAATATTCATAACTGTTTTTGTTGAACTGCTAATGGATTTGTTTTGTGTTCTTTAGCTTCGGAAACGTAAAGTTATGTTTTGCTGCCGCCGGAGTATTTGCTCTGCTGTATTCCGCACTTTTATTATTGTTGATTGCCTGTTAAAGCAGCTTTGTTTTGGTTGCGGATTAAACTTAGGTATCTTATTTCTTTCATTTCGTAATTCAAGCATAAATTCATAACATAGTTGTGAATTAGGTACACAAGAAAAAAAGCGATATAATATGCGTATGTTAAAGTGAGAGGTGAGACGGACGAGACTTTTTAGACTTATCGATGTGATAAATAAAACGGTTGCTTCTCTTCCCGCGCAGATGGTAAAAGCCCATTGAGGGATTGGGCAAAAATCTTAGGGATCATGTTGCTAGCAACCCATCACTGTTTTGATTCCGCTTTCTATCCAAACGGCCACAATCTTGCTGAACGTGGTCTTTACTTTAATTACCTTAGGCTCTATCTAACCCGTAAGGTATAAAGACGTGATTTATGTATGTATGTATGTTGTTTAAATAATGACAATTTATACAGCCTATTTTTATAGGACACAGAAAAATCTTAACAGTGACATTCGGGACTTGTATTACTACAAAAAAATATAATGAATCTGTAGGTTACATACAGTGCAACGTTGAACACCTTCACCGTTGAAAAAATTAACATAGGAAGACAACAAAGAAAGAAAGAAAGAAGACATTTATTCCTTTTAGCATGATACACAATTTTATAGAAAATAAACTGAATCATGATCATCAGCGCTGAGTGTGTCTTCGCAAAAGTGAAACGGTCGCTGGCTCAGCATTACGCTGAGGTGTTAGACCTGCAGCACTGATTTTCAGCCAGATCCGTCTGTGACTCTCGAAACGATACACAAATAAAATATACTACATAATCTCTAAACTTTTACGTAAATAAAGAGATCTATTATTTTAATAATGCCTGCGAATACATACGAGTTTGTTCCCTCCATTGGTTTAACACTAACCGCAATGAAATAGACTCTGCTGGTTCTACACGAGTCGTTACCTGTGTCTAGCTGAATAAAGGTTACATTGTAGATCAGACTCATAGTAAATCGCGTCGTAAACCGGAGCGTGCAGGTCGCACCTAGCTTCCTTACCACCTTTACAACTTTCCAGTTGGTAAAATCGCAGTACATTTAACACATTTTAAACGAGCAAGTGGGTCATCTGATGAAGGATCAGATGCGTTGCCTGCCTTGGCTAGGATAGTATACCTCTTGTGCCAGTAATTTCACCAGCTGTCCTGTCCACGGAGGAACACAGCAAGCTCTGCTGCTTGCCGGCAGGATTGTAGCAATCCGGACAGACCTTGCACAAGGTCCTGGAAGGTCCTTCCACCCGAAATTATCGCTTTGTCCCGTTTAGTCATCGATATAGAAGTCTTTACAGACATTAGTTGCGTGCGACAGCGTCGGATGGAGCATAGCCACAGCGGATATCCGATAACCTTATAAAATTACACGTTTTTTTAACTAAATTTGACGGATATTCGGGTTCATAAAGCAGCTTGAATAGGTTTGCTGGGCAAAGGTTTTTTCAGTTTCCAGTTGACACATTGGGGGCATAATATTCACGTAACGTGTCAAATAATTAATTTCCCCCTCAATGGCGGCCGTAAGGCTTGGGCCAATGGTGTCAAATAATAAGAAATTGCTAATAACTTCACTCGCTATCTGTCAGTTTTAGAGTTGCCAGCTGCTAATGTATAATTTTCCGTCAATTCTTTTAAAATCTACTAAATAAATAAGTATAATGTTTGAGATATTATCACAAAGTAAGTATTGCTTCATATGTAAACAAAAGCCGAGACGATGGAGGTCTGAAAAGAGGTGGAAGGATTAATTGGAGTAAATAAACTAATTTTTTAACCCGCGGCGCAAAAAGACCGGTGTTATAAGTTTGTATGAGTGTGTGTGGGGTATCTATCTGTGGCACTGTAATGCTCAAACGGATTTACCGATTTGGATGCAGCTTTTTTCATTCGAAGGCCAGTTTCACTGCGGTCGTGCTTAGCCATGTTTTACTTACGTCTGAATACTCGATTATTGAGTTTTATTTTTTTTTATTTAATGTTATCTTAAAGTCGCAGCATCTCTACCGATAAATAACGTTCTTGAATGCCACTGATGTTATTTTCACTATCTTATCTTGTTCAATTCCAAATTAGCTAAAAGTGTCGATAAAGTTGCGAACTAGCAACACAGCCTCGCTAATTCGCTAGAGTTATGCCAAACAAGATGGCGTCTAGACCACCCTAATGCTGTTTGTCACGCTGAGTACTGTGCTATACATTACTTCAAGTTTTGTGCACTTCTCGTGTCTCGCGCGGTAGTCTCGGCGGCAACGCAAAAACTACGACAACTCATTATCCCGAAAGCATCATTAGTTCGAATCAGATTTACCCAATGAGAGGGCTTGGGCGAGAGCTCCTACGCGAGCCCAGTGCGTATGATCTTAACACACGCTATTGAATGACTTCGCAGGTGTTTGCAGGTTTCCTCACGATGTTTTCCTTCTCCGAAAAGCTCAAGGTGAAATTTATATGTAAATTCGCATGTAAATTCCGAAAAGCTCAGAAGTATGAGCCCGGGTTCGAATCCACGACCCTCTGCTTAAAGCTTAAGGCTTATAGGTTAAACCACTAGGCTACCGCGGCTTAACGTTGCAATCTACATAATATTTGTTTGTAAAAATATTAATTTACTTTATTAATTATTGCTATGGCAATTACTTTCGACAGTAAAATTAAATGAAGAAAACGCACACTCCACTTTTTATTTTAATTAATAAAGAACACGCAGAATCGGAGTCCGCAACCAGTAATTCGTTCACTTAGGTTAGGTTGCATTTTATTTTAGGTTCTAATTTGAAAGTACGGCGGTACGTAGCTTTCGAAATAATGCTAAAATGATTAATGATGTTTTCGCAATATGAGTTGTCGGAGTTACGCGTAGCAGCGTCAGGCGTGCCGCCACCGGGCAGTGGGCGGCGCAGCTCGATGGGCTCATTTCCTGGCGCCGGCGCCGCCGTGATTCACGGACAAACTGCATCCCGCACACTTCACTGAACTCAAACAGTTTTAGGTGTTTTCTTTTGATGTTCCACGTCGAAGCTGTCGGTTAACGTTGGGTGCGAAGTTACAGGTGGATCGCTGAGTCCATCAATCATTCTTTTAATACGAGGTGACAGTGTGCGAACATAAACAATGCAAAACTGTGACACAATTTGATATTAAATATCATAATTGCTATGTTTGAACGCTGTCACTACAAGAACGGATAGTATTGGCAAGCATTTGTTATCTACCTCTCTCTATACATACACAAAAAAAAACAAGACAACAACAACATAAAAAATCAAGAAGTAAAAATTCATGATTCATTTGATAGTACCTATCATTTGAAAAACAGCGCCTTCTCTCGTCCCTGGTGAGCAGTAGATGTTCCACGGGAGTTTGTAATTGTGTCGTACAGACACATCATTCAAACAGATGATGCTTGGCGACAAAAAATCGCATAGTAAAAAGATAGAAAAATTCGAAGGCCACCTGCTATTGGTGGTGTAGGGGTATAGCACGCGTCAGGGAATGACGAGAATCCGGGTTCGATTCCCGGCCATAGCTTTACTTTTCGGATGTTTCTATGTTTGTGTTCTAATTTAGTGTCGTTTAGAAATCTACTACTACAATTTTTTCCGGGATAAAAAGTATTTTATACGTTTTAATCAAGGTTCCAACCAACTGTGTTCTTCTTGTTGTTCAACTTCTCGTTCAACAAAATCCGCTGGGTATCCATCCTCAGAAACTTTCGCATCGTATGACTAATAATTATAAATGCGACAGTTTGTGATGATGTATTTGTTGTTCCTTCTCGCCAGAACGGCTGAACAGATCTGAAGAGAATATAGAGAAGAAGAGAATATCGTCTGAAGAGCACATAGGCTACATTTTTATATAAAGTGTATATCAGAGGAAGGTATACCCACCTCATCCTTTAAATTACTGTGACACTGCTTTAACTTCGTTATCCGCGATTCTGAATAATTGCTCCTAAACCCCATGAACTATGACAATAATAGAGCAGCGGCAGGTTCAGGGATTAGACGGGTCACTCGCTAACTCGCTAACCGGCTCACTGCTGAAGCCTGGCACGCACCACGTTCAGTCTAGTACTCGACAGTTAGCCGAGTAACGTCTACATTGATGGTTTACAACTATGGGAAAACGTTAGGGGCCGTACGCAACGCGCAGTGTGCTTAATACGACACGTGCCATCGTTGTGTTGAGGTGTTTAGAGCAGTTTATTAGCGGCTAGCGATGTACAAATGGAGCTGGCTAATGTTCTTATTACCTGCGTGTGTCCCGTTTTGTATCGTATCGGAGGGTTTTAGCGGGTGCAGTGGTAACCTGATCGCTGGAATGGTGGCATTAGCGTGTTTTTAGTCGGCTAGATAATTATCTTAAGTCTGAGAATGTTGACGTACTGCATGGATGGAAAACAAGCGTGCTGTGCATCAGATAATAACATTAAATTAAAAATGTTAACCCTCCCACGCATTAATAAAAAGATAATTCCATTTTACTCACTTACTAACTAATAACAGCTGATTCTCTTAAAATTGCTGGGTTGATTTTAACCAAACACGGATAAGAACCACCTCAAGGAAACTGGCATTTGAATAAAAAAAACCGGTCAAGTGCGAGTCGGACTCGCGCACCGAGGGTTCCGTATCATTATCTATAAATATCTAAAACCAGTGTAAGCAGAGCCCTGCTCCAAAGCAAAATGTACGCAGTGTGGGGTTACTTTATATTGGTCACTGCTATATACAGACATACATAGACATTTACGGTTTTCGCAATTATTCTTTAATCTGGGCTATAAGACCTACCTTCATACCAAATTTCAAGATTCTGCGTTCACGGGAACTACCTTGTAGGTTTTGATTCCCTTGAGAGTTGAAAATTTGCGGAAATTTGCGGCATAAACGGCTGTATCTTTTGATTGCGTTGGCTTAGAATTTTGATTTTTTCACAGCTCCAAGGGGCAGTAGACCTAAGTATTTGATATAAATTTCAGCTTGATACCTCCACGCGTTCCTGAGAAAAAGGGTCTTGACAGACGGACGGACAGACGGACAACAAAGTGATCCTATAAGGGTTCCGTTTTTTCCTTTTGAGGTACGGAACCCTAAAAAGCGCATCCAAATCGGTCCATCCCTTTGAGAGCTACGATGCCACAGATAGATACACATACACAAAGACTCTTTTTGCGTCGGAGGTTAAAAATAAAAGCAGCTTAGTCCCAAACTAAGCAAAGCTGCTATTTGTACCAGGATAAAAGTACACTTAGATAAATTCATAGGTACTAGAATAAATTATTACAAGTCCAAGGCTCGAGAACAAACATTCGTTTTTCGACCGGGGATTGAACTCGGTACCTCAAGCTTTTCAGTCAACTTCTCTAACTGACTGTCAATTCAAAATGGATCATTATTGCCATCTTTGTATGTAGACCCCAACATTGTTTGTTGACTTAGTAAATAATTTGATTGTGTTTTGTTCTAGATTGGAGCGGGCGCTCGTCGACGCGGCGGCGCTCGGCGCAGGCGCAGGCGCAGTCGCCGGCCGTGCTGCTCGCGCACTTCGACACCACCGTGTCACAGGTCAGTCACCTACATTTGTATTCCACTGCTGTGCAATAGCCTCCCTCTCAACTATATCCGGCCACTCAGTCAGTTCTGCGTCCAGGTTATCTCGCCACCGGTAGCCGCCCACCATGTGGCCGAGTGTGCCCATCAGCAGACATGCCCGGCCTTATTCCATTTAAGCCTGGCGGTCGCTTTCCCAACATCGGCGATACGAGTTCTGAAGCGCAATGTGGTGTTCCGGTTTCGGTCGATCCTTACACCACAATATATAATTGGCGCAGCACCTTGTTAACAGCGCCAACAGATGTCGCTTCCTATCTTGGCAAAGCAATGTCAGAATCAACCACAAAACCCCAAAAACTGATATTAACTCATGTCCACTTGCGGTCGTACAAGGAAATAACTAATTCACGGTGATGATAATAACCATCCTCTGCTTTACGCAGGCTACACCTAGACACATCCTTGAAATAGCAATAGCAAAGTTCTGTTGTAATTTTGGAGTGCCTACGGAACCAGGAATGGTGTCGAAACCGAGTCTGATAAAGACCCATTCTTAAGCGATTATAAGATACAGGTTACAGACACGGAACTAAGGGACATTAAACATTTCGTTCCAAGTTTTTCCAATCGTTCTGTCGAGTAAAACTACTGAAACTTGACAAAGACCCTCTTTCTCGCCGTTTTGTCTACATGCTCTGCTGAATTTTAAAATCTGTCTCAAATAACATTGAGCTAGCTATATTCACGCCTTCATAAAAAGCAATCGTTAATTGAACTGCCCCCGCCTGCCACCCTGGGACTACTTTCCCCAAAAGCCAGAGCTCCACAGGTGAGCCCCGCCTCCGGGATGCCGCTCACGTCTGCGACCGCGTCCGCAGTCCTCGCACGTCCGCGACGCGCAAACAGGGAATCAATTAGAAAAGTGTCCTCTACCTAGAAGGTGCCGTTACGGACAGTGGAACTACTATTAGGTTACGGACCGTTTTAGGATGATTAGTTGTAGCTGCTTTATGGCTGATTCGAGACAGCTGAGAGTCTAGAGATGGCAGCAGCTGTAAATGGAATGTTTAAGACGCCATCTCCATTTATTTCGTAGCAATAAATAGAGACAGCGCGATGGATGACACTTAAGATATCAGGAATTTAAGAGAGAGTGGTGAAACAGACCTCTACATTCGAAGTTTGTTCGTTAAAGTGGTTGCTGCTGGTAATTTAATACTAATACCCTTCAAAGATGATCCGAACGAGCGACGTTGTGTATGGCAAGCCGACATGCTACACGCCTCGTTATATTCCGCGCCGCTTCGCGTTCCGACGTTTCAAATGATAACACGATATGTTGCACATCCCGCCACGTCCCGTCTCGCGAGTTCCTTTATTGTTACAGACACTAAGTGACTTTGGTGTTGGGAAGACGGCAAAAGATATTTATTAGATAAAACGCAACGGAGAAGTGTGTCTTTCACTTGCCAAAGTAAAGTTTCGGCGTCAGAAGAATGCGTTATTGCGGATTCCAGCGCCGCCGCGGCCCTCGCCCGCGTCTCGGGGCAACATGAAATTTTATTAACGCAATAACCGGGCCAACGAAATAAAAAGGCAGGTAATGCCTTAACTGCCGAAGGATTACTTGCCCCATTAGAAACAACGGCTTTATGCTTTTTGTAAAAACTCTTCCCGTAATATAATTTTTCTCGACTTTGTTTTACGCCCGCGGAGAAATTTTGATCGTCAAGTTTGGCGAATGATGTCATAAAAATATACTTTCTGACTTTATTTGCTTTTTAGGGATTTCTAGTTAGAGCTCTCCGAGGGAATCTCTCCTCTGTAACATTGATGGTCGCGTATTAAATTTCCTTTGTGGGGGAATCTCTTGTTTAAGTAGATATCGGTTTATTATTACCCACGCAATCCACACTGCCTGCCTTTCAACGATTTGTACACCCAATTAATTGTATACATCAATAAGGACAACACGTCATGGAACGTAACGTTTAGTTTACCAATTACTAGCGTCTGCCCGCGACTTCGTCTGCGTAGAATTATACATAAAAACCTTCCTCTTGAATGACTCTATCTATTTAAAAAAACCGCATCAAAATCCGTTGTGTACTTTTGAAGATATAAGCATACATAGGGACATAGGGACAGAGAAAGCGACTTTGTTTTATACTATGTAGTGATAGTTTTTTTTTTTTTTTTTTTTTTTTTTCTCATTTTCTGCAATGTGGCAATCTGCAAGTAATCACAATGAGCCACCCCTTTGTCCATTATTTGTGCTCGTCATCGACCGAGGAACACTCCATCGAGCATCCCATCAAGAGCTGTCACTGAACCTGCTTGCTAAGGCAGGGACACTGTGTCTTTTAATTCTGGAGTGTTGTACACTTCCTGAGCCCTGCAGTTTCATTGCCAATTGATTTACATGGTTCAGCAACCTGGCCTGATATGATTTGCTGTGTTTGACAATTTCTTGCTTCACTGTACTGATGTTCAAGTCCATGTGTATTAATTTGTTACTTATATAGAATGGTATGTCTAGCATTGCTCTCAGTGATTTATTTTGAAACCTTTGGAGTATTTCAATGTTACTATTACATGCTGTTCCCCATAGCTGTATTCCATAAGTCCAAATTGGCTTCAGTATGGCCTTGTATAAGGTTAGTTTGCTTTCCAGTGACAATCTAGACTTGCCGCCTATCAGCCAGTACATTTCTCTAAGCCTTGTGTCGAGTTGTTTGCGTTTGGTCCAAATGTGTTTCTGCCAGGTAAGTCGCCGATCTAGGTGCATTCCCAAGTATTTGGCAGATTCTGACTGAGGTATTTCTTTGTCGTAGAGTTTGATCACTGGACAGGTCTTTCTTTTGAGTGTGAAAGTTACATGCACTGACTTATCTTGGTTAGCTTTGATGCGCCATTTGTCAAGCCATTCTTCAACCATCAACAGGTGTGCTTGTATTTTAGTAGATGCAGTCTCTGGTGTTTCGTGAACTGACATTATAGCAGTGTCATCTGCATATGTTGCTGTGATATTTGCTTCAAATGTAGGTAGATCTGCCGTATAAATTAAGTACAGAACCGGTCCCAGGATGCTCCCCTGTGGTACCCCTGATTGCGCCTGAAAAAGTTGTGATGTCTCGTCACTGCATTTAACTTCGAAACATCGCATAGACAGATAAGATTTCATTATCAGGTAGAATGAATGTGGGAGCGTAGTTTTGATTTTCAATAGTAGACCTGCATGCCATACTTTGTCAAATGCCTGTGCGATGTCTAGGAATACCGCTGAGCAGTATTTTTTGTTTTCGAGTGCTCCACTAATCGCATCAGTAAGGCGATGTACTTGCTCTATTGTTCCATGTTGCTCGCGGAAACCAAATTGATGAGTTGGTATTATGTCAGGCAGTAGCGGGCGCATTCGATTTAATATAATTTTCTCCATCAGCTTACCTGTCACTGTCAAGAGACTTATAGGCCTATATGAGCTCACTTCATTTGGCTGCTTCCCTGGCTTGAGTAGCATAATTACTTGAGCGATTTTCCATTGCGCAGGGTAGTATGATAGTCTCAGACAAGCATTCAGGATGATTGTAAGGAGGAGAATCCCCTTCTTTGGTAGATGTTTCATTAAGGTATTATCAATTGAATCATATCCCGGTGATTTTCCTTCTTGCAGTTTCTTTATCTCCGCTAGTACTTCTCGGGGAGTCGTTGGTTTTAGGGGAAGACACATTTGTAGTGGGGAGTTAAGGCTTCTTCTTACTTCTTCATCCTGATCAGGGTACTTACTAGGATGTGGTTTGAATATTGTTTCCAAGTGTTCAGCGAATGCTCTTGCCTTTTCTCTGTCTGATCGGGCCCAGTTACCAGCTGCTGTTCGTATAGGTGGCATGTGTTTCTTTGGTCTCTTTAATTTCCTAGTGGCTTTCCATAGTGAGTAGTTTGTATTCTCAGTTGGGGTGAGGCTGGCTAGATGTATTTGTAGTTCTTCATTTGTAGTGTCATCAATCAGTTTTTTTAGCTCTTTTGTTGCCTTGTTGAATTTTATTTTGTCACTTGGGTATCTAGTGTTTTGCCAAATTTTTCGTAGTCGTCGTTTTTCGTTTATCTTATCCTTGATGAATTTTGGATATTTGTGTGGAGCTTCGGTTTTACCTGGGATAAGTGGCGAGGACATATTGGCTGCTTTATGGATGAGTTTGTTAAGCATTTCTATTGCCTCTTCTATGTCTTCAGTCGTCTTGAGAGGGATCAGGAGGTTTGTGTCATGTGTGATTATGTTTCTGTACCGGTCCCAATCAGTTTTGCGGTTGTACAATCTTGGAGGGTATTGGAGTATAAGTGGTTTGCAATTGACATTTAGTATGACTGGTGAGTGATCTGAGGATAAGTCTGCAGACTCCTCAATGTTGTAATGTGGAATGTTTTTGACAATGTAGAAATCTAGCAAATCAGGTATCTTTTTATTGTCAGTGGGCCAGTAGGTAGGAATACCATGCGAGACACTATGGAGGTTAAGGTCATTGACAACCGCATATAGTTGCCTTCCTCGTGGCAGAGTTAGTCTTGAACCCCAGTGGACGTGTTTAGCATTCCAGTCCCCACCGCAAATGAACCTGTTGCCCATTGTATTAAAGTAGTGCCTAAAGTCTTCCTTCGTAATCACATGCCTAGGCGGGCAATATATTGCTGACAGGGTAGTTTCTGTTGAGTTTTCTTGGATTTTTATTGACGTAGCCTGTATTTTGTCCGTACAATACTCATCGATAGGATAATGTTTAATATTTTCTTTAACAATTATTGCCGTTCCTCCATGCGAATTCCCTGATGGGTGATTTGTTGTGTATGTATTGTAGTTTCTGATTTTAAAGTAAGATCTAGATGTGAATCTTGTTTCTGATATCAGAGCAACATCTATTCTCTCTGTATTTAGGAAGGCTTCAAGTTCTTGTCTACGTTCTATGAGCCCGTTAGCATTCCATGTCACTACTCTTAGGTTTAAGGGCATTTTGGTATCAAATGTGCGATAAGTTGGATCATACGGTCCATCATGTTGTCTAGCATTTGGCTGATTAGTTTTTGAAATCTTTCGAACATTGAGTCAAGTAACCCTACTAGCTGGCTATCATTGATGTCTGGGTTATTTCTTGCGGTGTTAGAGGCTGCTTTAGCGTATGTGTAATTCTGTTTTTTGAAATTTTGTTTATTATCCAGGTTTTCTTGATGTTGTTGCTGTTGTGTGTGTGCTGTTTCTTCTTTATCTTTTGTATTTTTCTCATTTTTTTGAGATTGTTTAATCTTTACTGTTTCAGGCCTTTTTTTGGAGCGAAGTTCTTTGTACTGTTGATATTTTTTGCATCCCTTGTAGCTTGCAGGGTGTTTCTCTTGACAGTTAGCACAAGTTGCGTCTGTGTCTGGTGTCTTAGGGCATGTGTTTGTTGCATGTTCTTCGCCACATTTGACACATCTGAAAGGGCGGAAACATTGGTTTTTAGAGTGTCCAAATCTTTGACATCTTTTACACTGTAGTATTTCCTTTTTGATGTATGGTGCTTCAAAAGAGATTTTCATGTAATTTAGTTTGTACACTTTAAATATATCTTGATTGTTAGAGTTTGGTTCAAGATCCACATAAAATACAGGTAATGGTTCTTTTGTAGTCCTGTGCCGCACATTTACAATCTGTCTGACCTTATGCCCGAGTATTTCAAGCTCTTCTTTAATGCTTTCAATGTCTTCAGAGGCATGGAGACCCCGAAGGACCACCCGGTAGGCTCTTTCGCACTTCAATTTGTAGGTGTAATGTTTGATGTCACGAGCAATGAACTCATCTCTTATTTTTTTGTATGTATCTACATCAGTAGGCATTACCTTAACAATATGGCCACATTTCAGGGTGTGTAGTGTGTACTTACTGGTGTCAGTGATTTTAGGCATTGCTTCTTTCAGCAATTTTATGTTGAAAACTCCAGTGACGAAAATACCTTCTGGTTTTGGTGGTTTGGGTTGGGGTGGTTCACTTTCGTCTGTATTATTATCCAAATCTAAGGCTTCAAATTGGTTTTGCGTTGGTATAGCTGAGACAACTTTGGAGATTTTGGTTAACTTTGTTTGTGCGTCTGGGCTGTTGTTTGTTCGTTTACGTTTTGTTATTGGCACCTGGTCTTTTTGCCATGATTCGGTGGAGTTGGAGTTATCTGCGGTTGTATTTGCTGTAAACAATACTTCTTTTGGCAAGGAACTATCGGAGTTGCTTCTATTGTGTACAAACATACTTTTATGGAATGTTTGTTGGATCATAGTAGGTATTTTTCCAGGGTTGCTGTTGTTATTGTTCATTTTTGCGTAGTTGTTTACCCGTTTTCAAAAGTATTTTCACTAAGCATCATGAATTAAAACTGGAGTTTTGCTGTTAAAGTTTGAAATTTGTAGGTTATGTTGTTGTCAATGAAGTTGCACTTTTTTTCTCTGTTATTCCACGGTTTTTAACCAAATAAACACTGTATCGCTAGGTATTTAGAGACTTTGCAACGATATTAACACTTTTGTACGTAATTTGCTTCGAAAAACACAAAAAATACAAGATTTTTGCGACGAGAAAGATGTTACGCGGCTGCGTTCCGTTTCACCTAGTGTAGTGATAGTGACAAAACTTTTCGTGCCTATTTCGCATTGATTCGCGTACCTATTATAGCGTACAGCAAAATGTCTATATTCCTCCGACAAACTCGTATTGTTTTTACTAGCCCGCATCAAGCTGACCGTTGGCTCGGTCACCGCCAACCTGCTCGCCCCGTCCCAGTTCGGCAAACAGAGCCAGTGGGCTGTGAGGGCCCGCGGCCCGCGGAGGCGCGACACTGTACCGTATTCAATTGGGCTGTTAATGAGGCGTCCTGCAGGCTCGCAGCTAAGGCTGCCCAGTAGGCACGATACCCTTTAAAACTGTCCATTGATACAAAAATATCAAAGGATACAACTGAACTGTCGTTTGTGCTCATTCCAGACACCTTCGACATAAGCTCTTGACGACTTAGGAAGTTTACTCAAAACTTGATACTACTTCCGTCTGATGAATAGATACTTCTGGGTCATTGCGGTATCTTAATTCCGCCTGAAATCAAAAAATATTAATTCTGCAAGTGTGTTATCCAAATGACAGTCAGATTGCGTGTAGTGAATTAGGAAACGGGTGCCTAATTTATGAAGTCTATGCGCTGGACCCGCCTGAGGTTAGGACCAGTCACCTATCTTGCTATTTTACTTTATTCAAAGCTGATTCTTGTTGTATTCGTTTCTACATTTCAAATTTTAAAGACAGAAGAATATGAGTTTATATTCTGGTTATAGTGCTTTTAAAAATTGAATCACGGTAAATTGGTCACAACCCCATCTATTGACATACATAAAACTGTTTCCAAAGTCCGCCTATCACAAAAACAGCGTGAAAAGCCTACGGTGTGTTTAATACATTTCCGCTACAATAAAAACTACTTTCGGCGTGCTGTGAGTTCGCGTCCCCTGTGGCCGGGCTGGTCTCAAAGATTTGAATGGATTTGGTCGGGGGCGGGACAAAGCCGGCCCGAGACGATTACTGTCTAATAGGATCACCGCATTGTGGCAGTCTGAATAGGAACAGCCTCTTAGCCCAGGAGAGCCTCACGAGGACAGGAGGAAGAGGCTGCTATTTTTAACAACCCTTGTACACGCACAACATTTGGCCCAGTCTCCATATAAAATTACCAACATTGCACACATGTGAGGGTATAATTTTTTGCCGCTGAGCATGTAACATTATACCTGCGAAGCAATGAAATGTTATATTTTCGTGTGATAGGGGGAAAGGCGCATGCGGGGCACCTGATGAAAAGCAACTCATGTCACCCATAACTTAAAAGGTTAAGAAGGCGTTGCCAGTCCTTTAAGAAAATAATGTAATCTAATCATCCCACATCCACCCACTGTTGAGCCATGACGCTAGCATGGCATGATGCCGTGCCAGTCTCATCCACAGTTTTCCAGCCGAATGACAGATGTCATCTGACCAACGGGCTGATGGTCTGCCCACTGACCTTCGACCCAGTTTTGGCCACCACTCTGTGACCATCTGTCGTCGTTCCGTCTTGCCAACTGCCCCGCCCATCGCCTCTTCAGCTAAGAAAATAATACTTGGTTTGAGAGGAATCAGCAGCGTGGAGTTCGGTCTTCATCAATCTGTGACCGCTGAATTGACTTGATTGTTTCCTTTACTAGTCGCAGTTCAAGTATTCTCCAAAAAAACGTTATAATGAAACAAAATGCTCCAAAGCTTTTGGAGCAGCGCGCCCCAATGCAGGCTGCTTACGTATGGGCTTAAATAGAATTCAAATGTAAGGTTCATAGCAATAACAGCGACCCTCACTCGGCCTTATAAAAATAAAGGTGGTATCAGGCCGGCGGGAGCCCAAACGACCAGCGTTCACGGAAACTGCCGCTCCCTGTTATATTTCTTCGGTAATATTCTTGGTGCGATGGCAACACACGGGGGTGTAACTTGTACGGGGCCGTGAGTGTGTGTGTTCAGTTATCACTATCCGAAAAAAGTTGACTGTCATTCAATGTGCTGATAGGTAGTTTTTTTTTTTTTTTTTAAATCTTTATTAGAGAAAAAGGGTTTTGTCACGCAGTGACCACGTCACCCTTATCGTTCTAACATAAATCAACGCCTTTTAATACACTTAGCTATTATATTATATAGCATCCTTGCCTCATCTGAAACAGGTGAAGCAAGAATACTATTGTAACTCCCAGTGTCCTCTTTACACAAATGTGAAAAACGTATAAAGTATTGCACCCTTTCACTTTCAATTCGGACACATTCCGCCAACACATGGTATACATCCTCAACACTATCACATTCCGCACACTTAGGGGAAGGGGTTTTTCTCATAAGAAAACCGAAACTGTTTAAAGGGATGTGTCCCGATCTTAATCTCAAAGCTAAAACTAATTCTGCCCTTCCCAAGTTTGCACCGGCAAACCAGGGAACACGAGTCAGACCAGGTTGTATTGTTCTGTACCATATTCCTTTGCTCAAGGATCTCTCGTCAAAATACTCTTTCCATATTTCCATACTGAACTCTCTGGCTAAACTCAACGCCTCAGAATAATAAGGTAAACAGAACATTGCCTCTCCTTCACTGATTGCCATTTTGGCCAGCACATCAACCTTTTCGTTCCCAGGTATGCCGATGTGTGATGGTATCCACTGAAGCACCACCTTCCTGTTTTGCGTAGCCAGGTCATACAATGATTGCATAATATCATATGCTATCGGGTGGCCTCGAATACTCGAGGCACACCGAGCAATATGCTGCAGTGCGCTTTTTGAATCCGATAAAATTACAACCTTTTCACAAGAAATGCTACTAACATAGGAAAGAGCCTCCGCTATGGCTATCAATTCTGCGCGCATTATTGATATATTAGCTGTTATTTGGATACCGACATGAGTATTGTCCTGAATGTCGTAAAAGGCTGCACCAACTCCTTTTATACTCTTTGCACCATCAGTAAAAATCCTATAAAAATCACCATACCTATCATGTATATACTGGCTACACAAATGACCTAAATGTCTTTGGTTGTGACAACGCTTTGGCCCAAAAAAACCTTCAACTTGTGTCCGAACTGAAGCTCCAAGATCCATATTGCTGACCCATGTATTAAGAGTAAACATTTCTAACTAATTACTTTTAAAAATGCGTTTATCTTTAAATATCTGATGAATGCGGATTAGAAGCGGTTTCTTTTTATTTCTCCAGAATGTACTTTGAGTTAACTCTAACAACTGCCCTAAGAGGTCACAGACTCCATTTTCACCAAAAGATTTACATCGCAACCAATATTTTGCAGCTAAATACTGCCTTCTCGCAAACAGGGGGGGTAAACTAAGCTCACACTCCATCACGTGAATAGCTGTTGTTTTGATAAAACCGCCTATGATCCGCAAACATTGGTTTTGTATTATGTCTAACTTATATAAATGTGTTTTACAGCTCGAGTCGTATAGAAAACTAGCATAATCCAGTCTGCTTCTAACAACAGCCATATATAGACGCCGTAAATGAATCGGGTGGACCCCCCACCCTGGTCCCTTTAAAACCTTCAAGATGTTAACATATTTTGCCGCCTTCTGTTTAGTTTCGTTTATGTGTTTAGACCAACGCAGCGTATCATCCAGCCACATACCTAAATATTTTACAGAATCTACAGTTTGTAACGTCCTATTGTCCACTTTAAGATCCACGCTAAGTCTGCTAAAACCTCTCTTAAAGATACATACTTTGCTTTTAGTCGCCGAAACTTGTAAACCTAATTCGTTAAATAGCTTCACCAATACATCTAACGCGCCTTGTAAATATCTTCTACCCTCTTCAACCTTATTACAAACAGAGTACAATACAAAATCATCCGCGTATTGAGAAATAAACACCTTATCTATACTCTTAACGGCATATGACGTTGCTAAATTAAAAAGCAGTGGGGACATCGGGTCACCTTGTGCCAATCCACGGCCAGTAAAACGGCACAGAAACTTATCATTTATTCGGATTTTAAGGTGCCTTTCCTTTAGAAAATTCCATAAATAAGTACATATCCTATAACCTACTCCCAATTCATTTAAAATTTTAAGCAAAGTTACAATATCCACGTTATTGTACGCACAGTCAATGTCTAAAAAACAAGCAATTGTAGACATTTTTTTAGCAAAACCTAACTGGATTGTAGTAGTCAAACTCGCCAAATTATCATAACTGGAGTGCGCTTTCCTGAAACCTGTAGTTAACTTAGCAAAATACCCATTATGCTCACATAACCATTCCATTCTTTTATTGATAATACTGTGGAAAACCTTACACATACACGACATCATCGATATCGGTCGCAAAGATGAGATGGAATTAGGATCTCGACCCGCTTTTGGAATAGGAACAATATTAATCTCCCTCCATTGTTTAGGTACAAAACCTTCGGACAAGAATCTGTTATACAGATATAACATTATTTTTTTTCCATTTTCGGGAACACGTCTAATCATACCATATGGAATTTCGTCACATCCAGGCGTTGTGTCTTTCGCTTGTTTAAGACATTGATCTAGCTCTGGCATAGTGATGGGAACATTGAGTCGTGAATCAGATGAAATGAATAATGGTTTTCGCGGCTCAACAAAATCCGGAGTAAGACTATGTAACAACTCATTAGATAAGTGTTCAGGTACTTCATTATTCGGCGTTTTGTAGCCTTTGATCCACTTCATCCTACGCCACATCTCATTTGATGACACACTATGGTCTAACGACGACCAGTATTTCTGCCTGCATGTATTGCTAGCTTTACGAATAAGATTCTGTGCCCTACCTATTAAACTTTTCAATAAGTCCAGATTACCAGGGGTGGGGTTTTTCCGGAATTTAGCAAGTGCAATGCGTCTTTTAGCCACTGCCTCTGATAATGTTGGGGTCCAATATGGTTTAGGAGCAAAAGAGTTAGTAAGGTTCCGATTTACTTTAAGAAAAGGAATGTTCACATCAGCAGAAATATTTAAATAATCCACGAACGTATCATAGGCCACTTGTAAATTGTGAACATTCGGGAATTTCTCAAATAATTTTTCTAATAATTCAGTAAATGACTGCCAATTGGCTTCTTTGAAATTCCTTTTAAATAAACCAGGTTTAAAGGTTTCCAAAAATGAAGTTACAACTATTATTCTGTGATCACTACCCATTGTCTCATTCGTAACATCCCAATTGAACCTCAAAGCTATATCGGAGGATGCCAAGGAGATGTCCGGACTAGTTTGTTGTAAAACGCCATTAACTAGCTTAATACGAGTTGGCTTGCCGTCGTTAAGCGTAACAAAATTATTGTCTATTAGGGCATCAAATATTTGAGCACCTCTACTATCATTTTTACAAGACCAATTGGTATGATGACCATTAAAATCGCCTAATATCAAAGATTTCTTACTAGCAAATGAAAAAAAGCTTATTCCAATCTTGAACTGACGTTTTAACAGTCGGAGGACAGTATATAGAGAAAATATTTTCGAGGTAATCACAGTTAAGTACTTTAACGTGTAAAACTTCTATGTTCGATCCCATGTCAATAACTGAGCCAACATGTGATCGAACAGACTTATGGGCCACAATAGCAACACCACCATAACCGTCAGGACGATCGCGCCGATACACATTATAGTTAGTTATTCTAAGTAAACCATCTGGCTCCAACCAAGTTTCATTAAGCGCAGCAATATGGACCTTATCCTGCAACAAAATATTCTCAAACTCTAATAACTTAGGTCTAATACTCTGAGCGTTCCACTGTATTACTTTGAGCTTGTTAATACGATTTAAGGCACTAAATGAAATTCATTAAATTCACTAACGAATTGAATGCTGGCCACTCTGATAAATAACTTACAACAACTAAAACTAACCATTCCACGCACAACTTGATCACCTGTCCTATCTTTTCCTGAACACTTACTGATCGGAGGAACAATATTTTTTGAATTCTACCCAACAATTCACAAAATGAAACATTATCACGGCCCGATTTCTTACGGCGTTGTCCTTCATTTCTGCTCTCTTCTTCAGATGAAGATTCCGAGTTGGTCTCAGACGACCACCAGTTCATGGTTTCTGCTCCTCTTTCCGACTTATTTTTCTTCTTCTGTCGTCTTTCCTTGCCTTTCACTTTGTTTGTCGTTGTTTTTGCTGTTGCTTCTTTTTCCTCTGCTTGTGTTGGACTTTTGTCTTTAGGTATCGACCGTGAGAATATGGGATTGGGTGGCTTTGCATTTTTTGCAGTCTCGGGCTGTTGAGGAATTTCAGGTTTAACATACATTAGTAAAGCCTTGCGATATGTACACCTATACTCTGACATAAGCTCTCTCAATCGTTTTTCTTTTAAATATACAGAGCATTTATTCTTTTCAAGTGCCATATGGTTTTGAGAACAATTGGCACATTTGAAAACTTTAGTGGTACAGTTTTCATGAGCCTCGCTACATTTCGGGCAGACAACACTTTTTGCAAAACATTTTCGAGCCGGGTGTCCCATTTTCCAACACCGTGAGCATTGGGTTACAGGAAAAGTGTACGGTTCCACAGCAATTCTCAACTGATCAACAAAAATGTGCGACGGGACCACCGTTCCTTCAAATGCCAATCTCGCTACGTCACAAGCCACCCATCCGCCATTCGTATCCCGCTTCTGTAAGCGTTTGACAGCCACCAACATTGCTGGTTCTGGACATGTAATGCTCATCAAAATGTCTTCATCATTTAGGTCCATATCTACTCCTTTAATGACACCATATGACACATCAACATCAAGTGCTCTTTGAAATCTCCACCCCATGTCTATAAACTTCTTACAGAACATAATATTCCCAGCAACTACTGAATCATTCGCTTCCACTCTGATCTTATACGGGCTTAGGTATTTAATTTTACTCACCCCTATTATATTTACTTCTTTAAACAACTTGGCCAGGGCAAATTGCTTTGGGATTTTTTCTTTAGAAGAGATGTAAACCTCTACTTTATCCTGTGTTTTAAGTAGCTTCTTCTGATGTGAACTCAATACTTTCGTAAATCCAGCCTCTTCGTACGCACCCTCCTCATCTTCTTCCTCACGTGTTCTTTTGATCGGCAATCTGTCATCCGTCTCCATGTTTCCTTGACCGTCAGCCGAACAGTGGACATCTGCCACTAATCGGTGCTTAAAGGCCGTTTCAGTAGTTTCCTCCTCAATAGAACTAAAACTCTGATTATCTACTTCTTGACTCTTGTCCATCCTTGATGCTTTGTTCCATTTTTCCACAACATCCGAAACAGAAAGATTTCCTGACATCATCTTGGGCGGTGGTGTTGACGCCCTTACATTTAACTGATCTTGTATTGACTCAGATTCATTCATTTTGCACAAATCACTCCACTAGTAACCGTAGGTAACAATAAGAGCCGGACGGCCCGCACAATAGGCGACCGCCGGCCCGATGTAAACAAGTTTCGTAATAGGTAGGTACTCCACGCAACCAGACGACCGTCTCCCGCGAATGCCGCTACGAGACTCCTCCTGATAGGTAGTTGTCGTTGATAGCGCTTAATGATGAACTATTAGGAGGTATTTTTAATATACTTATCATCATCATCTCCAGCCTATATACGTCCCACTGCTGGGCACAGGCTCCTCTTAGAATGAGAGGGCTTGGGCTATAGTCCCCACGCGGGCCCAGAGCGGATTGGAAACTGCACACACATCATTGAATTGCTTCAAGATGTTTTACTTCACCGAAAAGCTCATGGTAAATTTCAAATGTAATTTCGCACATAAAACTGTATTAAACATATCTATATCTCAGTAAGTACTTACTGTGAATACGTACATACATGTTATTATCACGTCCTTATCCTTCACGGAGCGGAGATAGCAAGAATGCTGTTTATCCTCTATTCAAAACCAAAGCTTGACGAAGAAATGAGTACCTTACTAAAAAGTTAACAAAAAGCGTTTTATTGCTAACGACGACTGCTGCGGGTGTTTTCGAACTGTCCCCCGTGTGTCCCCAGCGAGGTCTGTAAATCAGTGTTCGGCGTCCGCACCGCGTACCACCGAAACCTTCGCGAATGGCCAGTTTTAGGCCCTCACCACGACCATGTGCGGTTGGCGGCACGGCCAGCTATTTCTCCCTCCATTGCACAGTCTGTGCGTGCATGTTACAACAGTTAAGTCGAAACGCCCGCAATGTATTATGAAATTGGGCATCGTGCCGCCGATCGTGTTTAGTCCTGGTTCTTACGCAGCGCGCTTTCGAAGGTTTGGAGTTCATAGAATTGGATAGGCTCTGAGCTGGCGTCGAGATTAATTCAGAGTTAGAGCTGTACGCTGACATTTCTTAGGCCCTTTGAGGCATAATAATATTGAAGTTTCTGTAACGTAGCTTCTAAAACAAATGAAGGTCAAGAGGAAAGTTACGAAGGTTTATGGTTATGGGACGGCTGTATGGGCGAATCTAAGGAAGTTATAAAGAATTGCCTTACTGGATGCTATTTTCATGGAAATTTAGTCATTGTCATCATCATCATCAGCCAAAAGAAGTACTGTTGAACGTAGGGTGAGCTCAAAGACGCCAAAAGTTTCTTGGACATGGAGTATGTTTTAGTAATAAGGTTTGTTGTCTGCAGATCCGCGAGTGGGTGTCGTGCGAGGAGGAGATGCTGCGCGCGCAGGCCGTGGCCGTCGGCGACGTGGACGACATCCTGCACCAGCTCGACAAGCAGAAGGTAAGCGTATCCCTCGCAGTATTCGAGCACCCGTGGTAATACCGCGTAAACATGGCGGCATTTCTTTGATCGTTTACTTAAAATATAGGAGTAAGGATCGTTTCCGTGTACCCCACAGAATATTATCAAGATCCATTTCATTGGGGTGCCTACTGTACCATAGGCTATCATGTGCATCTTTTGTACACCCTTGATAGGTATTTCACCAGGTATAAAGCACTGCGGCTAGTAACCCATCACTATTGCGATTCCGCTTTCCACCTTACTATACGCTCATCTTGCTAAAAGTGGCTTTTAGGTCTTGTTATCTTAAACCCTGTCTACCCTGTAAGACTATGTATAAAGCACTAACAGATAATCATCGTTTTCAACCCTCGATACAGGATTCCTGCTGTAGATTTGATGCAGTAGTCTTCTAAACTAGACAAACGCCAGTTTGGTCGTAGCGTTTGCTCTTAAAGTTTGTTCAGCAGACGAGAAGTGAAAGATGTTCTCAGCATGAACCCCGCAACTTGTACGAACGGGGATGAATAAAAAATGTTAGTTGAGAAGTTAGCGAGTCGAGTGGGAGTCGACAAAGGGGCAGCTTGGGGTAGTCTCCGCCGGGACTTGAACCCGCAGCCGTCTAGTGCAAGAACATTAAATGTCTGAAGTTACTGGAGTACTTGTTCATTCAACCTGTTCCATGATCGATATAAAACTACTGACAGAGACTCGCGTATTTGCGGTCGAGCATATAGTTTCGGACCGGTCGGTCTAATCGAAAAGTCACGAATGAAGATGTTATTTGTTTGATGAAGTACTTACTTAAGAAATGACAATGTTGAAGTGCAGTAAGCACCACCCCATTTATAATGAGAAATGAAAGGTCACTTAATTTGATTCTGATACTTAGGTACGTATTAATTTTGATTATCTGACAGTTTTAATCAGTCCAAGTGTGTAGCACCGCGATTCCACGGTGCACTCCATGAGTTTGGATCTTGGAGAGACTTTTTAACTGTTGGTCAAATTATCCGATATAATTAACTTGACAATGTACAATTTATCATGTATTTTTTATTGAATGAATAAATAATCTAAATCTCTAATAATTTGGTACTCTACTGTTTACTTATTTGCATTTGTCTCGCCTCTCTTGTTGTACGAAGTTAATTATTAAGTTATAATGAAGCTACCCAAAACCTTTTACCTTAAACGTATATCTGAACAAAACTAATGAAAAATCGAATTAATATCAGTCCAAATCCCAAATTTAATCTCATCGGCGTCAATCTAAACTCCACTTTAACCCGAGCACTTACGGCCCACTTCGGGCGAGCGCGGTATTAATTAAGGGGAGGTGTTACAGAGATATTGAATTAAGGGCGCGTCCCGCGGGCTAGGTTTATCTGCTAATTCTATTTCGCCTCAATAGAAGAGATCATTCCAGAGTTTTAGTGTTTTCCAGCTTTATTTAGCAAACTAAGAAACACCTTAAGAAACATCTCAAGGGCTTACCTTATTCAGGATTAAACTTGTAGCTACGAAATAGCAAAAGCAATTTTAGCAAATCTTTGTTGAGAATTTGTAAGTAGATAAATATTTAGTTAGTCTAGTTCCAGTCACGAAAAAAGTAAAATATTTTAGAGAGATTCACATCGGATATCGTTGACCTGTTTCGTGCGTCATTGTAGGTACTCAGAGATGTCAATCAACTTTAATGACAATTTAAAGAAGTTTGGGAAATCGAGAGTAATGGACGATTAATTATGAGTTGGCTACAAAATTCAATAGCCGGTCCGACGACAAGGCTACGCACCACTTTATAGGTCTGTCCCGTTCGCACCTCTTCATTCTTATTCTTTTTTTGTTATTTGTCTGTTTCTTTATATTTGTACAATAATGCATTTACTTACTTACAATTCCAAATGCAAAATTCGGAGTTGGAATCGCGCCGTCTGCTCACACAAATAGTGTTTAATATTGGGATGAGAGGGATAGTATGATACGAGCTTCAGATTCCGAATTTAGGATTCCCCCTGGTTAGTATGCGGGCGGCGCGTGCGCCTCTCAAATTATGCAGGTGGAGGTGAGGTGGGGCGACCGGGTAAAAGGCAGGGACCAAACACTGCATATTGACGAGCAAATTAAAGCAAGATTCTGGAGAAAAATACTTGCCAGTAGCAGATTAATCATGCTTTTATTGGTGGGCGGGTAAGAGTGTACTTTCGTCGAAGCGAAGCGGAGAGGAGGCGGGTAGAATCGACCAATAACATAAGGTATTTTAAATGTACGCCGCATTGGCAATCCATGAATGCACTTTATTAGTAGTCAAGAGAACATATTCAAATAACACATCCTAATATTGTAAATGCGTGTCTGTCTGTCAGTTACCTCTTCATGCTTAAACCGCTGACCGGTTTTAGTTGGAACTATAGAGGTAGTTTTTATCCCGGGGAAGGACATAGGACAGGATTCATAACGGAAAATCGAACAGTTCCCACGGGGTCGCGATAAGGACGAAGTCGCGGGTAACAACGAGAAATTAAATAATTACACATTGTCACAGACTGTTTAATTTGAGACATGGATTCTAACGACAGAGCAAAGGGCCTAAGTTACTTCCTCTGTGATTTTAACTGAAGTGATTGATCGGATTTTACGTGTAGTTATGCGAATTTAAGCTGTCTCCGCATGTCTCTGCTCTGCTTTGTTTAATTGCGAATCTTGAGATTCCATTCGTGGAAAATAATTCGATTTTTAGGTCATAAACACTAAAACACTTGATCCATGATAAATAGGTCTACCAATTCGTAATAAGCATAAACTTCGTTATAAATTCTATTTAGATAAGCGGTCTCCGTCCTTTATTGCGGTTATAAAAAATATGACTGCAGTCATATTAAGGACGGCACAAAACCTAATATTATTAGGTTTTGTGCCGTCCTTCCAAAACTGAATTAAGTAATAAAATAATCGTATTACTCAAGAAAAGGAGAGTATTTAAACGGTAGCGCCGCCTTAAGGGCTGGAACAGCCATGGTCTGCTGCGAATCACCTTCACAGGAGTAACTTGTGATTTAGAAGTCGTGCGTTGAATTCTGGAATCATCGAAGCTCCTTTGTGTTGATTTTAGGTTATCACTCATCTTACTCTACGCACTATGTAGTGCGAACTAGTTCAAGTTATGGTTAGCGTAAGAAAAGAACTCTGCACTGTGAGGATGAGCCTCAGATGGCACTATTGACTATTAATTTACTGAAGAAAATGCACTTTACATTATAATTTTGGTACTTTATTCTATTTTAATATTCATTAAATGTTACAACTGCTTCCAGCAGAAGCCCTCAGCCGACTGCTTCTCCTTGTTTATTGGAGTCTTTTTTTGTTTTTAACTTTATTTTTAAGACTTCAATAAGGTGTAAACAAGGAGTCTTTATAGTAGGTACCGTGTTGCAGATATTTGAGAAAAAAAATCTTCAGATTGCATCGGGGTCGTTAGTAAAATACATTTCAGTGGGGTTTAGACTGTCTGACATTTATGACTTCCTCGTGCATCACTCTATGTATAAGTGAATACGCACGAAAATCCAGTAGTTTTAAGTTTATCACGATCAGACAATGCGGCGGAAGTCTTTGTTTTATACTTCTTCTTCTTCTTCTCATTTGTGGCGTATCAAGTCGTTATGGCGACGACAACTTCGCCAATGTCAAAGAAAAATATAATTTAAAAATCTTGTGACAAAATATCGGCAACATTGTAAGCTAATGGTTAAAGACCCCCCTCTGTCGGGCTCTAAGCCTACGGTCAATGATATCCCTCAGAAACTGCCAGGAATTCATTAGCCGATGCCCAGGGTGCACCGGATCAAGCACTGCTCTTGCTCTTCCCCCCGGACGGATCCAAAAACGAACCGCAGCTCTGGACCACACGCGGAGTTAACCCGACTCGCATCCCCTTTGTTTCATACTTAATAATGTAGTGATGATTCTGCCTCACCGGCTCACCCGCTGGGTCTGCATTGATTCCCTGAACCCGGATCGACTAGTTATTCCGTGTTTGTTTATTGCGGCGTTAAAGCCAGCACAGCTTTGAGCCCCCAATGTTTGCGGGATCGGGCGCGATCACTAATCTCACCTACTTGTACAAGTAGGCGTGTCATAAAACTTGTGTTATTATAACCGTCAAAGCGGAAGCGGCAAGGATCGAATAAACCGACTTTGAATGTAAAAATCGCTATCTTTAAAGCTTTTCCAACGCAAAAAAGTTGATAAGAGAACACGGGAAGTGCCTCATTTTTGCTTTGCGAAATTAAAATAACAAAACTTCCCTACCTAGGAGTAAATGAAATGTACTGAAAGCTATTTTTTCCCGCTTCGTTAACTTTTTAAAACTTCAAACTATTGCATGTAAAATTAAGACGACGATAGAATAATTCCATACAGCCAGGCCAACCGCTCAGTTTTCATCGCAGTGCGTGTGTAAGTTTTTTTGTAAAGTTTGTTGAAGGCGGTAAAATTGTGTTCTGTACGTGTTTGAATCTATCTGTTTTCGTTGTTTTATTTCATTGTTTATTATTTTTTATTTCCTCATATTGTTTTAGAGAAGCACTATACATTCCTCGACGGAAACATGAATTGCCTGACTCGTCTCTTTACAAGCCTCGCGTTGCTCGTCTTGCAAACCACCTCATCGGGCAATTCCCTACTTTCCAGACCTCGGCAGTAATGTACTATTACAGTCAAGTGATACCTATTCCAAACGAGCTACTAAGTACGGTATTGACGCGTTAATCCACCAAAACCCTGTTAACTTGTCGTGAACTATAATTACACGCTAAGTGGAGCTGCCAAAGCTGAGCGGGAAAATGAATTTTTGTGGACTGTATGGCGCGGGTTCTAGTTTATAAGAAAAAATGGCGGATAATATTTTACGTTTTGCGGGAGGGCTTCAAGACGCGAGATTGTCATACGAGTAATCACGAAAAAGGAAATGGGGAATGCACAGTACCTCTATAATCCTTGATGAGAAGGCGTATGGTTTTATGGTGGGAAACCAGGCTTGGTTTCCGCGAAATCCTCGGGTGTGGCACGTGCTGCTGGATCCGGAGGCTTAAGTCGCTCCAGGCGCACCTTTGGCGACTCCGAATTCACCCACTACACAATCACTTTAAGTACACAAATACACAATCGCGAGAGCTCTCGATTTAATAGAGTTTATGGGTTTTCACGAGCTGAAGCGGAGCGACGCCTGCGGCGATGGCGTGCGCAGCGGGAGCCGTATCGAACTGGGGCCGGTGGGCCATCTTCTTCCTTCCGATTTGTCGATAGCGGCGACAGCTATCTCTGTCGCGCGTATGCGCTGAGGCTGTGCGGGAACGGGATAGGTAGCGGAAGTGGCTCGCATGACAATCTTATAATTTAAAGGAAATACGGTGGTGTTTTTGACTAAATACTAAGAACTAGCGAGTCGCGCGCGGAACATTAACTCTGGCGGCGCCCAATAGATGGCGTTACATGGAAAAATAATAAAGTTTGCATATTGGCGTTAACAATTCCCCCCGCCTTAAAGGGTCACCTTTAAGAAAAAATAAGCGATACTAAAACAAACAAAGAGATAAGAAAATAAAGATATTTACAGTGGGGTGAAGTGTCTACTTTAATATCTAATCATTGAGTTGATATAGGACACAGACGGACTACCGGGTGAATGGTACAACCATCGGCATCGAGAATCGGGAATAGATACCCATCTTGAATGCATCCGCGAAAGGCCTCATTACAAGCGGAGCATGGGGCGGACGCGGAGTCTAACTTTCTTCCGAGACAGAAGTATCGCTTACGTGTGGCATCAATAGCTTCTCGAAAGAATGGCAAATCAACGGATTCGGATTCATTGCTGCACTGAACGAAACAGCAGAGCGGAGTTCCATGTTGGGGTACAGGTGATGTGGGGACCGACCCCATTATGACGTAGCCTAACACGGTTTGTATCGCGGGAGGCGCGGAAGAGTTGCTACTAACTAAGCCCGATAGCAGTAGCTGCGGAAAAAGCGAGGCGCCGATCAGCACGTCTACGCGGCCGGGAACGTGGAAGGACTCATCCGCTAAAGGTAAGCCTTCCAGATGCGGTAGTACGGAAGTGTCAACACATGCGGTAGGTAAATTGTCAGTAATATTATCGACAATAAGCGAAGAAACGTTATATTGAACGTCTAAATTAAAACGAGACGAGAACTTGAAATTGACGGAACCCTTAACAGGCTTTTCCGTCCCACCAATACCCATGACCTTGGAGTATGTATTGTTTAGATCGAGTTTACTTAAACCTAAACGCTTACAGCAATCCGCGGTAATGAAATGGCTTTGCGAAGCACTGTCCAAAAGACAACGCACAAAATGTTGTTTATTGTAACGATCGCGAACAATAACCACAGCTGTAGCTAGTAGAACCGTAAACGGTGACATACATTGCTTGCTCTGAGCGGGCGAGTTCCTATCGGAGTAAGCTGTCGGCGCAGCAATGGACGTGAAACATAGCGGAGCGCTCGCGTCGTCGTAATCGATGTGCGTATCGCGCGTCGGGGCGGCGAGGTGCGCGGGCGGCGGGAGCGGCGCGATGGCGGCGGCTGCGGCAGCGCGCGTGCACCGCGGCTGCGGCGGCGGCGAGTTCAAAGGCGCGAAACTATCGGCGGCGGCTATCACCAGGTTCGCGACAGGTGCGGGCGGGTTCGAATTCGAATTACGCGGTTCAAAGTGTAAAAGTGAGTGATGCTTTAGGGAGCAAATTTTACAGGCGACATTTGACTGGCAACCTGCAGTTTTGTGCCTGATACTCAAACAGTTAACACAAGCGTTAAGTGTTTTTACACATTCATAGCGGCTACTAGGATTCATATTGGCAAACGCGGGACATTTGTATAGGTGTTCGTGTAAAATATTGTTACACAAACACTTATGCGTGTCAGAAACAGCGACATACGAATGAGGCTGAGGAATTTTGATCGGTTTATCAGAAGTCCGAGGTTCGAACTTTCTCGCGGCGGTACTACTAGAATTCGAGCTTGAACTCGAATCAGTGTTCTGCGTAACTCGTAATTGACCTTTTACAAATTTCACCAAACTATCTAATTGCGGGATTTGAATATTCCGCGAGTCCATCTCGAACAACCTTACTGTTTCAGAGTCGAGTTTTTTAAGAGCGATGTGCAGTAAAATGAAATCTGCTAAATTATCTATTTTGAGATTTTTTAAAGCATTTACTGCTGAGACAAATTTGTCTGTGAACGTTTCGAAGTTTTGAATAGAGGCGGATGTCGAAGAGCGATAATCAAATATTTGATTTAAATAAGTTGAGGCTAACATGCGCTTGTCCTCATACCTTTGAACGAGCGAGCGAATTATGAGATCGTAGTTCTCTTCACACGGCGTAGTGCCGGCGAACGCGGACTGGGCCTTCGCTGACAACTTGCCCATCAAATAATATAGTTTTTCTGATTTAGTAAGCGAGTCATTATCATGGACAGTCGCCTTAAAACTGGCATAAAAACACGGCCAAGTGCGAATATCGCCGTCGAATGACATTAATTCGATCGGCGGTAACCTAGTTTGTTGTCTAGGCATATTGTTAGCGGACGATTTACTTGAACTTTCAGAAGACGTCATTTTTGTATGTTGGAATTTAATGCGGCAAAATAAGTCCTCAAATGAGGTATACGCTTGATCGTCTAACTTTACATCAGGATTCAACTTTAAATTGAGCGCGATGTATTTATCATTTGCATCATGAAAATCACTGCGTAAATTATCCAAGTTTATACACGAACACAAAAAAGATTCCTTGTCATGTTCGTCAACTTTAGCGCGGTTTGAACATTCGTAAATACTTTGTATTCTAGCATATATGGAGTTGCGTCGAGACAAAGCTATTTGCAATTGTATTTGGTCTTCTGAGAGTTCAGTTATCAGTTTAGGAGGCATATTGAATTTTCAATAATGGTTAAAATTATAATTGAACCTGACTTGTAGGTCGTATGAAATAAGCGGGACCTAGCGAAGCGAGCGAGCGGATTGTGAGCGAGCGGTTTGCGGGCGAACGTATACCTAACGGCACTTAGGTTCTTTCTTAACGCGGGAAGTGGGAATAAAGCGAGCGGGTGGAAAATATGTAAACAGAAGAATGCAAGTGGGCACGTAATGACTTTAAATAATGCGGTTTTCGGCATATGCATATACCTATTATTAATTATATGCGGGATTAAAACACGAAGCTTTTGTTAAGCTAAATATAGTGTCGAAAAGTTAGGCACTTATTTGTCCTTGAGCGACGCGGGCGCGGGTTATGTGTGCATACCTATCGGCGTTGCATACAAGTGGAAAAGAAGCGAAAAGAACTAAATGTCCTTGAAAATGCGGGCGCGAGTCATGTGTACATACCTATCAGCGTTGTACACAAGAAAAAGCGAATAGGGACGCAATGTCCTTGAAGAATGCGGGTGCGGGTTATGTGTGCATACCTATCGGCGTTGAACACAAGGAAAAGCGAATAGGGACGAAATGTCCTTGAAGAATGCGGGTGCGGGTTATGTGTGCATACCTATCGGCGTTGAACACAAGGAAAAGCGAATAGGGACGAAATGTCCTTGAAGAATGCGGGTGCGGGTTATGTGTACTTACCTATCGGCGTTGTACACAAGAAAAAGCGAATAGGGACGAAATGTCCTTGAAGAATGCGGGCGCGGGTTAAGTGTAAATACCTATCGGCGTTTTACACAAGAACGAAAGCGGATATGTAGGACTCAATGTCCTTGAAGAATGCGGGTGCGGGTTAAGTGTAAATACCTATCGGCGTTTTACACAAGAACGAAAGCGGATAGGTAGGACTCAATGTCCTTGAAAGATGCGGGTTTGGCGAATACCTGTAATTTATCGGTATATATACGCCGAAAGCGGAGTAGGAACACAATGTCCTTGAAAGATGCGGGTTTGGCGAATACCTGTAATTTATCGGTATATATACGCCGAAAGCGGAGTAGGAACACAATGTCCTTGAAAGATGCGGGTGTCGATAGGTAAATCGGAACGTAATGCCCTATTACCAACTCAACAATAACAAATAAATAGACGCGGAAAAGTAATAATTTTTAAATTAAATGCGGTGTGCAATGGCAGACACACTTTGTTAAAGGCGGGGTGACTAGGTAAATGTTAGAGACGCGAAGCGCGTTTATAAACAATAATAATTACCTATCAAATAAATGGATTGCTTTAAAAGCATCCGTTTCGAATGGACCAAAAATAATGGAGCTGCCAAAGCTGAGCGGGAAAATGAATTTTTGTGGACTGTATGGCGCGGGTTCTAGTTTATAAGAAAAAATGGCGGATAATATTTTACGTTTTGCGGGAGGGCTTCAAGACGCGAGATTGTCATACGAGTAATCACGAAAAAGGAAATGGGGAATGCACAGTACCTCTATAATCCTTGATGAGAAGGCGTATGGTTTTATGGTGGGAAACCAGGCTTGGTTTCCGCGAAATCCTCGGGTGTGGCACGTGCTGCTGGATCCGGAGGCTTAAGTCGCTCCAGGCGCACCTTTGGCGACTCCGAATTCACCCACTACACAATCACTTTAAGTACACAAATACACAATCGCGAGAGCTCTCGATTTAATAGAGTTTATGGGTTTTCACGAGCTGAAGCGGAGCGACGCCTGCGGCGATGGCGTGCGCAGCGGGAGCCGTATCGAACTGGGGCCGGTGGGCCATCTTCTTCCTTCCGATTTGTCGATAGCGGCGACAGCTATCTCTGTCGCGCGTATGCGCTGAGGCTGTGCGGGAACGGGATAGGTAGCGGAAGTGGCTCGCATGACAATCTTATAATTTAAAGGAAATACGGTGGTGTTTTTGACTAAATACTAAGAACTAGCGAGTCGCGCGCGGAACATTAACTCTGGCGGCGCCCAATAGATGGCGTTACATGGAAAAATAATAAAGTTTGCATATTGGCGTTAACACTAAGACTTAGTTTAGCTACTTACAAACAAATAACTTACACTGCGAGTGCCGCTCAAACTAGTTGATACTTTGCCTTCACAACTTTCCATCTCATAATAAAACTTTGCCACGTGGCCGGCCTATGCAAACGATGCACAGCGGCGGGGTTGTGAACTACTGAGGCAGGTTGCCTTCAGTGGGGTAGCTTCGTTTGGTGATAGCTCGCGGAGTTTCGCATAGATGGCGCTGAAAACAGATTTGCAGGTGTACAATTTCAGACTAAAATGTAATGTTTTAGTTAGGGTTTTTGTCTTGTAAATTATTTTTCTAGTAAACTTTGCTTCGATTTTATTAATATTTTCTTAGACTTTAAGTTTTTTTTAAATTATAACTTAATTTGGCTTCGAACAAAATACCATGAAAATTTGATGAGGGCGCCACTTTCTTCGTAACAGTCATATTTTTGACGTGAAACGTTTGAATATGGAATCAACTTCAAATGAGAATATGAAATACATGCTTATTATGTTCCCGGCTTCGCTCTAGTTTTTGCAAAGATACAGTATGATTATATTTCCGTCTATCCTTTATGAATTTTGAAAAATGTTTTCTTTGAAATTTCACTACAAATTTCGGCTGTTTACTTCTAGTTTTTATATTTCATTACTGCTGCCCGCGGCTTCGCTCCCATTTTTTTTCTTCTATATTTCAATATTTTCTCACCGTTTAAACCTTCCATGGGCTTCCATGAAAATTCAAGACTAAAATTAGACAAATCGGTTCAGCCGTTCTCGAGTCTTAGCGAGACTAACGAACAGCAATTCATTTTTATTTATATAGATTTTATGACTTTTAAGTCATCACAGCCATCGCTGAAGTTCGATCAGAATACTTAGTAAACAGGTGTCTAAAATTGGTGTCGTTGTCACCTCGAGTCGCAGGTGGCGTCTGCCGCTCCTCCCCTCGGCGACCGCTTTATATAATATCGGGGGTTGAACCGCGCATGCGTGAACCGTAGGGGTGGGATCGAGTCGATGAAAAAACTAAAAATTAAAAATAAACAAATCTTTACTAAAACAACATTGCATCAAAACTTATTTTATTACACTAGTAGCCCGTGAGATTGGCTCGATATTAGATTACGCCCCAATCAAAAGATTTAGTACGATTATTTCCCATATTTCCCGTACACTAACAACTTACGTAACCAGCTCTGGGAGAGGTCAAATAATTCCTATTCCAAAACCGGGTTTTGTGTAGGGATTTTTGTTTACATAAATCACGTCTAATTATCACTTTATCCCTTACGGGGTACACATTTTTCGTTTCCTTGTACAAAACCAAATTCTAGTCTAGTTTTTTATTGTACGTCAATGATACTACTAAACTTGTTTTATCCCATCGATAACATTATCATCGATACATTTATTGGCGGCCATCCCTGCTTGGGAGGGGCGCGAGCGTTGCCAGGCAACGGGCCGGCTCCCGGCACGCCGCACGTGGCCGCTACCTGACCGGCTGTCAGTGCCGCCGGGTCGCGTGCCGGCAGCTGACGCGGGGTTGCACGATGAATGGAATGAATTTCGCCCCGACTACCGACGCTGCATGTTACTATACCGCGATGAGAATAGAAATGGAAATGAGTTATTATTACACCTACATCAAAATTTGTATGAATTGACAGTTCTTTCGATTTATTCTGATTGTGTCTATCACAAATTTACTCATAGCTACTGAACTCTATACCTAGTTAGTAATGAACATTGAATATTCATAATATTTTATTTTAGATCGGGGTTGTTCTGTGTCAACAGAATGCAATCAGACATTAGGAGCTTTATTTTCGTTTTGGAATCAATAAAATTGCTTAAAAAAACAAAATCGATGTTCTTCCTTTGTATAATCAATTTGCATAAAAGTTTTTCACAAATAACGATTAAACCACGATAGTTCTTTAGGCCATCCCTAGATTTAACTAAGTAGAATCGAATCCGTATATTACAATATATATTCTCACATAATTATTAGCTCAATGCAAATTAAAATCGACATAAAGGAGCGACTACACCGCTGCGTATTCGCAGTGACGTGTTGTCGGCGCCACGTTCTCTCACCGTTTCTTCATACATTTTGTAGCGTAAACGCACCGACGACGTCTTTTACGCATTGGTGTGGCCGGACCTTAATACAAGGATTCTACAAAAGAATACGTTGGTCCTGTAAGACTAAGTATTGAATGGTATTTCTGTAGGAAATAATTCGTCTCGCTGGCCGCGGCAGCTTTGCAGGTTTAACGAGAGAGAATTTAGTTCTTGCTTTCAATGCATTTTAAAGAGAGTCTTATTATATTGTTAAGAAAGTATTATTCTTCGCAATGTTGCAGTGAGAATGAAAAGTTTCCTATTGAGAAAAATGTACTACTTGTATCGGCTTCAGATATATACGAGCTTGCTTAATAGGTACCTATATTTGTCTGTAGAATTAAACTTACACATGCTTTGTATGGAACCTATGCCATTAAACGCTTCTTTAAGTTTGTTGTCACTCTGTTAGTACGGTCAAGTGCAAAAATAAGTATCGATAGGAACTTCTCAAAAATATGTCCCACGACCTTATTACGCTGGTGTAAGAGCGTATGGTACTTATTTTTGAAACTTTGTCTAGATACATATTATTACACTTGACTGTACATATATACATATATACATACATCACATCTTTATCCCTTACGGGGTAGACAGAGCCTAAGGTAAAAAAACCTTAAGGCCACGTTTGGCATTATTGAGGGTGTATAGGGGGTGGAAAGGGGAGTCAAAATAGTGATAGGTTGCCGCATCGCCTATAACATGATTCCTAAGATTTTCACCCATTCCCTCGATGGGCTTTTACCATCTGCGCGGGAAGAGAAGCAACTGGTACATTCTATGTTTTTTTTACTGGCCAGCATGGAAAAATGTGTTAAAAACTCTGTTATAAATGCAGAAAAAGAAGTCCAGATTATTGAAAAACTTAATGGATTAATATATCTCTTAAAATTTTCGAAAAACCCGTTTTTAAGTTCCCATCCATCATGGAGAGTAATCTCTCTAAAGAATTGTCTAATACTTAAGTGCGATTACCATAGAGTGTATACAGTTGACTCATCCATAGTAGTGTTCACATTGTGTACCATCACTTGAAACTACTTCACTGGAAACGTTGAGTTTTTCGACGTTATTATTCGAACCTAAGCACCGTTAAACCTTAATTTCCACATCGGCAGTCAAACAAAAACACCGTAAAATTATAAAAATAACGGCGTCCTCGCGAATTATTAAGACAAAACAGTTTCCCGGACCATGGCCGCTATAAAAATTGCAAGACTTCCCACCTGCCGAGGGATCACCAGGATAGCTTGATCTATCGTGTAGGGTGTCGTTGTTCCTCGCAGTTGTTGTGGTGTACTGGTGGGAGGATGGTTGGTGGGTCACGGTGTGGTGGTCGCGTGTGCGGTGCTTGGTAGGGGGGATCGATAGAGGGGGGCGGGGGTGGGCCGGGAGCAGTCGCGCGCCGGCCGCTAACGAGGCGGCCGCGTGCGATCATCGTATTACAAAATATACGAATAACGAGAATGTTTTCAACGTTCTTGGGCTTTGTCAATGCGTAAATAATGGGTCAAGAGATTATGATATTAACGGCTGTTGAACTCAACCGATTGAAGCAAAGGATTCGAATTACATTGAAGCCACAAATTATTCTTTTATTTTTTGGAACAGACAAATATTGGTGGTGGATCATCGGAAATGTTTCCAATTAGTAGACAAATGCTGCAGTGGAGTTAAGTCTTAATATTGCACTGTCAGTTTTTATGATGGTATACAGTGAATCACTTAACATTTTATAAAAAAGAAAAAACATCAACTATTGCTTAATACATGATCTACGAGTTGAATGTTTAAAGCCAGATTAATAATAGATGGTCCTTCGAAACCTTTTTTAAAACCTTCACTTCTGACCGAGCTATGAAGGTTCAAAGTTCAAACACATGTGGTTCATTGTTGACCCTAAATGCGGCAGTCACTCGCGCCAGTTGCTGGGCTGTTTCTGGTCGGTCCCTGGTCGGTCCCTGGCCTGACCCTCGCTGCTTCCGGTAACATTAACACGGTAAATAGTTAACGGGCATTAACTATGCACGCGGCGGGGGGAGGGGGGGGGGGGGCGAATAACGCAGCCTCAGACAAATAACGCTGTCTTGCTGTTAATTCAGATTATTCATTCTGCAGACTCAACGCGTGGTTAGGGAGTTTATTTTATTGTTTATAGCTGTTACCCGCGACTTTGTCTGCGGAGAATTCGTTTATCGCGCAACCGCGGGAACTACAAAATTTTCTGGGTTAAAACTTATCCTATGTCCTTCCCAGGGTCTCAAACTATCTCAATACCAAATTTAACAAAATAGGTTTAGTAGCTTACGCGTGAAAGCGTAACAAACAAACGGACAAAGTCGCATTCGCATGAATAATATTACTTAGGAGTAGGATTTAAAATAGTTTGGCGACGATTTGGAGCTTTTTGAACCGGATTGGGGAAGCTACGTTAAAGACAGAAATGTTGACAAGAGAGAGGACTGCCCAGCAGTGGGACAAAAAAACTTGGCAAACAAGCAAGTGGATCACCTGATAGTAAGTGAGCACCATTGCTCATGGACACTCGCCCAAAAGAGTTTAGATTCGTTGTCAGCCTAGAGGGTTTAGATGGAAAACCTCACGCGTCTTCTGACTCTCCCCGCCGGTACACACAGTGGCGCAACAGCTGCTTGGTGGCAAGATGTGCGAGCAAGCTAGAGATAGAGTTACCACTAGATAGCGGTCCGCAGTGGCATATCTATAACGTCTGGGGCTCGTGGCAAATTCGTCAGTTGGGGCTCCTTCCTCAATATAAAGAAGTGCATCAGCGTCCCTTCTCCGCTCTAAACCAAGCCAGTTCGGAGCCCCATAGAGCTAGGGGTCCGTGGCATTTTGCCACCCCTGCCACCCTATAGTTACGCCACTGCGGTCCGGACGGACGCTGCAGAAGGTATTATCTGCAGGTTTTCTTGCTGGCGCCAGCCTCGCCGCTACACGGCTAAAATGGAAAAAACAATTTCCTCTACTTATGGAGTAAAAAGGCGAAGCTATGACGAACGAGCCTAAACACGTCGCGATTAAATTAAAGTTTACTTTAGGAGATGGATTGCTGATTCGCACATTTTTCACATTTTCATCAAAATGTTTTATGTTGTCGTTAAATTTAATACTGGTAGGAGGAGACATTTTGGAAAAAGGTCAGGTCAGGAGTACCCGCAGCCTACGAGCATGTATGAAGAGATTGATGAATGTGGATGAAGCGAAAGAAGTATGTCAGACTCGTAGCAAGTGGAACAAAGTAGTCTCTGCCTACCCCTGTGGGAAAGAGGCGTGACGGTATGTATGTAATACTAGTATTAGATATCGGTCATGCGGCTAGGCGTATGTTTAGTGAAAGTTAAAAACCCGCTGTTCCGACATTAATATCCTGTGCTAATTTAATAATTCTCAGCCGATATGACATAGAACGACTTGTTTAAATCATCGGCGCACCTGCCGCCGCCGTCGCTCGTTTTAATTAAATTTGTTAACTTAACGAGACAATAGTCGGAAAATTTTCGAACTTCTATCACCCTGTACCATAAGTGGCTCTATAATATTCATACTAGCTTTTGCCCGCGATCTCGTCCGCGCCGTTAACGTCACAGTGCATCCCCAACACCCATGACTTCAATTATCAACGTTTCTACTCTTTATTGGTTGGTAGTGTTTGGCATCAAACGGGTGACTTAATTTAGAATCCAAAATTAAACTGAAAAGTTAACAAGACTTTTAAATCTAACTGAACCGACCACTCCCTCAAATACTCCTGAATAATTTTAGTGTATATACTTGTCCCTACACCCTGTATATATACCTGTACCTATACTGCATAGCACCATAGCAAGATGTATCAGATCCCGAGCATTATTGATTACTAACTAACCCTCAATTAATTCCATCCACTGACTGGCTGACCATTGCTCACCGACGCGAACCTGGTACTATACGAGTACAGAGACTATGTAGCCTACTCTCCTAGTTACCTCCACTGACTTGCTCCAGTAGCTAGAACGTGGCAGCTGCTAGGGCACTCGCTGTCGTGAACACTTACCGTTTAGTGCCACTAGCTGGCTACTCGCCTCTAACTCGCAAAGGCCCTGGACTAATTATTCATTAGCTCAGAACATCGTGATGGAAATTCTGTGTTGCAGATTAAAATCATGGCATATAATGACGTATATTAGTCCGTCAGGATCTCTACTAACATATTATTAAAAAAATACTAATCCTGCCGCGAAGCAGTAACCGGCATGGAGAGTAAGACCGCCGATAAAATTCCTGGCACAATGAGGTATTCTGCCTCAGTCCTCTAAAAAAGTAAAAAAAAAAATTTTTTTAATTTACCAATACACAAAAAATATATACAATATCAAAGCATTAGGTACATACAAGTATTAGGTAAATTGGAGAGGAGACTCAGTAGGCATGCTGGTTCTATGCTCTACCTAGACTGTAACGCATCTGCAATCCTTTGGTGATCACTTTAAGGGAAAAGTTCGCCTTTGTACATCTATTCTGTTTTTGTAATTACCTGTAAAATTTATTGTGCTTTATGTACAATAAAGTGTTATACATACATACATACTGGGTACGTATTAAAATACATTAAGTTTAAAATGTATAGTGGGTTAAAATACATAATGGTTTATAATATATAATGCGATTTTCTCAGAAAGTTACAAATTAACAGGATTGTTATAAAACAAACCTAACCTAACCTAAACCAATCTATAGATTACGATATCAAAAAAGTTCATTCAGCTAATAGTTTTACAGGAAATTGCGTTATATATTTTGAACCATTATGTATTTTAACCCATTATACATTTTAAACTTTACGTATTCTGATCCGCTCCCATACATACTTGCAACTCGGTGTCTCACTTGTTATTAAAAAAAGTATACAAGCATATGCAGGTTATATAAATACAAGCACAGCGGCCTGTATCAATATATTTTCCTCGGCCGCTTATCATCCTAACGACTCTTCAACTTCGCGAACTCGCGCACTCCTTAACTTTTTAATTTAGTTTACCCACATTACGGCAAAAATACTCGTACGATCCGACCCGAGACTAACTTACAAAACTTGGTGTTTGTGTAAAACGGATCTGGTTCGTATAACGCGTGTTGTGTGCAATTTTTATACCGCGCATCTGACATCAACAGATTGCTCTGCTTTGTTTCCTGAATTGAACAAGAAAGCAATGTTAAACGTGAGGCAGCTTACTTTTTACTTAATTACTAAACTTATTTAGCTTACTTATTAGTGGGATAAGTAACAGGGAGTGGCAATTGCCGGCGAGCACCTCAGCTACTTTATAGCTTTGTCTAGTCTTGTATCTGGACCGGTCTCCTGGCGGTTGGTACCGTCGCTACCAATTAAGATTATACCTCAGCTGCAGTTACCGCAGCTCCTTCTCGCACTAGAAGTAGCACAAAGCTGCCCAGTCCAAACAATCCATTTATTTATTTATCGTATGGGAATGGAAGGGATATGGAAATATCTTAGGAATTGTTAATTTAAGCTATACACTTATAATATAGTTTAAATTTACAATTCCTAAGATATTCAGCTGCTTCGCTCGTGAACGTTTTTAAGTCTATCCTCCCTTTGTTAGAGGACACTCCAGCACGATATGGCGCCCTGTCTGTTCCGGGTGTCCACATTCGCAAGACCCACTTTCGCTCCAACCCCATTTCTTTCGAAGGTGGGCGCAGTTGCACACTCCTCTCCCCAAACGGTTAAGCAAGCAGCAAACACGGCGCGGCTCCCTAAACTCAGGGGGGTGAGCGTGTGGGTTGAGATCGAACATGTCAGTCAGTCCAGCGGAAGCTGTCCACTCCGCGATCCAGGCGGCGTTCAAGTCCTCCTCGGCCTGGCGCTGGTGTGAAAATAGCGATACTAAAGTAGACATTGACGGTGTCAGTTATCTATGATTTTCTCTTTATATCTCACTACGAAATAGACAGAGATGACATCATTGATAACCGACAGTTAAAATATCAGGGTTTTAATTGAGTGGTGAAACATGCCCGTAGTGGTCACATTTGAGGTTATATTAAAGTGCGTTTAAAAGTAAAACTCAGTTTATAAATAAACTAAAGTGTCGTGCCGTTACGCGCACACTAATTGTTTTTAATGTAAGAATGAGAGGGATGGTATGATAAGAACTTTGAGTTTGGAGGTAGCCCTGGAGTTGATACTGACGTGTCCATTGTTCCAGGGTGTGCTGCGAGAGCTGGAGCAGAAGAAGCCCCAGCTGGACGAGCTGCTCCACACTGCGGAGAGCCTCAAGGGCACCGAGAACCGGCAGCAGCTGCACGGCAAAGGTCAGTGCCCCGTGTTTTGAGAGTTTGATAGTGCGTTCCAATACTCCGTTTGGATGTGGACCGCAAGGAGTAACTTTTTTTGGTATTTTGCTTTGGAATACTTTTTTGGGGAAAAAACTGAGGCCACTTTAAATTAATTTTATTTAATTGGTTCAAAATATCTCTTTTTGTTTAAAAACGTTTTTTGAAGATAAAATAAACTATAGCAAAAACGTATGTATGTATGTATGTAAACTCTTTATTGCACATAATTTTTTTAACAAAATACAGAAATTCAGACAAAAAAGTACAAAGGCGAACTTATCCCTAAGAAGGGATCTCTTCCAGCTAACCTACAGAAAGGAATAGGAAAACGTTTAGTTAAATCGAAGGAGAAGCTCAGGCGTGATGATTAGAAAAAAACCTTGACCCTTAGACGAGCTATAACTTAGCCCCCGTCTAAAGAAAATACTAAACTCAAATCTAAAACCACTTTAGTAACAATTTGGAAACCTAGATGTGTTTTTACAGTGAGCAAATTCTCAGTATCCAAGGGCAAAATAATCTTGATTTTAGAAGTTTGCGAGGTACAAATAGCGAACTTAGACAAAAGACTTTCAGGCAACGTTACCGGTTTTCTTTAGATTCTATTTACTTGAATTCCGGGTCAAAGTTATCTGGCTAGCTGTGTGGACATCACAATGCCTCACACGTCACTGTTTGTAGGACTGTAGTTGTGGGATGTTATCAGCGTATCTATCAATCCATTGTTCCATTATCTTCCCCTCAACAGCTTTGCCGGGTCGCAATGTATCGCCTTTACTCGGTTTAATTGCCAATAATGATTACGGTCTGTGGAGGTAGTTACCTCAATTGTAGTACAAAATTTAGTGTTACACGATAGTGGTGACAAATGTTGACACGTCGGAGTAATTACAAACACGTTTCAAAATGTACACCTTTATGCGTTCATTGAACGCCTCCTGAAAGACTAGGAAGCCGTCCGTTCAACGAATACTTTATGATTATTGAATTTTTTGGAATAGCTATTTTCTCTAATAAATTTCAAACAAAATTAAAGCTTGTCAAATTTGAGTACAACTGAGATCAAAAGGTTTTTTATATTAAAGCCGACTAACGGGCTTGCGGTCCACCTGATGTTAATACCCGCTGTAATTACCTTCAGTACCATTAGGACTGCTGGTGCGTTGCCGGCCTTGCAAATAGTGGTACACTCGCCTTTTAGAGGCCCCCATGTTATAGCAATTTGGGAAAACCTCAGCCGCCAGTCCATTCCAAACTTTACGCGAACGGGGTAAGTAACACTGCTTAAACCTCACAGTGGTGGAACGCCATTCCGCGTTTTCGTGTAGGTATACAACAGTGGTGTGGCGTCAAGTAGGTACTAAGTACTAGCCTTTTCCTCTAATTTTGCACAATGAATGTGCCCAACTGCCTTATAATAGGCAAACCGGTGGGAATCGAGTTCTATGGACGCCAAGCCACTGGTATACAAGTAGAATCTTAAGTCTGAAGTGAAATTTAAAAATGTATGTCTCAATGTACGAAGTGGATTGTACCTATTGTGGTAATACTCTCAACTGTCTTTAGAGCGAGCAACCGTGCAACTGTCGATATAACGACCGAGGTTGATCGGGTTCGCACAAAGCCGTCGGCAACAGGCGGCCATTGTTTAGAATTAAGGGGTAAATCACCCGAAAAATGGGGTAATTGGAGTTTGTTGAAGTTCATTTTAACGTGGCGAATAGTGGGATATATGAATATTGAGTCGTTTTTCCTTTTGGTCGCGGTTTCGTTATTATTCTCGTCGCATTAAAGACAGGCGGGATAGCCATCCTATACTAATATTATTTATAAATGCAAAAGTTTCTGAGGATGGATGGATGGATGTGACAATGTGAGTGTGTATATTTGTTCCTTCTTCACGTTGAAGCGACTGGACGGATTTGGATAAAATTTGGAACGGAGATACCTGGTACCCTAGATTAACACATAGGCTACATTTTATCCCGGTAAATTTCAAAGTTCCCGCGGGATAGCGATAAACATGTCATTAAAAAAAAAAAAATAAATAAATAAATTTGCTAATTCTGCAGAAGCTAGTTTCCAATACTTCACCAGATTGTTCGGTTAACCTGACGAAATACCACTATAAGTTTCCATATTTTGGTTGCTATTCAATGTGTGCCATTGCAATTTTGAATTAAAAATTACGATAAGAAACTTTAACAGAGAAAAATCAGAAAAATTATGAATCAACGCAAATAATACAAAGAATACTGAGCAGTCCCCGGGCTCGGTGCTCCGGCCTCCGCTGTAATCGGCGATTACTGCTAACCGGCGGTTAACGCGCCGTTCCTCGTTTAAAAATTCACTTCAATTACTTCCTGAGTTAAATGGTTTTTAGATCCATTAGTATTTGCGGATTTGTCTTTTTTGTTTTCGCTTTGGAATTTAATTCCGTGGTGGAGGCTCAGAGTAGTGTTGGAGCGGCCTGCTGCAAAAATGTTTCACACTTTAACCCGACTGCGCCAGTGGTTGTGTTTTTATTTAAACGAATTGGTGAAATTGCCTTCTAGTCTCTAACGTTCTTAGGAAGAACCACTTTTACTTTTATAAACAGTCATGTCGTATTCTGTCCTAGAAATAATAATATGTTTCAAAAACTGTATAGATTCAGGAGTTATAAATAAACTGATAACTTTACTTTGCTAGTCCGCGATACAGTGAGGTCAAATCATGCAAAACAGTCACGTTCCCAGACTACGAAATCGCGTGATCCAACCCAAGTTACGCTAAAAATACAGTTCGAAAGAATCGCAACGGCCTTCTTGCCGTCCTGCGTCACTTATAAGCAGATATAACCGATCAACCTTCGTTATGAACATGACGCTATAACTCCGTAAACCATCGGAACAAGGATCGGAACATAACAGCCGTAATCGAGTCTGTGGGAATCCAATCATGCGGGGCAGCCGGCAGCCGGCAGCCGGCAGCCGGCAGGCCGTAATGCCCATTGCTTTACTCCACCGGTGGTGATTCGATTGCTGTCACACAGTGGGTAAAAGGGAAGAAAGAAACAGTTGACATTGTGAGCTTAGAGCCAACAACCTAATAGAGTGCAACCTCTAAGTTACCTCCGCGCGTGGTCAAGAACTGCGGTTCGTTTTTGGATCCGTCCGAGGGGAAGAGCAGCGCTTGGTCCGGTGCACCCTGGGCATTGGTTAATGATTTCCTGGCAGATCCTGAGGGATATCTTTGTCACAAGAGTTTTGAATACTGTATTTATTATTTTGACATTGGCGAAATCATCTCATAGATCGATGGGACTATATTAAAAAAAGAAGAAGAGTGCAAATGTCATATAGTTTGTGTGAAACAAAATTAAGCCAAGCTGAAATTGGCAATTATTGCACTGTGATTGGCTAGCCGAAGGTCAAACCGGTCAGTAGAGTTGATCAAGCAGCTATAATGTAGTTGTGTGGCGTAGTGAATGAAACTCGATTATTTTTTGTAAAAACGATAAAGCAAGTATAATAAATAAAAAAAATAATTAAACGGCATCGCTTAAACATAATTCGCTTATCGCTATCCCGCAGGAACTATGCGATATTCCGGGATAAAACTACCCTAAGTCCTTTGCCAGGACTGTAACTATCACTGTACCAAATTTCAATAAAATCGGTTTAGTCATGAAAAAGCAACAAACATCCAAACATCTAAACATCCAATCCAAACTTACAAACTTTCGCCTTTATAATATTATGTATTAGTAAGATATATGGTTGACAAAACAGTGGTGCAGACTGTACCGCTGTGACCAAAGTAATTTATCTGTCTATCCTTTTCAATTCGATTTGTGCCTGTGGCGGGTACGGTCTCCATAATAAATGCCCCAGGACCTCGTGTTTGCTCCAAGGTTCTGTTTATTCAATGTTTATTCTTTTAAAACTTATAAAAATATAACAAATGTGGGTTTATTATTCAAATAAATATATCAAAAGTAGGTATTGAGTAATATTAATTTGACAAGGGCACAAGAAACTGTAGCATTGACTGATCAAATTTAAAGATAGATGTTGGTGTCTGTCAGACATACAGCCTAAGTTAATCTACTTGTGAAAATGTCTTGCGAATCCGTTCTGTACCTCTTAAAGCCGTTGTTTATACAAACTCCAGCTAGATGTCGCTTTAGCGGATTCAAACTTAGTATCGTTTGTTTCCCGGAGTAACTTCATTAATGTATTGAATGAAATCAAAGTTTACTTTGTTCCTCACTAGATGGCGCTGTATCGTACTACAAACTAACTATCGTTTGTTTCTTTAAAATGTTAATAACTTTTGGATTCTATCAAAGTTAATTGGGCTTTGGCTGGCAGAGAAACAGTGTTGTACCAATACCAAATGACGTGGATTATCAAATAGACGTAAATACTCAAGAGCAATGTAAATTTTGTTAGTATAAATATTTAAGTATAAAAGCACCAATATTTTCATTGAACAAATCGTAATATGTATTATGTTTAGAAGCGTGTAGCACCAAAAACCATTCTAACGTTCAATTTACATGGTTTTTCATTTAATTTCTTGGTATCCTTTTATTTTGTAAGACAACACTCTCCATTTCAAATGAGTTTGGTGACCTGGATAGATTTGTAAATATGTATAAAACTCGCTGTACACAGGGGCGTGCAGTGGGTTCTGACAGAGGGTAGAGAGGGTAGGCATATTGACAACAAAACCCGTATTGGTACGAAGCGTGTCGGGCACATTTACGTATGCTTACAAACAAGCACTGCTTATATGCCTGTAAGGGATGCACGCGTCTGGCTGCACACGGCAATGGGGTGCTCCGTAACAGGTCGGGACAAGCAGCAGACAGACAAACAGTTTCGAACCAGCAACTTCGGTAATTAATTAATAACACTTAAAAATTCTAATCCATTCCAGTGAGTCATTAATTAAAGCAAAGATGGAGCCATTTGCATACAAAACAGCACATTTTCCTTTTCCGAGGATTAACAGAATTTCCATAACTACGCTTGCATACAAATAGGAACCTTAAACTTGAAAAGTTAGGGGGTGTTTTGGATTGGTGGGGGGAGCGAGGCTTTTGAATTGGGACAGGCGCGTAATGAGGGTATGAGAGGAACTAGTGACACTCTTGGAGTTTGAAGAAGAAACGTTTTCTCGAGTCTATTGGATTTGGAGACACTCGAGTTTGGGGGAGACGCGTTATTTTTTACTTTTAAGGAGTAACGAAGCACTTCGTGTAGGTGAAGAGATGAGTATAAAGTTGGTGATCACTTGACCGGTGCTGAATATAACTGCGGTTAGTTAGACCTGTACCTATTCCATAGGCATTGTTGTGGATGAGCTGCCTTTTGTTCTTCATTTGGAGATTAAGTTGTTCACAAAATATGAAATGGTTCAAAAACAGCATCAAAATCTTTTGCGTAGTTTTTAACATATATTTCCACCCATACGCCCACAATCATGCTAAGCGTGGCCTTTAGGTCTTGTTACCATAGGCTCTGTCTACCCCGTAAGGCATAAAGACGTGATTTATGTATGTATATATGTATGCATCAAGTTAAGATATATGATCGAATCGTCACCTACCTTAACAAATCGAATCCTCACTGACATGACGAATTGTACCAACTCTGTGTATGTTTAAGCATAATAAAATAAATGATTTAATTAGGTGTTATTTTATCTATCAGTCTATATAATACAGTCAAACGAGCAATTCTAATGATTTGTTTTTCTTTTTCAATAAGCAATTCTTGTTTATTATAATATGCAGCACAAGAAAAAAAGGCTCCTGTACACGTTGAATTTTGTACGAACTTGATCTAACACTAGAAATAAAACGTTACACAAACACTAGAACAGTATCTTTATTTTTAAAGTATTAATATTGAAATAAACGCGGACATATTTAACAAAAAATTAATTATAAATATCACAGGGTAAAATCCGTATGTCCAATTTCCGGTACGGCGGTAGTAGGGTTATTATGTCTCAAATAAGGAAGCCAAAATTAAGGAGGCCTACAAGGGCTTTTTGAATTTAGAAAAGTAAAGGTAGGGAGAATTCCGGCTGAACTGCACACTATTAAGGAAGTCGAGGCACGTATTAAGGTAATAGGATCTAGATAATTTCCGCTATGCATACGTGATAGTTTTGTGCGCACAATACCAATAACGTGTTAAAAAAATAAATCACCTAGTGCAAAGGCAAGTCAGACACCTAAGCGTAAATTCGCTATAGTTAACTTAATAAATATGCAGTTGTACAATAACCTTTGGAAACCTTGGGAGGAACGGTTTTTTTTAAAAGAGAATTAATGGGATGAATACACGGAATGTAACACGAAGCTCGTCGTCTATGCGCTCCTGGCGTAAACTCCGGGTCGTACAATCGAACCTCGTCGGTCGTCACGTACTCTCGTAGAGTTGAACGTTTTCGCACTCAGCACGCAGCAAATCCCGGGAACCTCAGTCCACGAGTAAATTTATTAAAAATACTCTCCGTGTGGAAAAAGCTGGAAATAAAACTTACAATGAAAAATAATGCCTGAACGCGCACAACCCTAAACGAATAGACACCAAAACAGCATACATACCCGAAATGGAAAAATCCGGCTTCAAGACCACGATTTGTGGTATCTCAGTATCTTAAAAAAACTCAGCACCAACGAATATATCAAGCGGTTTTATGAGCACTCCGCACCACAAAAACAAGCCTCCGGAACTTGAGGAAAAAAATCACTACTCGGAGTATCTTGTTCGGCCTGGGTAAATATTTCCCTCACAGCAGGAGAATCAGATCTCAATGACTTTTTTCCTTAATGTCAGTTCTGAATTTTTGATACCGAACACCAATTTTAAAATTCAAACGAATCTGCTCAAAAGAATGATTAATAACCAGTATGAACGGCGGAAAAAGGTTACTAACAAAATAATAAATAAAAAAGGCTAAATCACCATGCAGCAAAAATAATGCTGCAGACATCCCCCTACCAAAAGAAATTTAAAATCTAAATCAAGAGAGAACACTGACATTCAAATACCATGAAGTTGTAAAAATTTGACAACCCTAATCAATAATGTTTTGTCAACCCTGAATATCCAAAACCTAAACAGCCCTACTACAAGCTTGACGAAACTCCAAAGCGTAAGCCGAAAAGGATATCACCGCAACATCTATAATGAAATCGCAATGTAAATTACCACTGAGTTAAAACAAAAAATCACGATACCCTAATATGTACCGATACCCACTTGAAATCAAAATGTTTCTAGAAACTTGGATTGGAAGAATGCGGAAACCTAAAAACAAATAAAACAACTCAAACAAGCCGCTGAAACTACTGGACAATAATAGCTATAACCATTATTGAACGTTAGAAAAGCTAACTCACATCCACACACACAATCGCACCATAAAACAAAACAACCGCATATCTAACTGAAAGACTTAACCCAATACCGTACGAACCAAAATGAACCTTACGCATAATGACTAATTAAAAGTTGCGCCATCTATCAATACACCGAAGCACTAACTACTGGCCATTGAAACAAAGTGAAGCTCAAACTGACAAAAAAACTGTCACATGAAGATTTCAACTTGTCAACGCCACCTATAAATAATATTAAGAACAAACTTCACGACGCCATCTATGTGACTAAATCTGAACCAACACCCTCTGTCTGAGATAAAATTTCAGAACAAAATTTAAAACGCCCACTGTCGGTGAAACAATAGAACCACATAAATACAGTCAACTACATAAAATTGAACACACTGCCGCTAGTACTAAGAACAACACTTAACTGCAGTTTAAATCCTAAAGACCAAAACTAACCTATCTTCCTAACTACCGAAGCACGAAAACTGGATACGGACGCGACGAAGTTTGAGGCGGCTCTACCACAACTTGAAGCGAACCAAAATACCAGAACGTGGTCATCGTAAAACGTAACCTAAACAATCTAAAAATATACAACGAATGAATATAATAGGTTGAAGATAATTACACGAGTCCTGGCAAGTCCGACTCTTGTCAAATCCACAAAACTCGAGTCTGACCCAGCGCCAGTTTAACACCTATGCCTATGGTACAGTCGGCGAAAAAAACGTCCACCACATGATAAGGCGAAATAACGTCGAAACTGGGAAAAAAGGAAAAGGTAGATACAGTCAGACTGGAAAAAATCGTGACAACCTCTGGTACAGACGGCGAAAAAAAACGACCACCACATGATAAGGCGAAATAACGTCGAAACTGGGAAAAAAGGAAAAGGTAGATACAGTCAGACTGGAAAAATCGTGACAACCTCTGGTACAGTCGGCAAAAAAACGACCACCACAAGATAAGGCGAAATAGTGTATAAACTAGGAGAAAGGTAGGTATAGTCAGCCTGGAAAAATCGTGACAACCTCTGGGAACAAAGAAACGATGCATATACGTCTTTTAGAGAAAACATCACACGTTTAAAGATCCACTTATATTTAGCGGACAAACACGCGTATTTTTATGAAAGCGTCGTCAGGGCTCGAGAACCCATAACACGTTTAAAAAAATCCACTTATATTTAGTGGATAAACACGCGTATTTTTATGAAAGCGTCGTCAGGGCTCGAGAACCCATAACACGTTTAAAGATCCACTTATATTTAGTGGATAAACACGCGTATTTTATGAACGCGTCGTCAGGGCTCGAGAACCCATAACAAGTTTAAAGATCCACTTATATTTAGCGGACAAACACGCGTATTTTTATGAAAGCGTCGTCAAGAACGATGCACCAGCGTCTTTAGAAGAGAAAAAAAAAAGAATAAGGTGCATTAACTGCTGAATGACTGGAGACCAGAAAAGAATATCCTACAAGATAGCGTATAGGAAAAGAAAAAGGTATGACGAACGATCCGCCTTCCTACATCAAATGGTTGGAGGTCAGAAAAGGATAGGACGAATAGGATACCGGAAAAGAATAGGAAGGACGATGCACCTTTCGGCATTTAGGGGAAAAATTATATATCAGTGAAATGAAGTACATTATTCGTCGAATGAGAGACCGGAAAAAATAGGACGGACGATGCGTCTTTCGGAATTTAAGGAGAAAATTATGTATCAGTGAAATGAAGTACATTATTCGTCGAATGAGAGACCGGAAAAAATAGGACGGACGATGCGTCTTTCGGAATTTAGGGGGGAAATTATATATCAAATAAATCTCCATACCACAATAGAATAGCATTATTTTAAAATGTCTTTCACGTGATAAGTACCAATGTGTGGAGAGTCTAAATCAGCTAACTCGTAAACTTGAGATGAAACGCGCCGAATTACCCGACACGCCGTGAAACGAGGAGCAAACTTACCACCCCTTTCAATATCTGGAGTACCCCTTTGGAAATTCCTACGCCATACAACCTGACCAACTTCAAACAAAACAGGAATACGATTTCGGTTGTAGTAACGGGCGTTTCGCACGAAGGCTTGCGTCAACGCGTCGGCCACTTTTGCGTAAACTTCCCGTAACGATCTGAGGTTTTCCGCACGATCGTTCCGACTGTTATCCAACCCAGGGTTAACAGTCTGAACTCTTCTGCGATTACAGAGAACATCAACCTCACGTCCGTATATAAGGAAATTAGGGGTATAATTTGTAGCCAAATTAACGCAAGAGTTTAAATATAAGGCAACCTTAGGAAGTTGCCTGGCCCAAGTACGGTTATCATCAGTCACAAGTATACTTAAAGTAGTGACCACAGTTTGATTAAATTTCTCAGCTACGTTCGCATTCGGACTATAGTAGGGAGTGAAAATAGGTGACGAAACATGATACGACCTAAGGAAATCTTCAAATTGACGACTCCTAAACACAGTAGCGTTATCACATAGGACGTTGAGTGGAGTTCCATATCTCAAAATTACCTCAGACTCTAATGCGTGTGTAATTGACTTTGCATCGGACTTCTTCAAAGGTGCTAACCAAACGAACTTCGAAAAGACATCTACCATCGTGAGAATATACTTGTACCCGTAATATGCGGTAGGTAAAGGACCAACCAAATCGATTGAAAGCAAATCAAGAGGAGCACTTACGGCACGCGGATATAACTGTTGTCCCCTTGGCTGAGTGTTAGCGATCTTAAAAGATTTGCAAATCTGACACAATGAGAGACGTGAAGCAATATCTTTGTACATGTTAGGCCAATAATACAGATCTCGTGTCTTAAAATAAGTTTTCATAATTCCAGGATGGACATTAGGAAATTCATTGTGGATTTCGTCTATCGCTTCGCTCGTTTTAGAAGCAGGCAAAACTATCTTCCAAGGGTCATCAACAAGTGGGTTATCTACCGACACCCTGCGGAGTAAAATACCATTGCGCAAAGAATACGCCGGAAAAAGTTGTGGAGTAGACGAAACACCTGAATACACTCTCTCATACCAAGGATCACCAGTAGGGACCTGACCCCGTTCAAAGGCGATAAGGGACACTTGGGGCCTAGAAGATACCTCAATTCGGATTTACAAAATTCACACTTCTTTAGATTGACTGAAAGACCTGCATCCATAAGACGATCCCGTACCTTGCCGATAAGCTTGAGATGACTATCAAAATCACGAGAGACGAGGATCAAATCATCGACATAGCCAAATACGAAGTCCTCCGAATCATGAGTGTATTCAAAATTAACTATCATGTCTGTAAGACGTTGCATTTCGGACGCCGCATTTGTTAGACCAAAAGGCATTCGGACAAACTCAAATAAACCACGCTGTGGTACTATAAAAGCGGTTTTCTCACAGCTGGCTTCATCTGCCAAAGGAATCTGCCAGAAAGCACTACGAAAATCTAATGAAGTCAAATACTTCGCCCCGCGGAGATTATCCAAAATATGCTGAATTCTTGGTAACGGGTACGAATCACGAATAGTGACGTTGTTCAACCGACGACTATCAACGCAAAAACGAACTGAACCGTCTTTCTTTGTCACCATTACGACAGGACTCGCCCACGGCGACCTAGATGGCCGAATAACACCTACCTCCAACATCTTATCAATCTCCTCATTTAAAACTTTCAACTTAACCGGTGACAGAGGATAATATCTTTGACGGACGGGAGGTCCTACCGTTTCAATCTTATGTGACAGCCATTTAGTACATCCGAGACCAATCTTATCAGAAGAAATAGCGGAAAAATCGTCAATAACTTTCTGAAGTTTGACCTCTTGTTCTGGTGTGAGAACTTCACGAGGATGGATATAACGAACTTCACTAGAATCAATGGACTTGTCCACCAGTGTCGGAGCCTTTGGCACAAAAAGCTTGCCGCTCTTGTCGCCAGCGAAAAACTGACTTAAAACCGACGTGAGACCAAAATAATTCCAAAACTCAATCCCTAAAATGAATTGAGTTGGTAAACCAGAACCCAACAAGGCAGGGGTGCGGAGAAGACGAACCATTAAAAAAAATTGGAATATCCACACCACCCAGAATTTTAATAGGACTGTTATCAGCGGAAACAACTGAAGGCTGAATTTTCGAACTATATTTCAAACCGAGTTGATTTAGCAAGGAGACATCGACGAGTGACATCTGAGCACCAGAGTCAAGAAGTGCTTTTACTTTACAACCAGCTGCTGTGATTTCGATAAAGAGACGATTGTCAGGTGAATCGTTTACGACTAGAGGTGACACGGTTGAGCCGAGCCGTATAACCTCGTCGCTTAGTTTTTTGAAGAAGAGGGGTTACATTGGGGGCAATTTCGAGTAGATACCCCTATGCGTTTACAGTTGAAGCATACGATACCAGGAAGTTTCGGACATCCCCGATAATCGTGTCCAAATTCATCGCACTTCAAACACTTGGGATAAGTTTCGGTGCTAACAGGTGACACAACGACGGGACAAGTAGACTTATACTGAAAAGTTTCAAAATTTCTAGCAATTTCCAGGAGGGAATCCATATCTTTCACGATATTCGTAGCCAGACATGGGTGGTAACGCGCATGCAATCCGTACTTAACGATCGTTAACAAATCGTCCTCGTCAATCGGAGAACGTAATTTAGCATTTAGATCACGGATTTCGATGACAAAATCAACGACAGTCTGATCGCTACGTTGCTTCAGCGCACGCAATTGTCGCTCAACCTTAAAGTCGTAGTCGACGGTATCAAAGGTACGCAAGAACGCCGATTTGAGACTAGCGAAAGTCAAACCCGGAAAACGGATAGCCCTAAAATATTTAAGCGCACTCCCAGAAAGAAGTTCGTGAAAGCGAATAACTACATAAGCGGGACTGACTCCGCGAGCGATGCCTTCTTCCTCGACGCGTGTAAAAAACTCACGGACGCATGAATCCCCCGAAAAAGTAAGATTCCATTTGGTAAGCGACTCGGACTTTGCAGTGGCAGGATAGCCTCCAGACGCTTTGGCATTCAAGGCTGTTGGTTGATCCGGGACCGAAGCGTGAGTGGAAAGATTTTTGACAGCGGTTGTTTGTTCAGAAGTTGGCTGGATGGGGACATTCGGAGCAGAATTAACGCGACGCGGGAATGGTCGCGGTGTGATGAAGGGGTTTGCTGGTGGCCTAAGCGGAGTGTCGCTGATCGATATATCCTCAAAACTATCCATTACAACGATATCTAAAATACGACCAAATTATTGAAACAACAAGGACGATATGTAAAAGAAAGCTAACAGACTTACCTTGTAGTTCCCTAAGACTACGGGTACTAACTAAGGTAGCAGGCTAGGAAAGAAAATAACACGGGATAGGTTGAGTAGGAGTAAAATAATAAGACGTAATTAATTTGTAAAAAATTACACAATTTTATAATTAAAAAAAATTTGACGCAGAGAATAAAAATATAGATAGAAGTTCACGAAACAATGTCACACAGCTATGCAAATGTCGATCCACTTGGAGATGGGCAGGCACGAATGAATCTGAAAGCAAAACTAAAAGAATTAAAATGATGACCGAGGAACGGTCACCCTCCCCTTACAAAAAATATTTTAAAAATATATTTGCTTCACAACAAATTAAATTAAAATAAAAAATTACTTACGTTCGGGCGCCATTTTGCAGCACAAGAAAAAAAGGCTCCTGTACACGTTGAATTTTGTACGAACTTGATCTAACACTAGAAATAAAACGTTACACAAACACTAGAACAGTATCTTTATTTTTAAAGTATTAATATTGAAATAAACGCGGACATATTTAACAAAAAATTAATTATAAATATCACAGGGTAAAATCCGTATGTCCAATTTCCGGTACGGCGGTAGTAGGGTTATTATGTCTCAAATAAGGAAGCCAAAATTAAGGAGGCCTACAAGGGCTTTTTGAATTTAGAAAAGTAAAGGTAGGGAGAATTCCGGCTGAACTGCACACTATTAAGGAAGTCGAGGCACGTATTAAGGTAATAGGATCTAGATAATTTCCGCTATGCATACGTGATAGTTTTGTGCGCACAATACCAATAACGTGTTAAAAAAATAAATCACCTAGTGCAAAGGCAAGTCAGACACCTAAGCGTAAATTCGCTATAGTTAACTTAATAAATATGCAGTTGTACAATAACCTTTGGAAACCTTGGGAGGAACGGTTTTTTTTAAAAGAGAATTAATGGGATGAATACACGGAATGTAACACGAAGCTCGTCGTCTATGCGCTCCTGGCGTAAACTCCGGGTCGTACAATCGAACCTCGTCGGTCGTCACGTACTCTCGTAGAGTTGAACGTTTTCGCACTCAGCACGCAGCAAATCCCGGGAACCTCAGTCCACGAGTAAATTTATTAAAAATACTCTCCGTGTGGAAAAAGCTGGAAATAAAACTTACAATGAAAAATAATGCCTGAACGCGCACAACCCTAAACGAATAGACACCAAAACAGCATACATACCCGAAATGGAAAAATCCGGCTTCAAGACCACGATTTGTGGTATCTCAGTATCTTAAAAAAACTCAGCACCAACGAATATATCAAGCGGTTTTATGAGCACTCCGCACCACAAAAACAAGCCTCCGGAACTTGAGGAAAAAAATCACTACTCGGAGTATCTTGTTCGGCCTGGGTAAATATTTCCCTCACAGCAGGAGAATCAGATCTCAATGACTTTTTTCCTTAATGTCAGTTCTGAATTTTTGATACCGAACACCAATTTTAAAATTCAAACGAATCTGCTCAAAAGAATGATTAATAACCAGTATGAACGGCGGAAAAAGGTTACTAACAAAATAATAAATAAAAAAGGCTAAATCACCATGCAGCAAAAATAATGCTGCAAATATTACTAGCTTCTGCCCGCGACTTCGTCTGCGTAGAATTATGCATATAAACCTTCCTCTTGAAGCACTCTATCTAAAAAACCGCATCAAAATCCGTAACGTAGTTTTAAACATCTAAGCATACATAAGGACAGACAGACAGCGTAAAGCGACTTTGTTTTATACTATGTAGTGATGATGATATATATTACATAAATATAAATGGCTGCAACGATTTTCATGTCATTTTGTATGCAGGGGTTACGAGGGCGATAAATCGATCTAGCTAGGTTTATTTTTAGAAAACGTAAAAATAAAATACCAAAGCAAACCTCGGTAATCCAGGTACTATTACTTTGTACTGTATAATATGAGCGAGTAATCCGCGGCGGTCCCCCGTGCTACCCGCTGCTGGATAAATTGATTCAATTTTCCCCTTCCCTAAGGACTCCAGACTTAGTGCTCCCATTAAACGCCTTCTACCTCAGAATAAACTCTAAACTCTACACCATTAAACCCAATTCTGTTTGGCATTTATCATCGGCGCTACCGCTATATCTGTCCACAACCAAAACTTCACCTTAACAAATAGAAATAAGATTGAATTAAGCTTGCCCAACGTTGTTAGTTACGCTGATTCATAATTATAACTCTACTCTTATTTCATTTCTTTTCACGTATGGTGTCCGCGGGTTGCAAACAGAAGTGATTTTTAAGTGTTGGTGTTACGGTTGTGATTGGTTTGGTTGCCGGTGGTTGTTGCGCTGTTCTGCGGCGCTGGTGGTCCAGTCTTGATCTTGGCCGAGGTGTTGGTCGTGACACTTGATCGAGCTGGTAATTAAGACGAGGTTTGATTGGGTGAGCCTTGAAAGTACGTTATAGGGTTCTGTACCTTATTCGTCAAAAATGGAAAACTTGGTGAGCCATCCGACCGTCTGTCAAGCAAGATTCATTTTCTCAGGAACGCGTAAAGGTTATTTAAGTCAAACCGGCAGATTCCCAATTCTACATAATTGCCAATTATAGCAAGCTAAAATACTTATTATTATGTGGGTAGATTTAAGAAGCGATCAAGTGACAGGTTGTATTTCTACCCGTATTTTGGTAGTATGATTTTGTGTTGTGTTTATTCATTAATACATACATACATATATCACGTCTTTATCCCTTACGGGGTAGACAGAGCTTAAGGTAACAAAACCTTAAGGCCACGTTTAGCATGATTAAGGGCGTATAGCTGGAAAGGGGAATCAAAATAGTGATGGGCTCATACCATCTACGCGGGAAGAGAAGCAACAACAATAACTCATACTTAGTTGTTTTTTTTTCTAAACTATTAAAAGCACCAGCTCAATTAAAATAATCTAAATTAGAACAACGGACAATTCCGAGACATGTCTCCGGACTTATCCTATGACCATAAAGGGCTTAGATACCACCAGATATAGCTACATAGCCAGGGCAAAGTTCTCGTTCAAATTAACGTCACAATTACAGACTCGTGATCCGGTTTCCGCCATCTTGTAATCGAGATCCTTTGTGAGGTACTTTTAAAACTTTGCATAAGCCCTGAGAGCCTAAACTCGATTACGGCCGATGTAATCGAATTACAGCGATTCGTAATTACAATGTAAATTTGGCCGGGCCGGCGCAGCGCGACGATCCTTAGGGTATTTTGAAAAATTTTACTTTTTTTTTATAAGACTAGGAAGGCAAACGAGCAAGTGGGTCACGTGGTGGTAAGCGAGCACCACCGCCCATAGACACCCGCCACACTAGAGGATTGCAGCGTTGCCAGCCTAGAGGGCTAGGATAGAATACCTCTTGTGCCACTAACAGACAGAAGTAACAAACTATTAGATACATGCACACAGACGGAATTATCCCTTTAAGGGATCTCTTCCAGTCCACCTTTGAGAGAATGAGAGGAGTATTATATTAGGGACGTACGAGTGAGTTTAAAATAACAAATACTGAGAGCCACAATACATAACTTTACCGAATATAATACGTAAACTCATAAAACCTACCAGACAATAAACTCATAAAACCACCTATAATACGTATCAATAAAATATAATACATAAAACAAATAAAGAGCGCAATGAACAAAGCAATATTTCCACTTAACTTAGGAAGAGGGAATGGGTGGAATTCTTAGGAATCATGTTATAGGCGATGCGGCTAGCAACCCATCATTATTTTGATTTCCTTTTCCACCTATACGCCCTTAATCATGCAGAAGGTGACTTGAAAGTTTTGTTACCTTAGGCTCTGTGTACCTCGTAAGGGATAAAGACGTGATGTATGTATGTATGTAAACTCTTTACTGTGCAAAATAAACAAGACAAATACAATTGACTAACACTTAAGATACATGCACAAAGGCGGACTTATCACTTTAAGGGATATATATGTGTATGTAAGGGATATGTATGTATTGGATTGACTTGAAAAAAAAAGTAATAATAACTGTAGAAACTGTGAAACACATTAAGCAGCAGCAAAAGCCGACACCAGTCATTATAGAGGTCGTCCAGTTATGTTTAACTGTAACAAAATATTTGAAGTTTCCCTTACAGATCAGCACGGCCCATTTAATAATTCCTGCCTCAAGTAATCAGTCCTCATCAAATATTTGAAACTAAAACCTGACCCGGACCTTTCCAAATAATGCCTTCGAGTATGATTTAAACTTTCAAAATTAACCCTCAGCTTAATCATTTAAATTGTACCCCTAAATTACCTGTATTTATGAAAGAAGGGGATGAAATAAAGCGAAGTCTGGAACAATCTGTAAAGGCGCCGAGAGCGTCGTAGCGGGCTCCGCGTAGAGGGTCTACGCGGCGTAGCGGGTCGTAGCCTGCTACGCTTTCATTTAGGATATTATTTCAGTGCAGCGTTTAATTTTATCATTTTCAGTCCGTATACATTCCACTGTAGCGCAAACAATATACCTATAATATATATAGTCACATTTTTGGTCCAGATTAACTAATTGATAACAGTGTGTCAGTAAAGTTACTTCCATGCTGGTCTGGGAGCAAAGGAAAAACATAGAATGTGACAGTTGCTTCTCGCCCCGCGCAGATGGTAAAAACCCATTGAGGGAATGGGTGAAATTTTAAGGAATCATGTTAAAGGCGATGCGGCTAGCAACCCATCACTATTTTGATTCCCGCGTCCATCTGTATGCCCTACAATCATGCTTAACGTGGCCTTTAGGTCTTGTTACCTCTCTGTCTACCCCGTAAGGGAAACAGACGTGATTTGTGTGTGTGTATGTATGTGTCAGTAAATAATTAGTTTCGGATATAAGTATTTTAAGATACGTGAATTTATAACTAACCAACCTTTTTTTTACAGGTAAGTCAGCAGTTATTTAACCACAGTCGACGATCGGCGTTACAGTAAGTCAAGAGCCATTTTTAATTTTTCGCAGTAACTACAGAGTGTTATCCAAAAAAAGTCTACATGAATATTTTTTGAGAATTTTACTATTTTGCGTTTTTCTTATTCAGAATCGTTTACCTTATTGATTCTCGTACGAGAAAAAATGTGTTCCAGATTTTATTATGGCTTTTTTCCGCTTCGTCACGTTCCATATTATAGTTATATTCAAAAAAGTGACGAACTGGAATGGAAATTTTGGGACACATTTTGTTGGCGTTGTAAAAAGTTGTTTTATATTTTTATTGTCTATCGTTCTATTATTTCAAGTTGTTTTTTTTATACGTGTTTCTAATGTCACTACTTGTCTGTCTGTCTTATTACAATTGTAACATCAGCTGATTGGATTTTTACTTCTCTCCCACATTTCTGCTTCTTTTCTAAATAGTTATCGAATCCGTTTTACATTTTTTCTTGTATGAGGATCGATAGGGTAAACGATTCTGAGCAAGAAAAACCCAAAATAGTTAAATATTGCAAAAAATGTACATGTCGACTTTTTTTTTTTTTGGAAAACGCTCTACAACATTTTTATATTTAAGAAATTACATTCGTGATACGTCTGAACTGAAACATAAAAATTATTTATTTATAAAACAAGAAGCACCGATAAAGTACAGTAATTAAAAATTGTCTGACCAATCAAAGAACTGTGAAACTTTTTCAACTGTTTTCAAATAAACTGAAATAAACTGAAACAACCAATTTGAACTGTAAAGTTTCGCGGAGTCACTGGCCCTTTTCTGCGCCACAAGTTCGTTTCATTTGTATTGTCATAAAAAAATTACCTTTTCTCGTTGGTTTAGAGTTATAAGAATGACTTTATTTCACCACAGAAGTTACAGAGTGCATAACATTTTACAAAGGACACATTGCTACATAGAGACAGGTAGACATTCTATGCGGTAAGTGAAACAGCGGCCTTCGCACTAGACTCTGGCTCTGTACACACACTCAAGGTTACCTACTTCTACAGGAGAACATTTTGACGATACCTACAAATTAACTTCACCTGCAGGCTCTTTGCGAATCATTCTAATGAAAACCATTCAAAGTCAAAAGTATTTATTTGCCAGAATACAATACCAGAAGGTCAATTCGGCATTATCCAACATCGGAACGGTCAAGCGCGGTGGGGACTGAACTATCGCCTCAGCCCGCTTTGCGGCCGGCAGAGGGCGCGGCGGCGGGCGCGCCGCCATTACCCGTGTTTGCCCGGTGGTCACCGCTCGCTGCCACCGCGCCACGAAATCACACGAAGGTGGCAAAGACTTCACTAAAGTGCAGGTTGTTTCAATATACATGAAATGATAGATGTTAGTTTTTCCGGGATGAAAATTAATGTCCTTCCCAGGGTCTCAAATTATCTCCATGTCAAATTTGATCACGATCGGTTGGGTAGTTTACTCGTGTGAACGTGACAAACAAAAAAATACATTTAGCATTCATCACATTAGTTACGGCAGAACGGATAGAAAAAAAGATAAAAAACCATACATACATATATCACGTCTTTATCCCTTACGGGGTAGACAGAGCCTAAGGTAACAAAACCTTACGGTCACGTTTAGCATGAAAGGGCGTATAGGTGGAAAGGGAAATCAAAACAGTGAAGGGTTGCTAGCCGCATCGCTTATAACATGATTCCTAAGACTTTCGCTCATTCTCTCGATGGGCTTTGACCATCTGCGCGGGAAGAGAAGCCACTGGTAAATTCTGCTAAGAGGAAAGTCCGAAACATGTCGAGCGTCACTCCACTTTTATACGTGAGTTATCCGTTTGTGTAATTATACTTGGCCTATCTTTTGCTTTGATAACTCTCGCATCCGGACCCCATCCTTCTTTTTAACAATCCTCATTATTTTCTCTCTCGGGGAGCTCTCGGCGTTGCTCGCTTGCCGGCGCCCGCGTGTTTGCCCACTTCCCAACTGTAACAGGCGTCTCGGGAGCTGTTCGAGGCTCGCCCAACTTTGTAATAGTTCATGCATTTTTCAACTCATAAAGCAATTTTTTTAAATCGTGGTTTTACCATGGTTTTTGTAAGGTCCTGTGGGACTGCTGTTTTACCCGTTCTATGAAATTATCTCGTTTTATTGTTCATGTGCTTCATGGCCACAAAAATTCGCATAGTAACAAGGTCACGTGACAGTTAGTAACAGATAGAAAAATTCGAAGGCTTACCCACCTGCTATGGGTGGTGTAGGGGTATAGCTTTACTTTTCGGATTTTTCTGTGTTCTAATTTTCAGTGTGGTTTAGAATTTATTTTGAACAACATTAAATCATCTTGCGAATAATAATACTGTGTTTTCGTAGAATTTCTCAGTCTGGATACCTCTAGATCAAGGCATCGCCAAAGCTAAGTAGAGACACCAAACTATAATCCGTTAATTAATCCATTTAACACGTAACTAAGTTTAATCTAATGTTAAAGCAACTTGTCTTCAACAGAATCGCTTCAGGCCGGCTAGCAGGAGAGCGCAGAAGAGTCGCGTCGCGCGAGATAGGCCACCCGTCTCTTTCTGGAACGAACAGTAAGAAAGAGATGGGCAACCTCTCTCGCGCGCGACATGACTAGTGCTCTCACGTGCTATACTTATGTTGACAATTGCGAGAAACTTATACCTATTTAGTGATAATTTTGTCGTACACTATACCAGAATCGACTTATTAGAGACTAGCTGTTGAACGCGACTCCGTCCGTGCAGAATTTGCTTATCGCTGTCTCGCGGGAACTATGCAGTTTACTGGGATACAAATTATCCTGTGTCAGTCCCTGGGACTGAAACTCACTGTATACCAAATTTCAACTAATTATGTATGTTTAATGTAACCGCGGCATTTAAGGTATCAGCACGCCAATTTTACTTAATTACACGTAGCTGAAGTTATTGTGAACTAAGCTGTATAACATGAAACTACCGTGAGACTTAATCATTATTACACATAAACGGATAACTCACGTATAAGAAGTCGAGTGATGCTCGACATGTTTCGGACTATTTCGTAGTCCTTTTTCCAAGAGCGCTCGCCCCGGCGGCAGTGATGCGAACACTGCGCGCCAGCGCTCTGCTCTTGCTGCTTGCTCTTGGAAAAAGGACTACGAAATAGTCCGAAACATGTCGAGCATCACTCGACTTCTTATACGTGAGTTATCCGTTTATGTGTAATAATAAGCTGTATAAGTTATTGTAGTTTTTTAACTATCACACGGGAAAAAAACCGAAAAGTATAGCTGTGGCCGGGAATCGACCCCGGATCCTCGTCATTCCGTGATGCGTGTCACTACCTATAGCAGGTTACAACGCCTGTGTGGGAGCATTAGATTTGAAGACGGCCGAATTCTAACGGACAGGTGATACAGACGCAGCCATTTGTGCGAATCTTACAATCGTGCCCAGCAGAGGTAATGATAATGATAACGATGATGATAATGATTAATTATACTATTACATACGAGATACCAACTGCTTTTAAAGTTTTTAATTGTAGTAATCGATAAATCGTTCACCGGCACGCTAACGTTAGTCAATACCTGTTAACACTGTTAACTATACGCAGAGATTTAGCTCAGAACTTTTTATTTTTGCAGTAATAAAAGTTTTCTCCGAGCTTTTCTGCAAGTTTACTTCGAGGGAACGGCTAAGGAATATCGAGCTTTCGAAGCTTTCCGCTAGCACAGCCTTAATGAAGCGCCGACGAGTCTCGAGGAGCTTCGGTTGGAAATAGCGTAAAAATATAGCTAAACAATATTGATACGTTTAATTGAACTACATTATACATACATTTAATAAATATTTATATCGAATTACAAAAAAAATTAAACTATGATAAAATCTAAAAGTTAACTAAATATACAAAACTTAAAACTAAATAAATATACCATATATATATATTGATACGTTGTAAATCTACATTCCCTTTTCCATGCTATTTGCCTGCAATCATGCTAAACGTGGCCTTTAGGCCCTGTTACCTTAGAGCCTGTCTACCCCGTAAGGGATATACGCGTGATTTGTGCGTGTGTCTGTAAATTTACATTTAGTTCGCATCTAAATACAGAATGCCAGCAGTTTTTATGACGAATTAAAATTGTGTTCGACACAGCATTATTATGCTTTCGGATGGACGTGCGTCGTGTTTATATGTTGCCAATGTAAAATAGTTACAGACACGCACGATTTATGGCATGCATTTGTTTACATACAAGCTCTCTAATACATGGTTGGGTTAAAGATTATTCATCTAAATGTTTGATAGGTGCTATCAAATAAATTCTTCCATGCTGGTCTGGGAGTAAAGAAAAAACATAATTTACTAGTTGCTTCTTTTCCCGCGCAGGTGAAAGCCCATCGAGGGAATGGGCGAAAGTCTTAGGAATCATGTTATAGGCGATGCGGTTGGCAACCCACCACTATTTTCATTTCCCTTCCCACCTATACGCCCTTAATCATGCTAAACGTGGCCTTAAGGTTTTGTTACCTTAGGCTCTGTCTACCTCGTAAGGGATAAAGACGTAATATATTGTATCAAATTAATCAAGAATTTTTACTTCTACGGATCCGGGTTTGATTCCCAGCCATAGCTCTATTTTTCGGATTTTTCCTTGTGTTCTAATTTTCAGTCAAAATTTAGTTCCGCCGTTAACGCGTTCACTTTGAACATTTTGTCAACTATGATTAAAAAATCCTGTAAAATATTGACAGGGCTATTTACTCAGACTAAACCAACCACCTGCTGGCATATCCCAGAACAGTTTTAAATAACCCTCTATTCAAAATTCACAAGTTTATTTTGCAAATGGGCCGCCAAGGGCTCTTTTACATGGCTTTTTGAAACTACCAGCGCATTCAGAAATACCAACATTGCCAAGAAGAATGAGCCGCAAGAAACTTGGCAGAAAGTCATTTTTTCACAGTAAAATAAATTTACAACAATACTTAAATTGTACTTAACTTATAATACATTTATAAAAGGGATGTATAAGTATTAATTATGGTTTGTGTGGCCACAATAAAAGTACACAATTTCCTGATCACGTACGTACTTATGACTACTTTGGAACTGTAATTAGTTTCACTTTTAAAAACAATGATCTATTGTCACCTCAACAAATCAAGACTCGCATTATCGCAGCAAGGAAACGTGATCGTTAACCCATTTCTAGCTGGCTGGGCCGGGCGGGGGCGGCGCAGGGCGGGCGGCGGGCGGGGGGTGCGCCGCCCTTCAGTCGCCGCCCGCCCTCCGAGCCGGCCGCACGCCGCCCGCGCCCGGTGACAACACGAGGCCTATAACCACATATCAGAGCTTTTGTAATTGTTATTGTAGTGTTTTAGTGTAAGGTGATACTGCAGTGTGAGTGCGCGTGACAGTGCTCCCGACACGATCCGAGCGCTGTTTCCGAGTCGGTAATGCGGGAATTGTTTACCGGGACGCCGGTAGACCTGAATGTAGACAAGTCTTTCTAATTCACCGGCAAATGTCCATTTGGTACGACGATAGACGTATACCCAACTTGTTACTAAGCACGGAAAACCTACAACACAAATTTTAATTTTGTATCGCTCGGGGTTTTTAGTGATGAAAATAGAAATAATTATTAAATTATACACACAGGTAACTCGTGTGTGTAGTTGAGATATTACCGACATGTTTCGTACTTGACTGTTTCGCTCACTTTGAAAATGAACCATGGTGCATAACTTGTCTAACATAACTACTTTGACTACAAATACGTGAGTGAGCCAGACTGTTTTTCCAAAACCACAAAATTAACAGAACTTGGGTGAAATTGCGTTATTTTGGCCACAGTTTGTGACAGACAGACGAAGAAATGATCAGACACGCGTATTGTCAAGCAGGCTGGGTCGTAATTAACCAGTCTGAGGGTCATTCATTAGATACATTACGTGCGTATTGTAACATACATAAATCTGGTTACGATCAACAGAGAAAGTCTATAGGTACTCTTTTTTAACTAGATGTTTATTCACATTTTAATTATAATTAAAATAAAAGCTTATTACTATTGTATTATGATCTTTACTAAAGTAAGTAGGTATCCAAAATCCTTTCTTACATATTTAACTGCTTTGCAAGTCATTTCACTAAAGTCCTGTTTATGTATAGTTTTGCCGAAGTAATGATGACTAGACATACCAAAGAGGAATTATTCGATAGAGTGGTAAAGACCGTCTTATTCTGCCATACATTTATAAGTTATCACGTCTACGTGCTAGCATCCTTATCCTTTAAATAGAAAAAAAACCATTTTAGTTATTTACAATGATGATGGCATATTTCATAAACATTTACTAACGTTATCGATCATATTTGCTTGACCTTGGACCGGATTATCAGTGTGCAGCAATCGCCGCTATGGTTTGCAATTTTTAGGCAAAGTTTATTTTACGCTCTTTAATCGCTGACAATAAGATGTTATTGTCAGATAAGTAATTGCATCGGACTCCTCAAACGATAAGATAAGATCGGATAAGATAATCCCCAGACCCATCTGAACGTCAACGTTAACGGAACACTTGAAAGGCGCTTGTGTTTATTGAGGACTTTACGACTGACGGCTACAAACTCCCTTTATTATATAATAATACTGGCTTTGGCAACAACATTCGTAAGTAAACATTTTCCAGTATCTCTGTGTATTCGATCTGTGTCGCTACTGCATTCGTCCATTTAGGCAAAATTTAGGGGTCATTGGTCTTCTAGCTCTATTAGTATGTCTACACTCTATACTCTGGTTTCTGTTGTCCCGTCAATCGTTCAAAGGTTAACTGGAAGAGATCCCTGTAATTGTAATTTATTTCGAAAAAAAAACATAATTTGTTAGTAACACTTGGATGTTAGTAAAACATAATAATAAGTATAATACTTGCTCACCTTAAAAGGCTCTCGCTAGGTGGTTGGGTCAAGGGCCAGATACAGAAGGCGGTACTCCTGGACACGGCTCTGATAGTCAGGAGGCTCCTCTCTCTGTCGCTCTGACCACCGGTATCTTAGGCTTCGCCTCGCTGCCGGCGGTACCCTTCGTTAGGTTTCAGGTTAATGTTTTATGTAATGTTTTTATATATTGTGTCATTACTTTTTATATAAATATTGTAAGAACCTAAGTTAAGATAAAAAGACATATACAGTATAATAATAATAATTAATCAGCTAAATTATCATGTCCAACGCAAAGCCCAAGGGGAAGTAAGAGGGGAAGGCCGAGACGGACGCCCCGAGACCAAATAGGAGACGTTTTGGAAAAAGGTCAGGTCAGGAGTACCCGAAACCGATGAGCATGTATGAAGATATTGATGAGTGTGGATGAAGCGAAAGAAGTATGTCAGGATCGTAGCAAGTGGAACAAAGTAGTCTCTGCCTACCCCTGTGGGAAAGAGGCGTGACGGTATGTATAATATTACGTACACCTTGAACCTCCATGGCTCCAACCAATGTAACCGATACCATAACTTTTACTTAAATTATCAAATTCACCAGAAATAGGTCGCGGCAGTCGCGGCCCGCGGAGCCCCGCCAGCAAACCACGCAGGTGTCAAATATAAGCCACTTCCCTCCGGAAACATGTCAAATTGCTTTACATTTAATTTCCTAAATTAATATCTCGACAGGCCGGAGCTCCTTGTTTCGGTCCTTCGTAATGTCAAAACCGGATGGCAAGTACAGCTGAGACCAGCCCGTACCATCTCATTGTCTCTAGCCCATCCATCCCACGGTTAGGCACTGGGCTGTACTCAGTTCCCACGCGGGCATTGGCAATCTCACGCCACTGAATTGCCTCGCTGTATGCGGGATTCCTCACGTTGTTTAAAACTTCCTTCACCGAGAAGCTCGTCATAATTGATTTTCAAATGAGATTTCGCACGTGAATTTTGATAAACTTGGAGTTGCGAGCTCCCGGGGTCGAACCGACGACCCTCTGCTATCGCATTCTTCTTGGCAGGGACGGTGTCCATGGGTGGTGATCACTACCATCTAGTGAATTACTTGTTCGTTGACCATCCTATAGAAGATGTTATTTCGTTTTCACCGTTTGAGGTATTCTGGCACCGGCTTTTCGTCCGCCGGACACGTTTTTAATCACGGATTTCCATTATTTACAGTCTTACAGGCGTTCTTCCAATAATTTCTTTCTTTTCCTTTATTAAAATCTGCGGAGTAATAAAGACAGCCATTTGGATGCAAATAAAATTAAATATTTATGGTTCGAGATGAACAACGTAATACATTATTCCTTTGCCTTTGCCTGTGCCTGCGCCGGGCTAGTGGTGGGACACTGTTTACCGATCTAGTTTACCGATATCGGTAACAGCAATCGACCCTATTACCAAACAATTTGTATAAAAAAGTTCTCTTTTATTATTAGTGTACTAGTCCGAAACATGTCGAGCATCACTCGACTTTTATACGTGAGTTATCCGTTTGTGTGATTATTTTTATTTTATTTATTTATTTATTTTATTATGATTGAGTCACGGGAGTTTCATGTTGAAATATGCCTTCTGTTCGAGTATTCTTTTCTATTTCGGTGTACAAGCTCGCATTATCATTATATTAGACGTATTCATAAAAAATAACAACGAGAAAATTCCACAAGGTGGTTTTTGAAAGCATAAAAACCAAAAATATAAAATCTTATCAAACGTTTCCACAAAAAAAGGAACAACGAGAAAGATCGGCAAGGAGTGCTTTTCAAAAGCTTCAAATACAGCTTCAAACTTCTAACAATCTTGGTATCGCTGAACCCTGTCCCACCTCTATTTGGATGCGGTCCAGACGGGCAAAGCCGGCTCAATAAATATGTATGGCGCGGCAGCGGCGCTGCGCGGCGCATACCGCGGCCATGCACGGAATCTTATTGCAAACTAATATGGAAGATTTATAACGTAGTCCTGGAGTTACTGTACTCTGCTGGTACTCTCAAGGAATTAGTATTAAAGATCCCGCAGCAAACTTGGGGAAAAATCGTTTCAGTATAATCTCTTACGGGTAGGGTTTAAGGTCCGTACAGTTCGCGTACCCTTTTTTTTAATCCTACTGGAGTGCAGCCAGACAGTAGGACCACGTGGCCAGAGGGGAGTTTGCGCCACTGTGCTCCATCAAGGAGAGAACCAAAGCCGGTGAAGTTACTGACTCGTGAAGTAACAGACGTTGTGCAAAATCCTGTCCCATCGTACTATTTCGGGAATTATCGTATTTGTATGGTAATTGTCATGCTGCTTCAAATTTCTAAACGACATAGAAAAATCTGAAAGTAAAGCTATGGCCTGGAATCGAACCCGGATCCTCGTCATTCCGTGACGCGTGCTATACCCCTACACCATCCATAGCAAATGGGTAAGCCTTCGAATTTTTTATCTGTTACTAGCTGTCACGTGACTTTCTTACTATGCGATTTTTGTCGCTAAGCGTCATCTGTTTGAATGATGTGTCTGTACGACACGATTACAAATTCCCGTGGAACGTCTACTGCTCACCAGGGTCGAGAGAACGCGCTGATGCTGCTTCGGTCAGACTCATAAGCACGTCGGCATCACTTGGAAGTAATAGTCTGTTCACGATGGGAAAGGATTTTGGATGACATCTGTACGTACTTCATCCTAGGCTTGTAGGCTGACAAAGTCTGGTACCATCGGGTGCTTTCACTTGTCCGTTTACCAACCTAACTAAAAAAACAAAAGTTTAATTCTTAGAGTACAAAGGTATGACTAGGAATGAATCTGCATCATACGAAATTTTAGTTAGATTTGACTTCGCTTTTGCCCAATTTGCTGTGGGGTCATTTTGCACAAACTTTCTTCTTCTTCTTCTTGAGGTGCCATCTCCTACCGGAGGTCGGCTACCATCAGTGCTATCTTTAATTTCGACACAGCAGCTCGGAACAGTGAGCTTGTGCTAAGGTTGAACTATGTCCGAAGATTCTTAAGCCACGAAGTACGCCTTCTTCCGGGTGGCTTTCCCTGCTGTAATTTTCTTCATGCAACATTAATGAAGACCACGATGAGATTTTTGAAATTGAGTAAACGTCCATAGGAATTTAGTAAAGTTCGTATCGTATACTCACGCGAGCGAAGCCACGGGTAAAAGCTAGTTCATAAAACATTCAGTTTGCCTCATATCCGTATCCGCCGGCGCATCAGTAAATTATATTTGCTCCCAACATCATTAAAACATTGATTACGTTCTGTTTGTCCCGCTCTGCCGCTGATTTCGCTTCGAATCGCTCCAATGATTGATGCTAAATAGACGTTGGAGCTATTTATCGCATCCATGGCAACATTAATTATATTTTGTGGCCGCTAATAATGTTTGTCATTTAACGTAACACAGATGGCTTATTCATGGGGTGATCGTAAACCACCGCTGTCTGACAATATTGATGCTTCAAATTCCGCGGCGGAAATAAATAAGAATACTTTTTATGGGTTAATTTTACAGTTTCATTTTACTTCGCTAGTTTCATTTAGTTAAATTATTTATCCTTTGTAGTAGTAGTAGGCTTATTACCTAACTCGCTCGCAATCGCCATCGTGTTCATTTTAACAGTTCATGTATGAATGTGACAGCTAGCTGATTCCGATGCCAATTGTCAGCCTACCGTCTAAAAACACACACGTTCCCTCCTGGCCATGGACTGTGAACGTTACGGGAGCACTAGGAGTCACCGCGACAATTAGAGGAGGCCTGTGCCGGCAGTGCCCAACAGTTTGACGAGGCTGGAGAAGATACAAAATGTAAAATTACAATGATATAACTCAACTTGTTGATTGCACGCAGTGTTGGATCACAACGTTGGGTACGCACTAAACGTACCTAATGTAAGACGTAGGTAAAGCCGCTGGGTAAACATTAGCTTAAGTGAGGCTAATGTTAGGTGAAAGGAAATGGCGCGCAGAAATAGAAGCCGGCTCAATTAAGAAGTCTTCTTTGAAAGTACTTCTGTATTTGCCAAGCTTACCTTTGATTCATATTTGAGTTCTAATTTCCAAAAATATTGCTTTAAACTTTGGGTACACACCTCGCATGCTAAGAATAATATTTTGGTAAAATTTGATATAATTTTGTCGCGTTTCGCGACTTTGTCTACCCAGAATTTGCTTATCGCAGCTATCGCTATGCCATTTTCGGGATAAAAACTAACCTAGGTCCTTCTCCAGCCTTCTCCTGTTTCAGCGATTTAAAAAATTACGTTTTTATTGGTAAGAAAAGGCCCCCTCTTTATGTGAGGGGGTCACAGACCCCTGGATACCACAATCGCCCCCTGGCGGGCCACCTTCAGACCCATGCCTTAGTGAGTCTATACGGAATCCCAACTTCTTTTAGTCTCAAGCCTCCCCAGTGGGCGCCGTCGCGGCTGTTGCCCCGCTGACGTGTAATCTCACGCCTGTCTCGTCGCGTCGCCGCGACGTGTTAAAAGCGAAGTAATATACACAACACCCTTTACACAGTGCCGGGTAACTAGACGTCTTGCTTGAACTTGACACCCTTTGCGGTTTAATCAGACATTTTTCTTTAAAATAACATTTTTTTAATGATTTTGGATAAAATCCATTGTCTTTTTATACAATGTTATAAAATTAGAGATAGAGTCGTAACTTCAAACTTGAATTATATCAATTGTTCTTTTTTAAGACTTTTTTTGGCTAATTTTAAATTGGATTTATCCGGCAGTGAAGTTACTAAAATATACTTAATAAAATAGTGGAAGCAAGTTTAAATGAACATTCAATGATTTTCCATTGGATTAACATCTTTATTGCAATGATTTTGAATATTATGTCATACAATTTGTTGCGAATACACTAAGTTGCTCTGATTTAATACCGATAATATTATATTAAATACAATTAGTTACGTTAAACAAAGAAAATAAACTTTCTAATAGCTCAAATAGCTCTGTAAGAAAGAAAGAAAGAAGATATTTATTCCTTTTTGTAAAACACACAAATAAAAGAGCATACACACAATTTTATAGAAAAGAAACAAATAAACACAGAACTGAAAAATAGATCATCAGCGTTGTGTGTCTTCGCAAAAGTGAAACGGTCGCTGGCTCAGCATTACGTTGAAGTGTTAGACACCTGCAGCACTGATTTTCAGCCAGAACCGTCACTGTTATGTAGGGGATAAAGTAAAAACTATCGCTAAAAGCGCAGTATGAATAGGTGAGCGACAAATCAAATCAATTAGTTTCAGAATCGGACGGCCGGTAGCTCTACTGAAATTGAAAAAATTGACAACCTCCGCCTGAAATATTTCATGTTCGTTTTACACGGCGTAAATAGTATTTCCACTCTTCGTTTTATTATTAAATTGATTCACATCACACGCGAAGTTATACTGAATACCGCTGGTCATCAGTCCCGAGGCGAGGGGGGAGTATATGGCTTTTTAATTGCCGTAACTCAAGACCCTCACTTGGTTGCAGCTTTTTAAGTGAAACCCGTGGTTAGTGCTAATGGACTTGATTGGACGTGTTCCCACTTTTATTTTTGATAATTGTAGACCAGAAAATTGGATGGTTACATTGTTTTATTTGAGGATTGATATTCAAATAACCAAAAATAGATACGTGGTGTTTGATTTGTTGACGCGTGTTTGATTGTTGTGGTCCGTTTGTGTAAATCAGGTCTTTATCCCTTACGGGGTAGATAGAGCCGGAGGTAACAATACATAAATACCACGTTTAGCATGGTTGTAGGCGTAAGGATGGAAAGGGGAATCAAAATAGTGATGGGTTGCCTACCACATCGCTTATAACATGGTTCCTAAGTTTTTGCCCAATGGGCTTTTACCTCTGCGCGGGAAGAGAAGCGACTGGTACATTCTATGTTATTTGTTTACTCCCAGACCAGCATGGAAGAGTAAGGGATAAAGACGTGATATTATTTACCTCATTGTTTCGGTCGCGATGCAGCGAGTAGATTAAATCCTGAGTGGTTAGCAGTTATAACTCAAACGTCATTCTGCGGAGGTGGGTAGTGAGAATCCAGGGAGTTTAAAACAACGTCTGATTCAATCAAGTACTTCTTCACGATAATGTATTTCACTCGACCGGCTTTGATCATTGTCTGTGTTTAATACTTTACCATCTTGCTTATTATCAATTTCTCTTGTCCAAGTAGTAGTTAGTTGCTGACGCTCCGTCCATTCCAGGCGTCTGCGCGCTGCTGCGAGGTAGGCAAGCTGTTGGATCGTTGGCAAAGCTTTAATGAACAATTTACTTTGCATATCATGATAGACATGTTGTACGGTTATACGCCGTCTTTAAAGTAATCCCTAAATCCCATGTTGGGTTAGTTTATTTGAATACTCTGATGGTTTTTAGCTTAATTTTACATTCACAATTCCATTTGACGCGAGACTTTTCCAACAAGTCCTAGGAAACATTTCTTCAGCCAAACTGATCCAATTACCTGCTGAAATTCTAAAATAAGGAATATTTCAACAGATTTGACTTAAGGTTTTCCAATGGAGATTTTATTCAAAACGGTGTCACGCCTTTGAGCATCGACATGGAAACATGAAACGAAATAAATAAAAATATTTTATTCATGACAGTGTAATATTTTACTAAACATAGACAGATGTTTTTCAAAATGATCCCAAATCAACATAATGCTGGCCTTGCTGCTCCCACACGGATGTTGTAAAGTGTTTTATAACGTTATAAAACACGATAACGTTCACTAACACTTAATACATTTTTGTTATTACATATTATTATATTTAGTTATTGTTATAGTTCAGGCATATGAGTTGTTAACTTAGATTTATAAGGAAACTTTGTTCTTAGTTATAATTTTGTAAAACATTTATGAATAAATTATCTTCATCTTTATTATAACTTGTTGCTCGAAATATTAGGCAATTTGTAATAAAATATTATAAAGCAAATGTTTTATAACGTTATACAACACTTTATAACACCAGTGTGAGAGTATCATATAAGCCGACGCTGGTTCTCCGTTGAGACCATCGAGTGGAAATTTATAACCACATTCTCTCTACTTATTAATAAAGTAAACCTCTTATTTAAATTACTAGAGATCCCTTAAGTAATAGCAAGGTATTATTAAGCATTTTAACATTTATTTAGTTTTATTAAATTATCATTTCAGTAGAACTTTTTTTTTCTATGGCAGAAGTCAATTATCAAATTGCTTACATTAGACGGTCACTGGACCCGGCCAGTGGGTCACAGTCAGATAAACTACCAGCACAGACAGACCCTTCATTGTTACACCCACGCATACTAAATCAGAGATCACCCAACACTGGTCAATCATACACCTATAACAGAACCAACGGGAACAGACACTCAGTTGTTTCATGTGAGTATACAAACCAGGGATCACTTGTAGCTGGTAAACAAATAGCATTAACGTGACCAGCGGTCACAGACACGCGATCGTCTGTTATTTGTTTGGCGACAGGTGTCTACTCGATTTGGGCGTGTCGTCAGAGTATTACCGACCGACCAATATAAGTATACACGTAATTTATAGCCGTCCTTGTATAAACCGGGGGTATTGATCTTTGGCCGGTTTAATGCCAGATAGTGATGCACTGGAATGAAGCCAAGATCGAAATCAGGTAGTCGGAGATAAACGAGGGAGGTTAGGGTGATATGAACCTCGTCATATAATTGAAATACAATTTTAGGGGAACTTGAAGGGGGTTTGAATTAGAATTGAATTGTTTTTTAAGTAGATAGTGTAACCAAGGATAGGTAGGATATTTCGTCGGGCTTGCTGGTGAAGTTACCTTGAAGAGGTAAAGTAAAAAGTAAAGTAAAATTTATTTTCCAAAATTGAAACGAATTACAATATTAGGAAATTCAATGACTCCGCATTGCACAGCCTGCATCCATGCAAAATAACGGTTACCATCAATTATGAAGCGGTCAGAATAACAAAAGGTAAAAAATATAACAATAATTTACAGATGGGAACTCGAAAACTAACTAGAAATTAAAACATTGCATTCATAAATAAATAAATAGCTGCAAATGTGTGTGCGCGTGCGTGTGTACGCGCGAGTGAGTGAAAGTGCGCTAGCTCACAACAGCCCGATGAAATAAATATCCTACCTATCCCTACCGTAGTGATCTGCCTAAACTAAATACAGTCAATTTGTGAAAGGCCTTATTGTTTATGACATGAGGGTATATAGTGTTTGACGTCTTGGCAACGTTCATATATTTATGCCCGTGACGGTACTATTTTGTAGGTTTTTTAACTACCAAAAACAGTTACCAGTGCTACACGTGCAGGTAGCTACGTCTGTGCCACACGTACATACCAAACGCGCTCTTCTATTTTTTATTTATAGTGGTTAAAACTTGGAAGACGTCTTGGAAAACTTACTTCAACCTTTATGTTCTAACATAATAAATTAGTTTTTTGCGGCGAATCTAATAGCCTACCTCTTACGCCCCACAATCAGAGCACTTAATGATTCATGACTCCTGATGACTCAGCAAACCGAAACAGCGCTTGGATCGTGCTCCCCGTGCCCCCCCGTCCAACGAGCCCCGCGCTCCCCGCGACTAAACACCACGAGAATACCCGACTTATGCTACATTCACAACGCCCCCCAAATATTACAGCTCATGCATTTGGTTGTGATTATTTTCCTATTAACGTTAAATAAGCAGCACTTATAATAATCACTGATTAGAGAAGTATATTGCACTTTTAAAAAGTATTTGACTTTTGATAAACTATTTGTGTAGTCAATTATAATAGGAGTTTTGATGTCGATTTTATAAATAATAAGAAGAATGTCGCAAGCGCCGCAGCAAGGGTTCGTGCCGGAGAAGGTGCAGGAGTTCAACCGGCGGGCGTCCCAGGACATGTCCGACTCGCCGGCGCACCAGAAAACGCTCAGAAACTCTGACACCCCCAAAAAGGAACCCAATGTGAATGGCACTGACAGAGCTGCGAACGAAAAGCCCAAATCCGAAGAAAAGCCGAAGAACGACACGAATTTCAGTCCAGCGCGGAACCAAGAGGCGAAAAATCCTTTTTCTGCACAGTTTTATAGTCGAGGCCGCGCGCACGGCCACTTCGAAATGGGTCCTCGAGGCTTGGACTACTCCCCGCATCGCATGGGCTTGGATTTCTCCAACCGCATGCGGGACTATGGTCCCCAACGATCCACATCCATCCACGGCCATGAGCTGACAGACGGACCTGTGCCCATGAAGCCAGAATACCTGGGGCACCGTAGTCATTTCGGCAGTCAGATCGTGCCTGGTGGCATGAACCATCCTGACGTTGTCTTCCGGCATGACTACTACAACCAAGTGGGGTTCTCCGCCCCGCGTGCGGCCAGGTTCTCGTCGCAGGAGTACCTGAACGCGCCTGCGCAGTACGGGCGGTGGCCGGACTACCGGGAGCAGTACCGCCAGCGGCGCCGCTCGCAGCAGGATCTGCACTCCATGGAACAAAATGAACCAGGTATTTTGTAGATCAGTAGCAGTATACACACATGCAATACTAGTACTGGGGTAATGCTCTTTCAACGGGAACTGATAGTACTTTTGGTTACTTTTGGTGATGTAGTAATGACTTGGTGAAGCGACCTAGTCTAGTCACGATGGCCGCTAGAACGTGATGCACATGTTTAAATAGAAATTGGATTCAGTCGATAAATACAGCTTTATTCAACCATCAGCATCCTACTAATATTATAAACGCGAAAGTTTGTAAGTATGGATGGATGTTTGTTACTCCTTACCGTAAAAACTACTGAATGGATTTGGATAAAATTCGGAACGGAGATAGCTGATACCCTAGATTAACACATACGCTATTTTTGGTCCTGGAAGATTGCATAGTTCCCGCGGGATAGCGAGAAACTGTTTTTTTTCTGACGAAGTCGCGGGCAGCAGCAAGTTGAAAATAAAAATGAAACCAAAATACAGCATGAAGCATAACATCATCGCACACGGTTTTTCATACATTTTCAGCCGTCTTCATTAGCGTTGGCGTGATGGATTATATTAATCCGACAGCGAAATTCGTTTATTTAATCGTCTTGTCATGTCGGAATCTTTAAAAAGCTATAATAACGTATGCAAATGCCAGCGCTTGCCGGCGCGTGCTCGAAACGGAACTGCCGTAAGTTCCCACATAAATCACGTGACTTGGGACCTTTTTGTTCCGCTGCGCAGGATTACGATTTAATACGTCCGGGAGTCGGCAGTTTACTAGTTCATTTCATATTTATTGCGCGTCAGTCGGCCGTCCGGATTTATGTCACAGTTTGTCATCTTGACACAAACGTGGAGTAAACATGTGTTTGCTTGTAGTTGTGTTAGCTGTTGGGGCTGGTGTTTTTTAATTATTTATTTTGCGCGCAGGTTTTCAATAGAAGTCGAAAACTGAAAATAGTCAGAAAGTTTTCATAACATATTTTCCGATCACATATCGGACTCTATATCAGCGTCAGACGCCGACATACGATATTGGAGGGAATCTATCATTTCCCCCACTAATATTTGACAAAATTAATGTATAATTATTTTTGTTAATTATCCTGGCTTGAATTAGCTGAGTAGTTTAGTGTTATAACTTTTTCAAGGGTTTAATCCATAATAAAGGCTTTCTAAATGATGAATTTTGTGATATGATGTTAAACGTATAAAATTTAGGTGCAGTTAAATTGTTTGTCCATCAAATTGTCCGTCCCGATATCGGAGATTGGATCAAAAACATTTCGTACATTTTAATGACGGATCGTGTAACGTGCAAAACGGTTTTGATTATTCCACTGATATTTTCATCTCACATTTTCACGGACACGTTTTTATACAAAGCCGTTTCAAGATCAGTCGAGTGTCTATCCGCTCTTTGTATTTCCGTGTCTTCTGATTCAGTCAAGCATTACAAAGACGCCCTTAATAAAACAATAGCCCGTGAAAATTTGATTTTAGAAATCAATTTATTTTTAGTCTACTCAAAGCACGATTGTTCAATGGTTTAATCGTAACTGAAGAGGCTATCAATTTTACTAAATGATCAATCGCTCCGAATACTCCTGAATTTACGAGCAATTTAAGGGAATTAATGGAAGCGGGTACGCGGCTGTGATGTTTTAATCAGGGCGTGATAACACGCCTGTTTACAGAAACAATATCCAATGATTATTAAAATGCCTAATGAAGACGCGTTTGTTGTTTTATGTTAAGCGCGGGCTTGATTGCAGGGAAGCGTTCACACGGTTCATACGAGTACCAACAGCGAGGAGAGAGGAGGCTCGCTACACCTGAACACAGACTTATCATTCGATTGATTGTTTCACAGCGCGGCTGACACGAGTGTGAGCGAGAGCTGTGTCGAATTGGATTACCCTTCTCTTTCTAAAACGAACAGTAAGAAAAAGACTGCCCAGTCTATCTCGCGCGCTGTCGTGTAAGCTGAGTAGGTGTTCTGGTTTAGACGGTAGTAGACCAATGTGAACGTCCTTATAATGTAGAAGCAAGTTTTCGCTTATTTTCCATTGTAGGCTCATTTCCAGTTAAGGTATATAATTGATTCTGTGTCTGTTCTCTAAACGCTACAATCTGGCCTCATGCTGTGAAATTCGATTTCTACTGAACGATTCTATGGTGATGTGAATACGTTCCCCTTACTGTAATTGTGCAGGCCAGCTGCAGGATCATTGGGGCACCATTCATAGTATATTGCTGCCAATGGCTCTTGTTGTGGAGATTGCAGACATGACTAATAAAATTAGTAGAAATCCACGTCCGTTCCCCTTTTGGTAAGTGTATTCTGCGTGTTTCCGTTTTCATTACGCACCCTTAATTACATTTTAACTGACTGAAGTTAATAGCAAAGGGGGATTTTATCGCACAAGTGCATAATCTTGTTCAGCTTGACATTTCGGTAATATGACACAACTGCTTTTTATGTTCTTGTCAGTTTTCTTTTCCTCTTGCCACGGTAACTCGCAAACGGCAATGGGGTCGGAAATATTGCCGGATATTTACCTGGCTGCGAGCAAAAATTGCCACCATACTGGCTATAAATATGTGATAAAATGCTCTACTTCGGTTTGATATACAAAGATTTCGACTACATTTAAGAACTCATTGCGAGTAAGTGACAAAGTTCTAAAGCGGACCGATACCGGCCGAACTTGACACTTTTTCGAATTAATTGTTAACATTGACCCACAGAGCTATAAAGCAAAGCCAGCTGTAAGATGCGGTGCAGCGGGGTCGTTGCCCCCAAGGGGGGGCGCGCCCCGCTATCGATCCCATTCATGCGTACACCGAACGTAAACGTTACTGTTTACGTTTTCGGTTAGCGTACGGGAGCTAAGTTGCACCCTCTCTGGTTGTATAAGTGTGACAGGGACGTGCGCTGTGAACGCAGAGATAAAGCAACTGTTTAAAATTGCTGCAGTTAACTTGGTTGCACTCGAGGTCGAGCCGGTGCTTGGGCGGAGTGGTTCTGCGTAGCGGCCACTATTGTAAGCGTGAGCTTCGCTTTCGCGTAGCTCTAGTCGCGGAACGCTACATTTATTCAAAAGTGGACGGACTTCCTTTTTCGTTGGCTCCGGATTACTAGGAACCGCACAATGTTCTTTATGCTCCAACTATATCTCCCATGCTGGTCTGGGAGCAAAGAAATAACATAGAATGTACCAGTTGCTTCTCTACCCGCGCAGATGGTAAAAGGCCATTGAGGGAATGAGCGAAAATAATAGGAACCATGTTATAGGCGATAAGGCTAGCAACCCATCACTACTTTGATTCCATTTTCCACCTATATGCCCACAGACTTGCTAAATGTGGCCTGTAGGTACCTGTTACCTTAGGCTCTGTCTACCCCGTAAGGGATAAAGACGTGATTTGTGTATGTGTATGTATATCTTTAGTTTCAACTTGCAAGTCAATTGGTGTCGTTGTAAATGCGATTATTGTTTGAAAAAGGCGTGACTTTGGCTCCTGTTGCTAACAACTTGAGACAACTTTGTTTCAGAGGTAAATTAACTCCAAACGCAAGGGGATACTGCCCCGATATATCGAAGTTTGTATAAACAAGTTACGACGCCGTGTTACCATAATTTAACAAGTTAGTGAATGAACACCTTAAACCTTAAAGTTAACTTTAACTTAAGTCCACTCCAAACCATTTTTATGATTTTGTAAATAGACAAGTCCAGAAGTAGACGAAGCCTACAGTAACAAGACATCCATGTTTAGCATGATTGTGGACGTATAGGTAGAAATACATACATACATACATAAATCACGTCTTTATCCCTTACGGTGTAGACAAAGCCTATAGTAACAAAACCTAAAGGCCACATTTAGCATGATTGTGGGCGTAAAGGTGGAAAGGGGTATCAAAACAGTGATGGGGTGCTAGCCGCATCGCCTATAACATGATTCCTAAGATTTTCGCCCATTCCCTCGATCTGCGCGGGAAAGAAACAGCGTGTACATTCAACATTATCATTTATTTCATTATGTGTAGATAACTTAATTAATAAGTATTTAACTATAAAGTTCAAAGTTTACGTTTGCCAACTTGTGTATTGGTCAAATTTTAATACTGTTGAACTTTAAGGGCAATGTAGGTCGAGTCGAAATGGCGCGCCCAACCCTTTCCCGGCGATGTAGGTCGTCTTGTTTTTCCTTAACACAATTTACTTTAAATTGAAAAGAAATGTTCATAGGAAACAGCTAAAGCTGAAGCGAGACGCGGACGGCTAAGAAGTGTAGGGTGTCCATGTTTTCTGGTAAGAGCAGGACTGAGTTGTTTTTGGTTCTTCCTACCATTTCGTAAATGACATGAAGCAAGATTGCGTTTCTGCTGATCTACTTTTGCAAGGAATTAATGAAGTACCGAATCCGATGCGTTGTCATTTCTGAATTATTGTATACGACGCTGTGTTTAACGATATCTTAGCCCATATATGGTTATTCTATTAGCAGGGTCGATTAGGTTAGGTTAAAACTCATCTGACTAACTAATTAAATGTGTATTTCTTAAAAAAATCTAGCAATAAGTGTGAAAAGTTAGTTAATTTAGTCTTATTATTATAGTTAAATGTCTACATAGAACAGACTGGGAAGTTATTCTATGGGGAATATGTTTATTGAAACGTTAGTAATCTGCTAGCCAAAGTTCTGGTAAATATATAAAGCACAACGCGATTTTAGTTCTATTTTCTTATTAAAAGTTAGGCTCTTTAGGATATCCATCGCACGATTGTGTTCTTAATACATACATAAATAAATTACGTCTTTATCCCTTACGGGGTAGATAGAGCCTAATGTAGTAATACCTAAAGACCACGTTTAGCATTATTGTGGGTGTATGGATGGAAAGGGGAATCAAAATACTGATGGGTTGCTAGCCACATCGCCTGTAACATGATCCCTAAGATTTTCGCCATGTTCAGACGTAAAGTCTTTCTATACCACGTATTTTAAAATATCCCTTTCACAGTGTTGGTTGTGGTCACCCTACCCAATGGGTATCAGGAAAGTGCATTTGCTCACTTGCGTGGCGAGGCGGGGGGGGGGGGGGGGGGGCAGGCTTCGACGCTCTTCGGCTTTTTACTTTTATCCAACAAGTCGGATATTTCTCGACTACGCAAAGAAAATTGCGTTTCCCTACGCGACGTCATTTCTTAGAATATACCGGAGTTAGAGCAGATGAGTATTGTTAATAAAATAAAGTCATTTTCATATAAGACAGCGGCGATAATCACGTTGAATATTTATTCATGCAGTTAACCGAACCTCCCGTTTTATTAAATGAAATAATCTAAGCAAACGCAACCGAATAAACAACCAAAACCACTACCACAGTAAAAATACCATGTACATGTGTAGTTGACATTGGTGTGATCAGTTCACACGACTTGGTATTACCGACTCAAGATGCCGGTCTACGACCGAGCTTGCTTTAGGTTGCAGCAGCGTACTCGCTGACCGAACTCCCCGAAACCTTCCACAAATAAGCGGATCGTCCCATAATACGTAGTAACAACAAACAACGCGCCACGTTGATTGAAAATCATTTTTTTAAAACAGTCACTCCTGTGGTTAAATATGCGCATCACTTTGGAGGTAGGGGAGTTGTTTGAATGAAATCCGCCATATTGAAATTGAACGATAACAAATCGCATAAAGATTAATGTTATGTGGCCGCGGGGATCATGTTTGTGGACAGTGTTTTTGTTCGTAATTGTAATGGGAAAAGCGTGTAATATTAACCAATTAATCAGCTTTGGTTTTATGTTTTACACTTTTAAAAACCGGAGGATAATACGGCACTACAGCGAAATCAAAATCAAAATTTTATTTTTGCAAATTGGCCGGCAAGGGCTCTTTTACACGTCTTTTTTTAAACTACCAGCGCATTCGGAAATACCATCATTGCCAAGAAGAATACGCCGCAAGAAACTTGGCAGAAAGTCATTTTTTCAAAATAAAATACAGTAAGAATACTTAAATTCTATTTAAATTAAATACATTTATAAAAGGGCTGTATAAGGTCCCCGAGCCTTAAATTATATTAGTCTATAGTAGAGATGTATAAAATCTCTACTAGTCAAAAGAAAACAAAGTAGACATGGAAAAAAAGAAAGAGAAAAAAAAGATAAAAATTTCTTACATATATATAATCACGCGAGTGGATCTTGTGCATAGCTTCCAGTGCATCTGTCCGAATTTCTACCACCGCCCTACATCACATCAACCTCCCATAGTGTCTATTGCATGCGCTGTTCTGTTCCAGCATGGAGATTAAGGCAGCTGTGAAAGTGCTGGCACACGAAGTATTTTATCATAGCTTTCTAGGCTGGCAATGCGTCTCCAAAGCGTTGCCGGATTTCCATGAGCATGGTGATTTCTTATCGACAGGTGACCTACATCGTTTGTCTTCGTTGTATAAAGAAGTGTCTCTCTCGCGTTCAATTTGAAGGTCCATATTAACACATTGGACACTACGCTGCAAACGTTGTTTTTAGCTCATTAGTGGATGATGTCGGTTCACCAGTCGTGGCGGATTCATGTGACATACGTGTCGCTCCGCCACCGTGTCGCTTTAATGAGCAAATCAGTGTCATTCTTTGTCAGAACATAAAGTTATTTTTCCATGGACAAAATAATGTGTCATTACTCGGAGTCACAAGAGCTTTAATAGCTTCTTATAGCGCTACTTCATTATTGAAGGCTGGCAGTCAATTCTATAAATCTTTAATGACTACTAAATTAGTAAGTACGGAAGAGTAAGGGGCTAAGTGACTCAACCCTAACTAAGCTTCTATAGCTCTTAGCTTACGATTATAATAATCCTCACTCTGTTTAATACACGCCCGTAGGGGTAGACCGAAACAATTTGGTCTACTTGCTATCAATCTCTTTATACTTGCTCCTCGGCTTAGGGTATTCTTAGCCTAATCTTTTGTCAAAACATCGCCAATTTGGTCACGGAACGTCATTTTGCCCGATCCTGTGCCAGTATCACTATGCCTTCCATCCTACTGCGAGATGTCTGGTCAACAGGCCGGTGGTCTACCCACTGCCTTATCAATAGAACATTAGCCTTTGCAAAATGAAGACTTATTTTTCAAATGTGACGCTCAGAAACGTAGTTTCAACTGACACTCATGTTTATAGCTTTGATTATCTACGATGACGACTTTTTAACGGTAACTTCGAAATGTCTTTTTTACCATTTTATATTTAATAGTGAACGAAGTACATCAACGCACGTCTAACGGCTGATTCAGTTGCGCGTTTAATTCTGGCGATATCTTACGATGTTTAAATTGCGAAGGAAACTGTTACGAGGAATCCGCAGGGTTGTCGGGCGGCTTTTGAATGTTTATTCTACCTGATATTCTTTTGCATTACACCTAGAAATTAATCTTGATCTTCAAACGGCGTAACAACAACAAACTTAAGTATATCACTATTTCGTCACGTCTAAGTACCTACTACGATTTTTTCTAGCATGCGGAACCGCTATTTGTGTAGTCACGGGAAAAACCACCAGTGCGGCCGTTCAGCCGTGGTGCGGTCGGCCTCTTACACAAAACCATGCCTATTTTTTTATTGTTGCGGCGTCTCTGAACTTTGTTATACCATGGCAACCCTAACCGCAGTAAGCTGTAAAAAATGCGGGAAATGAAGCCATCGCTCGAGAAAAATGGCGGCGTTTTGAATTTAACGGTTGTTTCCGAGTCCCTGCAGCCGGGCAGGAGCGTCGTAACCGCTGCGGCGCTCGACGCAGATCGGTGGGATCGGTCCCATCAATCCGACGAAGCTTAATTGAATTCGTTGTAAATGGTCCCATTCTGTTCTTGAACGCTCAGATCAGCGAAGTGCTGTAAATAAAGCATGATGGGTATTGAATTAGTTACTGTGACTGTAATATTTTGTAATGAGGGTTTCCACGCAAAATATCGCTAGATGACGAGGCGTATGGCCATGATAAAGATCTCTCTCCGGGCAGATGATGGCAAAGTCCGAAGGAAGAGAGTTAGAAATGGTATTTATGTATCCGCGTTGAGATACTGCGTTGGCGCGATGTAGGACATTGTGAAGCCAGTCGTGCGTCGTATCAGTTTATGTAGCCAACGACTAGGTGGCGCTAGGGTCGCCACATTGGCATTGGTATCGATAGATACGGTTGACATTTCGACCACGTTCAGGATTGGCTTGTAACTTAATCTTGCCAAACCCTAATGTGACCGATACATTATGTCATTCCATGCTGGTCTGGGAGTAAAGAAGAAACATAGAAAGTACCAGTTGCTTTTCTTCCCGCGCACATGGTAAAAGCTCATCAGGAATCATTTTATAGGCGATGCGGCTAGCAACCCATCACTATTTTGATTCCTCTTTCCACCTATACGTGGCCTTTAGGGCAAGATGTAATTTATGTACGCAAACTTCATGATTTTGAAATTAGCTTAAGTAGGTAATTAAGTTGTAATTTTTCACGTACAAAAATTACACGTGCTCTTTACAAGTATTCTAATTATTTGAAACCCGAGTTTCTGAAGATACGGAGAAGCCATTCGGCAGTGTAATTACAAATTACAATTTCGACTGCACCCCGAAGATTGTGTGAATCTATTCTCTTGTATTGTTCGACGGTTTCGGCGGCGCAACATATATATTATAAACATAGAATCAAATTGTACGTTTATTCCTGTAATATTACGCTGCGGATCTAATTCTGAGCACATTGTTAGCCAGCTGCCAGTGCTCATAAACTGTTTTATTGCATTTTTCACTTTACTGCACACGGAATTAGATTTATAACCGCTTGATACGCGACGCTGGTTGCGAATGTGCGGGTATTACCGGTCGGACTGTACCTACACAAAAAGACTTGTTCTGCTCATACATTTATTCGGTTTTGAGTGTGAACTGGTGAATGAGAAACGTTCGTTGCGTTACATATATACATAAATCACGTCTTTATCCCTTACGGGGTAGACATAGCCTAATATAACAAGAACTAAAGGCCGCGTTTAGCAAGAATGTGAACGTCCACCTGGAAAGCGGAATCAACGTAATTGTTAAGATTTTCGCCAAATACCTCGATGGCTTTTTACCATCTGCGCGGGAAGAAAAGCAACTGGTACATTCTTTTCTTTGCTCCCAGACCAGCATGGAAGGGTTGGCTGCGATGTATTGATGATGTCAATGTCATAAGTTCAATGTATTGCGAACAAGCTTGAGCAACCGCCCGGTAGCCACACGCGTAAATTTCTATACAAAAAAGCCGGACAAACACTATAGATTAACCAAGACAATACTATATTTTGCACAAATCAGTATGCAGTTCAAAAATAAATCTTATAAAGCTGGGTACACATTAGCGAGTTAAACCGTAGCTGCTGCACGTTGCAGTAACCAAAAGCCTAGTTCATAGGCCATAGCTTTACTTTTCAAATTTTTCTATGTATCAATGTCATTTACATTTTTTTTAACTTTTATTTATTACGTAATAATATGACACCACCCCAACTACGTATATGCATTATGACTGAAAGAGAAGCATTCTTAACTCTCCACATGGTTTCTCATCTCCTTTGTTCGCAAAACGACGAAAAAACGACTTACGTTGTGAATATTGAGTAACGACAAGTCGTAGCCCGCGAGATGCCGTTCCAATCTCGAAGCGCTTATTGCTTCGCGATGCTGCCACTTTGTCATGGCGTCTCACTATCAGCAGTTCCGACATCTATCCATTGAGAATCTCGGCTAGATGGTCTACGACTTGGGTATTACACCCATATGGAAATAGAGAACAGACTTTTGACAAAACATCCACGGTTAAAGAAAAATAGAATTTACCAGTTGCTCTTCCCGTGCAGATGGTAAAAGGACATCGAGAGAATGGGCGAAAATCTTTGGAATCATGTTATAGGCGACGCGGCTAGCAACCCATCACTATTTTGATTCCCCTTTCCGTCTATACACCCACAATAATGCTAAACGTGGCCTTTAGGTCTTGTTACCTAAAGCTTTGTCTACCCCGTAAGGGATAAAGACGTGATTTATATAGTATGTATCCACAGTTTAGGTACAACTACTACTACAGGTGTTGCTCGCAACTTAGTCGGCGAAGAATTCGTTTATCGCTATCTCGCGGGAACCACACAATTTCCCGAGCTGAAAACTAGCCTGTCTGCTATTCCAGACTATTCTCGATCTCTGTGCCAAATTTCGGCCAGATCTATTCAGCCGACGCGGGGTGAACAGATCTGGGCTGATGCCTACGGTTTCGCCCACGTTCCTATTTTTAACATTGCTTCATGAAAGCCTTCTCTTGACAATAATAACAAATATAACAAAAAGGAATTGACGAATTCGGTCCAGCCGTCCACTGGGGATGCCGTGATCAGGGGAATAAGTGATCCATATTAATATATGTAGACATAAATATTAAATATACGAATTGGCAGTGTTTGAAGAGTTAGTACCTATTGTTCGTCGAGGGATACAAAATAATAGCTAAAAGTTTTGTATCTGTTGAAGCCGTTGTTTATATAAATTCCAGCTAGATGTCGCTTTAACGGATGTATTGAATGAAATCAAAGCTTACTTTGTTCCTCACTAGATTGCGCTGTACCGTACTACCAAACTAGCTAACGTTTGTTTCTTTGAAATGTTAATAACTTTCGAAATACATTGAGGTTTAGCAGAGCAACAAAGTTAGATTAATTCAATATCCATCGGATATAGTTTCCACCTGCGTAGTTTCTAAAGACTTTCTACAAATATGAGAGGATAAACTGTTAATATTGTGTTCTGTTGCCAAAATGGCGACGCTTTTAGAGCGTCATTTGAGGACTGACTCCCCTTAACACGGGTTCGACGGCATAATTTTGCACCACTTGCACCACAAATATTCCTTGTGAAACGGATAAAACTCTTCCGTACAACAGCATTGGCAAGTTTGTTTTGGGCAGTGTAGGCTTGCATTTTACCGCATTTACACCTGACGGCACGCAAAGACGAGGCCTAAGATGGAGCACATGAGCTCAGCAAGTTCTCTTTCACTCTAGATTAGACCCCAATCATAAAGCACTAAGAAAAAGACTAACTTTAACGTGCTAGCCCGTTCTTTACCACGCAAAAACGTGAGACGGCTGCATTTGCGTCGCACATTTCTGTGAATACATTCATATTCGCTACCCAATCCAAAACTAGAGACTCAATGCATCGAAGGAATGGGGACTACCTTTTTTTGCTCGCCAGTTGGCGCCACTGTCGACTAAGGTCTAAGAGGTATAGCTGTCAAAGACGACTTTATAAGATGGGCGCCGAAACAAAGTTTTAAATCTTGAATCTCATTAAGTTATATTAATTTTAAATAACTATCATCATATCGAGTAGCTATGCCGCAATGTTGTGCAGTTCCGTTTTGTTCGGTTAAAAAAAACCTCTTTCAAAACGTTCACATTCATCGCCATTATAATCCATATTTGCGATAATTTCACGAAGGAGATCACTTTTCAACAAGTGAATGAAAGAAATTATAATTTAACCAGTGAACAGTGAATGTTATTGGACCTCACGCGACACTAGCGCCTCTAGTGGCAAATTCACACGTGGTATTGTGAATTTGTCTGCAACATGGATGCAACGGGTGCTATTACATTAACTAAGTACTTAGCTGTTGTCCTGCCTATATAACTGTTTGTAGAGAATTCGTTAAACGCGTGCCCGCGGGAACTATAGTAATACGATTTTCCGGGATAAAAACTATTCCATGTTCTTCCCTGGGTCTCACACTCTCTTGAGTCACGCGGTTGAGTAGTTTTCGCGTGAAAGCTTAACAAACTCACGTTCCTCTTAATAACGTTAGTTAGAATTTGCATCTAATTGAACTAGAGAAGTAGAGAAGAACTAGAGGAGGCCTGTGCCCAACAGTGGGAGGTATATAGACTGGACATGTTGATGAACAACTAGAGATGTCATTTAAAACTACTGTCACGTGGTTATGGTAAAACTAATAAAATAGTTGTATCCTCGCGAAAACGCGAACATTGTCGGCTACACAAAGACTTGACTTATTTCCAACAAATGTTTCCTAAGTAGTTCCCTTTTCGGCAAATCTTCGAATCGCAACAGAAAGTTTTCAATAAAACTCGCCAGGAGTTATGCCCGCGTTCCCAAGTCCGGCCAGTTCCGGACAAAAGGTCAAGAGTCCGGGAAAAACGCGGACGGGTCTCCCATAAATATTAAATGGGCTGCAAATCTAAATTAACGCAAAACACTCGGAAAACGTATCCATTTGATAGTTCCTTGGAGCAACTAGCCGGCTATTTGCTGTTTTGTATCTTACCATTTTAAACCCTTTATTCATAAACGCTGTCTAGGCTTCTGCTAACTTAGCAATCGTTTGTCCTTATCTGTCACTTTCATATTTACATTTCACAGATAAGGACAAACGATTGCTAAGTTAGCGTTTATGAATAAGAGGGTAAATCTTTATTTCAGCTAATTAGATTTCAACTAGCTTTCAATTCAGACTACATCCCTTCGTGGATATTTTATTTTTATTTTCTCAAACATTGTCGTAAATGTCGTCATTGTATTCTAAGTAACAGAACACGAAGGGCCTTGTTGACGGCTGAATTACATTGCAAGTGCGATTTTCTGACCATAAATCGGATTGCTGGATTTTTTTTCATTTGTTTTTAACTTTTTTAATAGTCGAAGAGACTGTGGAATAATGAACAACAATGTTATACAGCCAAGTCGATGGCCGAGGAGTGCGCGTTTAGTTCGAGTCTAACGTTTTTATCAATGTCTCAAATAACTTACGGTGACAGATGAGATAAAAATAAACTTAGGAAAAAAGGCGGGAATGTGAAAACCACCTAAGTTGCGAGGAAGTTTAGTGCACAATTTATTTACATTTCCTCTCAATGTTTGAGAAAAACATTATACCTGCCTCAGCTGGAAGAGCAATTGGCTACTTTCCAGGCCTCGGTAATAATCTACTATTTCTTTACTGACTAAAAAAACTGCTAGGAACTTAGTGCAGTAAATGTAGCCTGTACCCTAAACCAATTCCCACTAAGAGTTTGTGATAGATGGCAACGGACCAGAAACAATGGCCAGCAATGGCATGGCGTTGATGTTGATAGACTTCGAATTTATGAACTTACCTTGGCTAGGTAAAGGTGTTTCTCTAATTTACAACACCTTATACGTGCGTGTTGAAGCAAGGCAGTAATGAAGAGCGATCGCGGCGATAAACAAGACAAGCAATGATGGAGCGCTGTCCCGTCTCCCTTCATTTCACTAATTACTAAGTCTGAATTAGGATGTTTAGCAACAAACAGAGACAGTTATTTATTTTGTGATTTAAAACAGAGAGTTAATGTACCGAAAGACGTCACTCGGCCTAGCCTTTTTTCTGTTATTTTCCAAGCTCTTTTACTGTTCTGTGTGTTACTTTGATACACCAGCCTGTATTTTGAAAGAAAGAAAGAAAGAAAGAAGACATGTATTCCTTTTTGAAAGACACACAATTTTATAGAAAAAAAAACACAGACATGAAAAATAGATCAGTGTTGTGTGTGTCTTCGCAAAAGTGAAACGGTCGCTGGCTCAGAGTTTGCGATTTACATGAGACAAGTGTTACAATAATAACGCTGCAAGGTTTCTTTTAAAATACAAGCAAACGGGCAAGTGGGTCACCTGAAGGTAAGTGAGCATCACCCATGGACACCTACAATACAAGAGGGCAGATGCGTTGCCAGCCTGGAAGACTAGGGTTTTTTTTTTTATATAAGTGGGGGCAAACGAGCAGACGGGTCACCTGATGGAAAGCAATCACCGTCGCCCAGGGACACCTGCAAGACCAGGATTGGATAGGACTGTCTTACTCTCCACGCTGGAACACAGCAGCGCAAGCACTGCTGCTTGGCGGCAAGATTAGCGAGTGACTCGGTGGAAGCGAACGAGTTAGGTACCACCCGCAAACTTGCAACGATGATCTTCACTAAACTGAAAACCAAAGTCCCCATTTGATTCCCCCTTTCCGCCCAAAATCATGCTAAACATGGTCTTTGGGTCTTGTTACCCTGTGTCTACCCCGTGAGGGATTAAGATGTGATGTATGTATGTATTGCCTCTTCACGTTAGGTACAGTTATAGATGGAGTTCGTGAACCGGTTAATTTTAATTAAGAGCGTACTGAGGCAGGCCGACGTTCATTTCCAAAACAACTAATTTGATTGCGTTAACGATGCAAACATGAAGTTCTTAATCGAGTTTCTTCGTCAGTTGCGATTGTTGACGACTTTAAAAAAATACTTTTAATGCTATTCTGTTCGTCGCGTTTGGGACGGCACCACAAAGTTCATAAATGAGTTTTCTTTGTTTGCATATCTTGTGTTTACCATTTTGTTCCAAATAAAATCAACATTAAGATTTTTTTTTTTTTTGTGGCGGAAAAATGCGTTACGCATACGACCGCGCCCTGCGAACCTGTTTCAACAATCTGTTAAGTTCCAGTTATCTTAAGTGCCAGTTATTTATTTATTTATTTAGACATACCAACAGTACATAAACAAAACATGAATATTAACAAAATTACAAGTTACATTCTATGTTCATGCACCAATAACAGGCATGCGAGAGCATTTATCATGTTTAGGGACTTACACTACAAGCTACTACTACTGTTACTATTACTACTACTATTATTATACTACTACTATTTATCTATGATGACGTCTCTGTCTTATTCGTAGTAACAAATAGAGACAGAATCTGGACCGCAGGACCTAAGCATATAAAGTTATAAAATGTATGTATATACTACTGTATGTAGTACTTCACGTCTTTATCCATTACAAGGTAGACAGAGCCTAAGGTAACATTGGTAACAAGACCTAAGGGTCACCTTTAAAGTAATTATTGGCGTATAGGTGGAAAGGGGAATCAAAATAGTGATGAGTTGCTAGCCGCGTCTCTTTTCAATAGGCTTTTACCTGCGCGGGAAGAAACCAGGTTTTTACACCAAGAAGTAACAGACAGAAAAAATTTAAAATGGTTCCGTATTTGCCATGTTGGCTGCGGAACTCTAAATAACGCATTCATTAGGCGTGTTCGGCAGCTGAACCAAAGTGGTAACAGAATCAGCAGGAGTGTGTCTGTCAGCGATGGTAGACAGACAAACAAACAGTGCGAGAGTGCTGTAGATCTTGTTGTACGTGCCATTCAAAATTCAACCTTTGTTAGCTCTACGTTAGGTGGGTATGACGTTGACGGGACCGCTTGTGATGTAGGTGATACAAGAAAATATAAAGGAATAGAACAGACCGCGTCAGATATTTTGTAGTGGCGGAAGTGGCCAAATAAACATGTATATCGGTTTTATATGTCTTGGGTTTCAGGTGTAACTTTAATCCCTATGATACAAGGTGTCTTAGACACACACACACACACACACACATCACGCCTATATCCCTTACGGGGTAGATGGAGCATAAGGTGACAAGACCTAAAGGCCACGTTTAGCATGATTGTGGGCCAGATGAAAAGGGGAATTAAAATAGTGATAGTTCGCTAAGATTTCTGCCTATTCCCTCGATGGGCTTTTATGAATGTAGTATGAAATGCTTCGGTAGGTTGTTGCTTTAGTAAAGGTTTTACATCTAAATTTTGTATTAAAGAGGAAATATTAGCCCCTATGACGCGCCGTCGTACATTACTACATAGTATAAAACAAAGTCGCTTTTTCTGTCCCCAAATCCGTATGTATGCTTATATCTTCAAAACTACACAACGGATTTTGATGCGGGTTTTTTTAATAGATAGAGTGATTCAAGAGGAAGGTTTATATGTATAATACATGCATAATATACCGTTCGAAGCCGGGGCGGGTCGCTAGTAGCCTATGTTTTAATCTAGGGTACCAGCTATCTCCGTTCCAAATCCTTCCAGTCATTTCAGCGTGAAGTAGTCAAACACACACACTCACAAACATTTTAAGACACGATGTACAACATGTCTAACCTGACTTTATTACCCTTATGATGAGTCAGTCAATCGGTCATGGCATACACTCATCAACCACACGATCATGGTCAATACCAGCAGCGCCACCTGCCTTTTATCTGGCGTGGAGTTGCGCCGCCATCCGCCGCACCCTGCGTCTTCCGTCGGCGATTTATCGCAGGCCCGCTCTCTGAATATTGTAAAAACCGGCCGATTTCATATGCGGGACGGAAGCCTGTACAAATCACTGGCAAATACTTACTAGTTGCCTGCGAAGGGTTTGGATGATGCTAGTTTCCCGGCCATTTTTTTTTTTTTTTTTATATGAATAGGAAGGCAAACGAGCAAGGGGGTCACCTGATGGTAAGTGATCACCACTACCCATAGACACCCGCAACCCCGAAGGGATTGCAGATGCGTTGCCAACCTAGAGGACTAAGATGAAATGCCTCTTGTGCCCGTAATTTCCCCGGCTGTCTTACTCTCCGCACCGGAACACAGCAGTGCAAGCACTGCTACTTAGCGGCAGGATTAGCGAGTAAGATGGTGGTAGCGATCCGGACGGACCTTGCACAAGGCCCTACCACCCGCAAAATTTACCTTTACCCTTACCCATTACCCTTATCCTTACTTCCTCACTAATATTATAAACGTGAAAGTACCCCCCGAGGCCTGTTTCACTCTGAAGTTCCAGTTATCTCTATGTATACTTCCATGCTGGGCTGGGAGCAAAGAAAAAACACAGAATGTGCCAGTTGCTTCTTTTCCCGAGCATGGTAAAAACCCATTGATGGAATGGGCGAAAATCATAGGAATCATGTTATGGGCGATGCGGCCTCTACGCCCTCAGTGTCTTGCTAAACGTGGCCTGTAGGTCTTGTTACCTTAGGCTCGGTCTACCCCGTAAGGGATAAAGACGTGATTTGTGTATGTATGTATGTGTATCTATGTGTATTAGTCTCTATTTATCACTACAAAACAGACAGAGACATCATCACAGATAACTGACACTTAAGATGACTGGAACTGGCCCTTAATCGCGTAATTATTTGATGTTCTATGCTGGTTTGGAGCAAAGAATAAAGCATAGAATGTTCCAGATGCTTCTCCTCCCGCGGAGATGTTAATCCCGAAAAATCTTAAGAATCGTGTTCTAGGCGATGTGGCTTGCAACCCATCACTATCTTGATCCCCCTTTCCACCTATGCGCCCACAATCATGCTAAGTAAACGTGGCCTTTGGGTATCGTTACCCTAGGCTCTGTCTACCCCGTAAGGGATACACACACACAAATCACGTGTTTATCCCTTACGGGGTTGACAGAGCCTAAGGTAACAAGACCTAAAGGCCACGTTTGTGATTGTGGGCGTATAGGTGGAACGGGGAATCAATATAGTGATGGGTTTCTAGCCGAACGTCTATAACATGATTCCTAAGGTTTTCGCCCATTCCCTCGGTGGGCTTTTACCATCTGAAGCAACTGGTACATTCTATGTTATTTGTTTACTCCCAGACCAGCATGGAAGAGTAAGGGATAAAGACGTGATATTATTTACCTCATTGTTTCGGTCGCAGTCGGTTTGTAGTTATAAATCGAACGTCATTCTGCGGAGGTGGGTAGTGAGAATCGCGGGAGTTTAAAACAACGCCTGTTTCAATCAAATACTTCTTCACGATAATGTATTTCACTCGACCGGCTCTCTGGGTATTTCCGAACATCCCACAATAGAGTCCTAAGTCCCATTAGGCGTGACATTAACAATCACGCCCTCTCCATTAACCGAGTCGCGGTCTTTCTTTATTTATTCATTCTTACACTCGCCGAGTGGAGATAAATGCTTTTGTTTATTCCTGCAATTAGTCCTGCTCCACTCTCGGGGACTACCAACGAGAAACCAACCGTATTTTACCGACTCAGAGCACTAAGTCGGGTGTCGGCGCCGTTTATTATTGCATCGAGAGGTGCTTACATAATGTAATCGTCGATTTTCCGACTTCGCCTCTGTTTGGGGAAAGTGGGGGAAAGGGGGAATTCTTTTTACATGGAAATTGGGTAATCGGGTTCGTTTGAGATTTCCTTATTTGTTATAACGACGCTGGCGCGGGATTGCGTGTAACGGCTTCGTTTGTGTGTGTAATTGCTTATGTATTGTGATGAGATTATAGAGGTTTGAGTGTGTGTCCCGGTTTCTTGTAATTTAGAGTGAGTGGTGGATCATTCTGAGATGTTTGCGACATTTGCGGGTAGTAGGATCTTGTACAAGTCACTCGCTTATCCTGTCGCAACTGCACATGAGGAATTCAGTTGTAGTCCTCATCCCATATCCACCCACTGCTAAGTAAAGGCCTCTTCATTTTCACCCTATTTTGCCCTGTGCCAGTCTCATCCACAGATTTCCAGCCGACTGACAAGTATCATCTGACCAACGGGCTGATGGTGTGCCCACTGACCTTCGACCTAATCTTGGCCACCACTCTGTGACCTCCTTCGACCATCAATTTCATAATGAAGGTGTCTTTAGGCTTTGGTATACTTCCCTTCAGATGACCAATTGCATTTCTAACGCCCTCACTATATCGTCGAGTAGCAAAGTAGAGTTACCTATTTAGTTTTAACCTGGGTGTAAAGTAACGCCTGAGTCTCCATTGCTTGCAGTGGTTCTGACGTCTCAGTGTCGGTGTACCAACTGTAACATGGAGTGAAGTAACAAGTTGGTGGCCAAATGGGCGTGGCACGCTACTAGCAGCGAATGCTCGTTAAAGCTACAACACGGATACACTCTGTAATTTACTCTGATGTATACTGCGAGTAGCTGGTGCGTTGGCTTTAGTACATAACTGAGATTTTATTGAAGGTTTTTGGCTCATAAAACGTCTTGATTGCTATGGAAAAATTGTTAGCGCCAAAAAAGTGTGGACGTGGTATTTCGTTGGCTGTCGTCTGCACGAGGAATTTAGTTACTGTAACTTGCAACAGTTGCAACAGCTCGGAGATGAGTACCCGGCTATGGTATTTGAGAGAGATAGAGAGAAGAGAGGAGTGGGAGAGAGAGAGGAGAGAAAGAAGAGAGAGGGAAGAGAGAATCATATTTACATAAATGGATAACTGTCGTATATAAGTCGAGTGATGCTGGACATGTTTCGGGCTAGCTAGTAGTCCTTGCTCTTGGAGGGCTCGCCCCGGTGTCAGCAACAAACGAACACTGCGCGCCAGCACTGCTGGTAATCGTGTAATTATGAGAGAGATGTCTTTGTTCTAGCGTGTGCGTGAGCTTATACGCATTGATAACGTAAAATGTAGTTGTGTGAGAACACAACACGCGGCGTCACCAGTTTTGACACAAGCCGCGTACGACCCCCTTTCAGCCCCCTTCCAATATCCCAACTGTTTCGTGATTTTTCACTGGGTTTTAGTTCACCTGCCACTAGTACCGCGCAGACAGATAATTCTCCATTGTTTACTTTATCCGATTGGAGAATTCGCCTCCAGTGAAGTTATGCTCACAAATATTTATTTCAGTTCGTTTGGCTGCGAGTTCTAAATGCAGGTCGGTAAAAAATAAATGTACCAACAAACAGATGCTTGTTTATTGGTCTTGTTAATGTATAACGCGAAATAGAAATAAAGTACTAATAGTTGCTTTGCTCCAGTCGTATGAGCATTCTCGACCAGACTGCTTCTAGATCAGAAAGTATGTAGCCCAGTGGTTTGAACTGTGGCCTTTCAAACTTTTGAGTTTTTCGGAATTTATGTGCGAAATTAAATTTCGCAAACAACTGTACTGTTGAAAATATAATATACTTGGGTGCAAAGAAACCGGGTCACTTCCCATAGAAATTTGTATGAAAAGTGATCTGGTTTCTTTGCACCCGAGTATAGCTTCCATGTGAAAATTTTAGCACGTCAAAATCTACAATAAGCAATGCATTACGCAATGTAAGAAGAAAGAAAGAAAGAAGACATTTATTCCTTTTTGCAAGACACACAAATATAAGAGAATATACACACATTTATAGAAAATAAACAAGAAAAATAAACACAATACATGAAAAATAGATCATCAGCGTTGTGTGTGTCTTCGCAAAAGTGAAACGGAGTACGAACGAACGGTAAGAAGTGTTGCGGTCTGACGAACTAAAAACCGAGAGTAAGCCATACTCCGTTTTTGTGCACATTTTGTTCAGTTTCTGCTTCCACTTAGATAAATGGTAGTTTAACTTTAATTTTCCGTTTTATTCCTGAATAACTGAATGGCGATGGGCCGACGCGCACGCGCGCGACGCCGCGGCGAACCGGTGGTCCTCTATTTGAAAAGAGCTTGTTTGCGCTAATTCAATTTTGCTTCTTGAACTCGAGCGTTGTAGCTGTTTCAATTTACAATACAAGCATTTTTGCTCTTGGTACTATCATCTAATTTGTATGTGTCTGCTAAAGAAGTCAACCCAACCGGTTTAAGATGGCTCGCTGGAGATTTATCTAGGCAATCCATACCAATATTATAAATGTGGAAGTGCGTCTGTTTGTTACCTCTTCACGTTTAAACCGCTGAACCGATTTGAACGAAATTTGATACGGATGTAGTTCTAGCCCCAGGAAATGACGTAGAATAGTTTTTGTTTTAAATTATCCTTTAAGAATGTGAAATGCGGGGTGAAATGCACGATGAAAATGCGATAACCTAAGGGTAATTATAATATGTGCTCTAATTGGATGAAAAATAAGCTACTTAAAATACCTACTAATTCCACGCAGACGAAGTAGAAGCTTTTAATATACTGCACTTTTTCGTAAAAGTTTTACTTTAAACTTATTCTGTTTCTATTTAATATTCCAAAGAAAAGGGTTAGCCCCATCTTATAGCCAGATTTGGTAGCTGGCTTCCAAATGGAAGAAATAATCCCCATTCGTAGTTGGCTATGAAACGGGAATTCTTAATTCCTAATCCAATCTCTTTACCCTATTGTTTTTTAATTATCTTAAAGGAAATCTGGCTACGAGATGGGAAAATCGTTTCCATAGGGTAGCTAGCTTCAAGATGGGAAACACGTTTCCCATGTCGTAGCTAGCTACCAAATCTGGCTACGAGATGACTGAAAGCTAAAGACAAAGTTGCGAACAAAATAGCACAAAGCTGAAGCAACTCGCTGAACAATTATCCCAAACTTCATTAGAAGATCAACAACCTTACTCCAAGGCAACTAAAGTTGATTTTGCGTATTCAATTTCCTCATACTCGAATGCTTACACCCACGGGTTCTAACGACGGACTCGAACCGCTTTTGTTTTACTGTTATAATGTATCTTTTTCTAAGGAGTAAGGTAAGAGTAAGATGCACTGCGACGATTCAAAAGACGCGACGTGGGCTAGTTTCTCGGTTCCTGATATATTGTTGGAGCTTCACTCATTTGCATTTATATTGCTGCATCGTACTTTCCGGACAGCAGCCGCTTAAGCCATGAGCACACTTGCCGAGTAAGTTTCCGGCCTGTAATGCCGCAGTAACTCATAACAGAAGTCTATAATCAGTGCGTGTTGCCAGTGATGACGTATGGAATTGATTCTTACTGTGGGGCTTATAGTCACTCTCATAGTCACTCCAAAGGAAATAAAAAGGAAGAAGTATTTTTTTATCCATTTCATATTTTTACTGAGGCAAAACCGGGGGTATAGGGTGGATAAAGAAACCTTACATAAATAGCTAAAACACCATTGTAATTTAGCGATTTAAGATCCCTTTTAATTTCGCGTACCCCTTTGGTGAAACTAGAGAGTAAATTATGGGACAAAGTAAACATATTACAGTCACCATCAGATATATGTGCGAAGGCCTCAAATATTTCGGAGCAGCCTTAAATTTCAATGAATGCGTTACACTATGTAAGGTTAATAACATCAGAACACACAATTCGTCATTAATAAAAGAGCAGCGACTTTTCAGTCAGTCAATTCGGAACATTCAATAAGGTAAAGATATCAGGAAGCACATATCGTCAAAGGTATCGACGAATTGTGTGTTCTGATGTTATCAACTTAACTTAGTGTAACGAATTTATTGATATTTAAGGCTGCTTCGAAATATTTGACGACCTCGCCTGCTACGATATATCTGATGGCGACTGTACAATCATAACACACGAACTGAAAAGTGTACTTCACATGAAAGTGTACTTACCAATTTCGCCAACCTCGTTCCCCTAAAACAACCAATATCGGTCCATACTAAAGCCACGATCGTTAACCACGGTTACCAACTAGAGGACTAATGCCAAATCCAATTCAATGGACTTAACACAGAAAGGCACCGTATTGGTGTCTACAGGACTAATTTCAGTAAACAACCTCCGAATTTCACACACACATGCACAATATACCCACACAACGCAACACATGGCCACAAATAGACGCCCGGAACGGCCGAATCACGGCAAAGCTAACTGCAGCCAGTTTCCCAATATGGCGGCAAAGGTTGACAGCGACATGGCGAGAATAAAACTGGAAATTACTGGATTGCTCTGCCCCTAACCGGTCTCGTTTGGTAACTACCTCCGTTTATATTAATTTTGCTTGGAGTTGAATTGGTCGTTTAGTTGATGCGTGGTTGTTATTTTTATGTGGCTTTGAGAGAGTTTTGTGATTTGTAATAATGTTTTTGAAGAATTAATTGGCGCTGGTGAATTGTTTTTAGCTTATTACATTCTTAAAAAATGTATATTTCGTCTTATGGTTGTGTTCACTGTTTCGCAGTTCGTATTTATGATAAAACTTGTCTTTTGATGGATGACGGTCTTCGACTTCGGGCCTGTTCCACCTGCTGATATCTTAAATGTCAAATATCTATCATACCGTCTCTGTTTGTTTCATACGAATAAATAGAGACATCACCATTGCTATCTGACACTTAAAATATATGAACTTAACACAGGCCCTTAGTTTAGTCGAAGTTGTTATAAATATAAATAGGTACCACAGCTCCAAGTAAACTGCTCCTACATAAATTATCACGGTGGTCTGAACTTTTCCAATTCCCTCATTTTTAAGCAAGTCGATTTCCGTGTCAAATTTAATTTCAACCCACTCCGCGAATGCAGCCTGCACCGTGCGTGTTCCTTCACCATTACGGCATCACGCAAGCATCAGTTACTATGCAGGTAGACGGCGACCAATTTGCCAATACATTGCGTGTATTGTTAACTAATTGACGGGTGGAGACTGTGTCAACTGCGCAAGGGATATAGAATTCATCGGGCCGTTGTGAAGGACGTCTACCTCAGAAGTTGACAACATTAAATTTTTGCTGATCGATCTTGTATGAGTTGCTAATGTTAAAAATAATACAGCAAGATATATAGAAGTATTATGTTTATAATATGGTTATGGTATACTAGTTTTTACTTTTTTTTTTACTTTTTGAAATTACTTGATTTTTACTTAAGACTATTTTGTCTGTTGACTCACCCTTTGACAGTTAGGGATTTTGCATGCGTAAATTTTGATCTCATGGGGATATTGGGTAGTATGAATTTCAACATACAGATTGTATTCTTTGTCTAGCCGTTTAGTAAGAAAGAGTACGCATACAGACATACTTGTAAACTATCGCTTTTTATGTTAGTAGGATGTGCCGAATGTGCTGGTAGTTTCAAAAAGACATGTAATAGAGCCCTTGGCGGGCAATTTTCAAAAATAAATTTTCATTTTCATTTTCATTTTCATTCTAGTCTACACATACATGCAGTATGCTTAGTGTAGGTTTTCGGTCACAAAATATGTTAAAATGTCAAATACTTTGAGAACAGTTTATTGCCATTTCGATCCGCAAGTGGCGCTGCCTAATTTTGCATAGTAATTGAGACGTTTACGTGAACGCGTTCGAGACGTTTTTATATGCGAAAACTTACGCTAGAGGCGCAGGTGAAGTGTGACGTGCCATCAGTTCGAAATATCTTTTTCTTTGTGTCGAAATAGTTGATCCAAAATTTCAAGTTTAGTTGAAACCAGAACTAATTCCGCAGCTGAATCGCTAATGGCGAGAAAGATACCAATCTTAACTTTTACGTTCAGAATTCACGCAATTCCAATAAAACAACCAAAAATACACCTTAAAGTATTAATGTTGGACTCACTTTTGAACCGGGGAAATTTAAAGTGATACAACAACAAGCTGATAGCGAACCAAAGGTGAAGCTCGTAGGGGTGACTTTCAAAGTGATATTGCAAAGGGAGGGCAGACGTTAAAATGGTTTATGTGTCTGGGATAATAGAACAGAGTCTGGCAGCGCGTATTCAATTTAGCCGTGTTTCCTGTATTACAAAATTTTGTACGAGTATGTATAATGTAACGAGCGATGGTGCTTTACATGTGGTGCTGTGACCACTAGGCTTATTACCTAACTCGCTCGCAATCGCCATCGTGTTCATTTTGACAGTTTGAATGTGACAGCTAGCTGATTCCGATGCCACTTGTCAGCCTATACGTGAACTGTCAAAATGAACACGATGGTGATTGCGAGCTAGTTAGGTAATAAGCGTACATCGAAGACGCTCGATAATGCCTTGATATTGTCTAATAAAATACCTAAGAAATAACTTCGTATCTCCTCCTAGGAATTTGAAAATTGCCTCCAAGAATACCTCTGAATATAGCCTAATCTACGGTAAGTTATTGACCTCTTACACCATAAACCGAAGCCCGATAAGAGATAAAATAACTCATCCGCTATCTTCAATCATCATTATACACCGCAATACACTTCGGCTTTTTCCACTTCGGCCAACTTCGGCCAAGTTCGGCTAAGTTCGGAAACTTTCGGGAGTTCGGCCCCCGTTAATTTATGAGGGGAAGTTAAGGGTTCATGTGTGAGTGAGTTTCCACCTGCACGGGCGCGAGAAATGTTTAAAAATGACGTTACATTCTAACTTAATAAAGTGGTCGCGGGCTCGAAGCTGTTACTACTGGAGACGCTTACAAGCGCTTTGGCCTGTGTCAAAAACTCCTAAATATTAAAAAATAGTGAAAAATCAAAATCAAATGTTACCTATATACTTACTTTTCTACGCACAAAAATACAGATGCAGTTTGAAGTTTGCCGCCACTAAAATCTGAAACGATCCCTAATTTGATCAGTGCGAGGGATTATTACGAGGCGTAGTTTAAGCCGGCCTCACTTGGCTAATTACAGAACACCGTAGCTGTAAATACGTATGAGCGTTTTCCATAAAAAAGTCCATCATCCAAAAGTTCCAGAATTTACCTATTATGGGTATTTCTTACTCAGAATTGTATACCCGTCGATTCTCATACAAGAAAAAATGTGTCCCAAAATGTCCATTCCAGTTCGTCACTTTTTTGATATAGGTATGTATAGAACGTGACGAAGAGGAAAAAAACCATACTAAAATCTGAGACACACTGTGAAAGTGTGAGCGATTTTCGAACGAGATTTCTCATTATTCTTTTATGTTTCCCATGATACCCACTCTGGCTCTCACGCACACTTTGACGCATATGCAGATACAGTGTTTACCACAAATAAAGCTCGCTTGCCATCGTGGATTGCTAGAGCTACTCGTATGCTGGAAATACGAATGAGATTGAGCGTAAAAGGTTCTTGCCCTTTACAAGCCACCGCATTGTTGCTACCTTGATTAAGAGCTAAATCTATCGCCGCTTCGGGTCGGGAATCAGTGGAACTAATGTAACTGGTTATTAGCAGATATGTACTTATAGTTATGGGAAGGGCAATCTCCGAACTGAGGAGCGTTTGGAACGACTATTGCCCACAGAATGAAGACGCAGAAGCGACAGTTCAAAATTATTAACGTTGATATGAACATGCAGTTTGGTTGAACAAGGTATTGATTTAGATTTAGATTATTTATTCATTCAATAAAAATTACATCATAAATTGTACATTGTCAAGTTAGAAGAATTTAGATTTAGATTGTAAAATGTTTAAAAAAAATCGGGGTTTTTTAATCATAGTTGAAAATAATTCCTTTTTATTGGGAGGAGTTCAATGTGTGCCGCGTCTAAAACATGTATTCACATTTTCTACGAGATATATGTAGACCGTAATTATCCTTCATGAGGCATAACGTTGATTCTAATTGTAGAAGAATTTTTCAAATCGGCCCAGTAGTTTCGGAGCCTATTCACTACCAACAAACAAAAAATCTTTCCTCTTTTTAATATTAGTGTCGATGAGTTCCTGGCCCGAATTTCATAAATGTGACATGTTACAAGTGACAATTTGAAATACGTTGCTGGTTTGAGAAGTTCCGTAGTGAAATGGGTTTCACGTCGGATACGAAATGTCACTGTCATTACTTGTCACATGACACGCTTATGAAATCGGGGCCTGACATTTGGATCTGTCTACTGTCATGACGCGTGCAACTGTTTCAAAATATCAGGAGCTTATGTAAGACTAGCTTCTGCCCGCGACTTCGTCTGCGTATTATACATATTTATAAACCTTCCTCTCGAATCACTCTATCTATTAAAAAAAACCGCATCTAAATCCGTTGCGTAGTTTTAAAGATTTAAGCATACATCATATAGGGACAGAGAAAGCGACTTTGTTTTATACGATGTAGTGATAATCACAATTGCAACTAGGGTCAGTTTATGTCAATGGTTGGGTCTTATCAAGTTATCAGATATCTGCAGTTTTTAAAATAAAATGGCTTTGACTTACCTGACATAAAAAACCCTTCATTTCAACGCTTCTTGATCGCATTGTTTGTGAGACGAGTGAAAACTAATGAAACAGGAACAAAAATAAACATGCAAAATCCAAGCATTTTACGACGAAACTGGCACTCCAATTTAATTGCTACTCTTTATTGCCCCACCACAAAGTGCAGTGACTCACAAACCCAAATAGACGAGTGTACAACAATATTTTCGACTTCACCCTCTACCCTGACTCATCTCTCTACACCGACATCTCGACTCGTCAGCAATTAGTGACGCGCAATTATCGACAGCCGATAACGGGACCCAATCTCCTATTGATAAATGTCGAGTCGACAGCTAGTGCTGCGATTGCACTGATTAAAAGCAGGGTCGGAAGCTGTTAATGGTATCGACTTCATTACTAAATACGGTTGTCTGTGCTGTGTTCTTTTCTCCTACGGCCACACTAAAAAACACACCTTGCTCTATATAGAATGAGTGTCTGAGTGTTGTCAAAGGCCAAGGATTTTAGATTTAGATTTAGATTATTTATTCATTCAATAAAAATTACATCATATTGTTCATTGTCAATTCAGAAGAATTTAGATTGAAATCGTCAAGATTAAATAAAATAAAATTAAATAATACAAATCAATTGAATATTACAAAAATGTCAAAATCAAAAACATGACATGAACAACAATAATAATGAAACAATAAGGAACTATTAAATTAATTCTCCGCTAGGGATCGTCACTGCTTATAAATAATGAAATAATAACGGGTGAATTTTATGTAATGTCAAAATGAATCGAAAAAACAATGCAATTAAATAAAACAGAATAAAATGGATTTTTTAACAAAAGGACTTTCAGTTGACGCTCAAATGTTTCGTCATTTTGTTCATTTTTAAGATCTGGGGGTAGGTGTTCATATTATTTGGGGCCAATAACACGCGGGTTTTTTCCCGCTAACGCCATTCGGTGAGGTACTGCGCTTAAGCAACCTGTGCTACGAGTGGTTTTGCCCTCAACACCCATTCGAACGAAACTACTAATATTTGTGCGCGTATACATGATAACTTGGAACAAATACAACGAAAATAGGGTCATGATATCAAGTTCTGCGAAAATTTTTTTGCACGTCTGCCTCTGCTTAATACCTGCCAGAATTCGGATGGCCCTTTTCTGCAGAATCATAACGCGGCTAGAATCCGTGGAGTTTCCCCACAATAAGGTACCGTAGGAGAGCAGTGAATGAAAATATGCGAAGTATACTTGCTTTAGTGCGCTATCCGAAATTAATGGCTTTAATTTACGTAAAGCAAAAGCTGCACTGCCTAACCTACAGCATAGAGATTCCACGTGGCTCTTCCAGTTCATGTTTGAGTCCAGCGTGAAGCCCAAGAACTTGCACTGCTGGCATAACGATATGGGGCATGTCATCGAGGGTCATATAGGACTAGGCGAAGTATCACTGTGGGCCGCACAATGATGAACCTGAGACTTTATTGTAACATACTAGACTTTCACTAAACTGTAGATTTACTGTCTAACTCGCTCGCAATCGCTATCGTGTTCATTTTGACAGTTCACGTATGAATGAGACAGCTAGCGATTTAGACAATAAGCCTATAGATCTATGTGGAGAGTGTGAATGGTTGCGCTGGGAGAGGAAGGCCTGGACGGACGCCCCGGGACCAAATAGGAGACTTTTTGGAAAAAGTCAGGTCAGGAGTACCCGAAAATAATTGGGAATATGCATTTAAAAAAAATATTACAGTTCTTAATAAATTATGAAAATATTGTAAATTGTTTCTTCCATGCTGGTCTGGGAGTAAAGAAAAAACATAGAATTTACCAGTTGCTTCTCTTCCCGCGCAGACGGTAAAAGCCCATCGAGGGAATAGGCGAAAGTATTAAGAATTATGTTATAGTCGATGCGGCTAGTAACCCATCACTATTTTGATTTCCCTTTCCAGCTATACGCCCTTAATCATGCTAAACGTGGCCTTAAGGTTTTGTTACCTTAGGCTCTGTCTACCCCGTAAGGGATATATGTATGTATTGAATATGTTGAATCACCTCATAGTTTCCTGCTGTTCATTGGTCATTTTAAATGATTTTCCTAGAGACTGTGCGGTCAAGTCCTTAATACAAAAACCTCGTCACTACCCGCCTCATGGTACATAATATATATTCTGCGCTATTCATATTTTTTACGCCAAACCTCCGAATCATCTTGACCGGCTTTTATCCCGGTTGGAGCATGCTCCCGGTAATGAAGTGAGAGTTTTGCCGCCAATAATAAGAAGACAGATACACTTACATTGGTGTTGGCTGTTTGGTTCTTTGGGTTCGACTCTGTGTTAGCAATTTTTGATTATATCTGAGCGTTTTCCAAAAAAAGTCCGCATGAACCTTTTTTCCAGAATTTAAATATTTTGGGGTTTTCTTACTCAGAATCGTTTACCTTATCGATTCTCGTACAAGAAAAAGTGTGTGAGAAAGATTTAACTATGGAATTTATTTTCCTGTTCGTCACGTTCCATACATATATTTAAAAAAGTGACGAACTGGAATGGACATTTTGGGACACATTTTTTATTGTATAAGGATCGATAGGGTTGTAAACGATTCTGAGTAAGAAAAACCCAAAATATTTAAATTCTCGAAAAAATGTTCATGTGGGCTTTTTTTGGAAAAATCTCTCATTTATAATCTCATTTATATTGCTATATGTACTATAAGCAAATTGAAAATTTAAGTTATAATGTGTTTACAGGCAGAATGAGAAGCGTTTTAAATTATAAAAAAATATATACATTACCTACTAGCTGTTACCCGCAACTTAGTCTGCATAGAATTCGTTTATCGCTATCCCGCAATTACGCAATTTACCGGGATAAAAAGTGCGCCTATGTGTTATTCCAGACTATAATCTATCTATGTTCCAAATTTCATCCAGTTCTGTCCAGCCGTTCTGGCGTGAAAGAGTAACAAACATCCATCCATCCATACTTACAAACTTTCGCGTTTATAATGTTAGTAGGATAACTGTTAACGCATTTTCTTATGATTTTCATTATTTTCATGATCAAATTTTATTGTTACAGGTATGCTACGTTTTGTTTGTCTCGAACGTCTCTGAAATGGGTAATTAAAAATCTAATTTAGCTAGTATTATGATAAGAAATATGGAGAGACCCCGTATAAGCTCTTTAAGAGATCCACCTCCGGCTCATATTCGTCAATGCTGGGCACAGACTTCCTCTTAGAATGAGGCTCGGGCTATAGTTCTCATGCGGGCCCAGTGTGGATTGGGAACTTCACAACTCAATTACACGCAATTGCTTTGCAGGTAAATTTCAAAAACAATGTCGCACATAAGTTTAAAAATCTGTCAAGAGCTTAGGATTCGAATCCTCGACCCTTTGCTTGAGAATGAATAGATTTTAATCGACAACCCTGGCGAAGGGTTTGTAGTGACAGAACTTACAGTAAAGACTCTGAGGGGCTACTCCTGAATTATATTTCGAAGTTAGTATCATTACCATCTCTTTCACTCTCAAACAAATTACTAGTGTGAGCGGTGCGGCACGAATCGAATTTTGGAGCATAAGGGCTGGTCTCATCATCGCTGACACGCGGAGACTGTGCCGAAAATGATCGCCATTAATATCTTGGAAACAGAAATGCTTCGAATAAAGAAAGCTTGGCGTAATGAGGGCGAGTTGCCGAGTTATTTGCACAGTGTCGTAATTGGAGTGGGCATTTAGCCGAGTCGGCAGACGGTAGTGGGTTGGTTCAAAGACATTGCTCTTTATGTAGGTGTTGTAAGTTTTGATGGATGAAAGTAGACTAACTAAACAGATGTATCTGGGGAGTGAATGGTTGCGTGGGGAGGGGAAGGCCTAGACGGACGAGACCAAATAGGAGACGTTTCGGAAAAAGGTCAAGTCAGGGGTATCAGAAACCGACGAGCATGTGTGAAGAGATTGATGAATGTGGATGAAGCGAAAGAAGTATGTCAGGATCGTAGCAAGTGGAACAAAGTAGTATCTGCCAACCCCTGTGGGAAAGAGGCGTGACGGTATGTATGTAGGCCGTAAAAGCCGTAGTAGCCTAGTGGTTTAACCTGTGGTCTCTCAAGCAGAGGGTCGCGGCTTCGAGCCCGGAATCGCACCTCTGTGCTTTTCGGAATTTACGTGCGATATTTAGCAATCAGTGATGCAATTCAATGGGGTGTGTGAAGTTCCTAATGCGCTACCACCATCTTACTCGCTAATCCTGCCGCTAAGTAGCAGTGCTTGCACTGCTGTGTTCCGGTGTGGAGAGTAAGACAGCCGGGGAAATTACGGGCACAAGAGGCATTGCATCTTAGTCCTCTAGGTTGGCAACGCATCTGCAATCCCTCCGGGGTTGCGAGTGTCTATGGGCAGTGGTGATCACTTACCATCAGGTGACCCACTTGCTCGTTTGCCTTCCTATTCATATAAAAAAAAAAAAAAAACTAAGCCCGCGTGAGAACTAAAGCCCCAAGCCCTCTCATTCTGAGTGGAGGCCTGTGCCCAGCATTGGACGTATCAACTTCTCATTCGAGCTAACTTAACCATCTGCTCAAGTTTTCCGGATTGTTTTTATGACACAGTACGGTCAGCGTCACATATACATATAATATCATTACGGTCAATGTGTTCAAATATATCAGTACACGCCTGTATGTCAAGGAAGTAAGAGCGTGTACTCTTTGACCGTAACGATATATGACGCCAACTGTATAAATACGAAAGTTATTTTTAATCAAATTTGAAATCAATGCAATCACTAGATGTGGTCACACTTACTAAGCAAGCTTTTAGATAACTTTAGGCTTAAAAAAAAGCAGAATTTAAAAAGTTCCACATAATTTTCTTTACAGCTAAACTATATGCAATGTTAATCTTCAAAGTTACAAGTCTTACTACAATCCGCGTCCCGGTCCGCTCGCTCTGAACGAATGAATAAATGAATGAACGAATGATTTATTTCTCTAAGCTAAGTTATTCGGTGCACGCGACCTTATTATATTTCCGTCTCTCGGGCTTAAGACACAGCTGTTAATAGACTTACAATGTAGTGACGTATCTTAAGGCGGATGCTCGCGTTAGCTCATTGAAGAAGTCCCGTTAGATGGCGCTGTAATCAATGATGTGTGTTTTTTGTAGTTTTTAGAAGATTCTTAGAACACTTATAGATTATCAATTGATTTGCGCACACAGTTTAATACGGCCGATTTTTTGAGACTACACTCAGAAGGTAACAATGCACCAATTCGGAGAATAGCTGCACAAACGCTGGTGTCACTAACGGCCCTATACAGATACTAGTCTTACACACACATGCAAATAGGAGGCGGCAACTGGCGGAAAAATATTGCAACACCTTGCTAAGCTGTTAGCGTAATTTTTCACGTTATATTTACGTTTTTATATCAACTTTACTTTTACCAGAAATTTTACAAATCTATACGTACAAAACTTAAATCGTATTATTTCAACCATTTATAACTTTGGAATGGCTGCACGGATTTTTATGATATTTGATTTGTTAGCTTTCTCTCTTCCTCGAATAGCCAAATATCTTATCATAAATATGAAAAATGCAAAAAAAAACTCTTTATTTTTTCGTATACAGCGCCATCTCTGACAAAAACTGACTTTAAGGCGGAATATTTTTTGCCAGCTCGGCTAGTTACAAATACAGAATAATATTATATATGAGTCTAGCAGATGCAAACATGTGAATCAATGCCACCTTCAACCCTTTTTGAATATTAGGGAGTATTTTTTTGTACTTTGTTAGATAGAGGGCTATCGTATTTGTACTCACTAGTTGGCGCCACTGTAGAGTAAGGTATATCATATCAGATTATTCAGGATTTCTTTTAATTTATCTTTAATAGCAAGCTATTTATTACCCACAGTGTTGCACAGTCCCGTTTATCCTCTAAATTAGCTGTCATTTTATTTGCCTTCTTAGTTTGGCTCCTACTTTTCATAGCTTTTCTTTTAACATTTTAATAAACCTATCGTATGTCTGCGAAAATATTTGGAAACAATGTAAAGTAAAGCCGGAATATGCAACTTGTAGGTAGTACTAATTTTACGTTTATTTATAATATCTCAAGTTACAATAGCGCCTCTAGCGGCGAATTCATATGCCGTCATTGCTAGTATCTTGAAATTTGAGTAGTATTTAGTATGTAGGAACCCGCGATTCATATCTGATATTCGCTCACACGTAGAGACATCATCATCACCATCGTCTGACATTTTATTAATACTCCTATGCATTGCATTACAAACGTTTCGTCTGGGGCATCTAAACAACTAGCGCTGTACTATAGGTATTGTCGTTTCGCGTCATAGGCTTTCGTAAACAGGTAACTTGAGAATCAGCCTGCTTACAACAATGAGACGAAGTCATTCGTGCTAGCCATTCGGATCCTTTCCTTTCACCAAAATGCATTGGAGTATAGGATCACATAAAGGAAATTAAATAATAACGCATAGCGCGTAGGGACTACGTCTGACTGCTTTTTGGCTAGGGATTTCGATAGTCATCGGTCGTGGGCCACCTGTCTAGTTCACCTGGGTGGACCACGGGCACATTTTCTTGCCGATATTCCACCTCAGAACACCTAGGTGAACCACGGGCAAATGACTATGGGTCATGGCCCAAAAAGTGCCCATGGTTCACCTAGGTGTACTGAAGTGGACCATTGGCAAGAAAAATTGCCCTTGGTCCACCCAGGTGAGCTAGACAGGTGGTTTTCGGTTAGATATTTGTTACAGAGTTGCGACCTGCCTTTTTATGTTATGTCATCATAATTCATATCACTAATTCATGGTACATCGCATAAAAGGAAAAATAATATTAGATAATTATGATGACTTTGCAATAGGTAGGTACGACAAATAAATAATGACAACTCCAAAACAAATTGAATCCATCTGAACTCACTTTTACTTACTGATACTTACTTACTTCCACAAAAGTCGAACTTCATCCATCGATGGTTTTGAGTAGCGTTACCAACAGTGGGATAAAGCAGATTCTCACGGTGTCTAGTCCACACGTGAAAAATAAAAATTGCAGCTCGACGCGAATTATATCAGCGCATGGACAAACTCTATATGCACAACTGGTTGTGCCAATAGGAATTTCGGGCTTATTAAAATAAAAATTCTCATTAGAGATAGTAAAATTAGGTTAGGTTCATTAGGCATCTTCAAATGCCCGAAGGGCAAACCGAATAGAAATAGGAACCCCGCCATCAATCTTACGGTGGAGTGAAATTCCTAATGGCACAACTAGTAGTCCATAATACAGAGTAGGCCCAGGAGAAAAGCGTCATACATTTAGGCCCAAATCGTGTGCATAAAAATGACATAGAATTTAGCTAGCGTCGTGCATCAATAGCGCCTGTACTATACGCGTGTCGACCAGTGAAACAGGGAACAGAGACGTGCTAAACTACGAAACTCTCTAGATATTTTTTTCGGTCTGTAACCATGATCCACCTGCAGTTTGGCCACCTGGTTTTTGACAGAGCTCCGCTCCTGGGCGGAGCTCCTTTTTCTGGGTATTGAAATTTCAGTGGTTTTCTGGGTGGACAAATTAGGTGGGCTACGGGTAGACTGCAAACAAACTGCACAGTCGATTTGCAGCTAGCTTGCAGTTCAAATGCTGACCGTCTAGTTTATTATAGGCGTTAGATAAGATCCCACAATAGCTAGGCCAATACGCCACGCAACACGTGGTATGCGCACAAAGGGTTGATTTATCAAAGCACTGATAGTTTAAAAAAACCTCGATATTTTTTAAATAAAAGTTAGTACTTTTTAAATGAAAACTCTGTAATCAATGATATTGGCAAAATTCAGGCCATTATTATCAGGGTATTTAAAAGGAAACATTGACATAACTACACACTTCAAAGTCAAGAACATAATTGTAATGATTAGATGTTTTCTATACCAGGCGTCAGGCTCCAAATGAAAGAGATGAGACGATCACTGACAAGTTAGTACTCTTCTCGGTGATTGTCAACGTCAAGAGATGAGCTTCGCTAGAATCAAAAACACGTCAGGCCATATTGAATCTTATGACGTGTTTATTTATTTTTTACTTGACACGAGATTAAATCTTATACCATTTAAAATAAAGCTCAGTTTTCTAGTATGTTCCATACTTTTGGATACTTCGGCTACTACTACTACGCTACCAGTGGCGGTTTGGATGTTACGGTACCTACTAATGTTGGCTTGAATGTTACTAAGTATTTGGCGATGTGCGTGCTCCAGTATATTTGTGCACGATGGATGTCCCGAACAATTTGACCGCTTTGGTTGAGTCACTGTTAATGACCATTTTGGGTGTTTCCAAGTAAATGAAGGTCTTGACTTCTACTTACTATATAACGCTGACTGTACATACACACATAAAACACGTCTTTATTCCTTGTGTAGTATATACAGTGTAGTTATCACCTAGAAAATAAGACGAAAAATACAAGCCTTTCCAAATACACGAGTATCTCGATACGAAACTCAAAATATTTATTAAATTATCAAAGGATGTCACGAAATTGTAGTTTGTAGATCACGCAACATACTCAATTCATAACTGAATTGCATGTAATGGAAATTTGCCACTTATTTATTGTTCACAAAATTATTTTTTTACATGCATACAAGAACAATCATAACTTATTTTACTACTTAGAATTATATAGGCTGACTTTTTTTATCACCGTCAAAAGAAACAACACGACGAATACAAGCATTATTTTTAAGTTTGGTGTTAAAATATTGCAAATGGTATCATTAAATGATACCTGTCATCATTATCATCCTCATCATATCAGGTGTGTGACGTCCACTGTTGGATATAGGCCTTCAGATACCACCCATAGAACTCCAGTTGCCTCGGTTGGAAGTGGCTTGCATCCACCATGAACCCGCGACTTACGGTACCTATACGGTTGCATATGATACCTAGGTCAACCTAAAACTTGGACGGTGATATTAATATCATTCTGTATCATACAGTTTCCTTTTCCTTCTTTCTACCGATCATAGGTAATGGGAACATGAAAGACGGACTCAAAGTCTTCAAGTCTTCAGAACAGGGTTGACAAATCTCCGCTGTTGGACATCTGGAAGTTCACGGTCTTGATAATTTCCCTAGTAACATAAAGTAATTAACCAATTAGAGTGGTAATAGGGGTTAAAAAAAATTGCAACACCGCACTATGGATACATACATACATACATATCACGTCTTTATCCTTTACGGGGTAGACAGAGCCTAAGGTAACAAGACCTAAAGGCCACATTTAGCGTGATTTTGAGCGTATAGATGGAAGAGAGGAATCAAAATAGTGATGGATTGCTAGCCACATCGCCTATAACATGATTCCTAAGATTTTCGCCCATTTCCTCGATGGGCTTTTACCATCTGCGCGGGAAGAGAAGCAACTGGTACATTCTAAGCTTTCTTTACTCCCAGACCAGCATGTAAGAACATATATTGATAGTTTGGATGAAACGAAAACAGACCATATCGATTAAATCGAGAATTTTACTTCCCAATACTGTAATTAAGACTTTCTTAGGTTTTTCTATGACAGTTTTTGGGTCTCCTGTGCATATATAGATATGTATACATACATACTCAGTAAAGCATAACGAGGTTTTTACCTCTTAACGTTATTACAAATTAAATCAATAAAAATCAGTGTTTTTTTTTTTCATCACACCAGCAATAAAGTTCTTGCTCTTCTTGCACAATAATAGCAAGTAAAATCTCGCGTCCAATGGATGTATGATTCACTTATTTCCTGTTAATGCACAAAAATTACCTTCCGAATCCAATGTGAATCTGAAAAATTAACGTACAGTCAGTACAACAAAAGGATAAATAGATATTTTTTAGGCTTGCATACTATGACATGATATTTCACTAAGAATTAAACTCAATTCGAACGTTTTCTGGATACAAAAATACTTGTTTTGCACATTTATACTAGTTAAGATGATTAACATAGACCAATTGAATGCTATCTCACTCGCAAAATAAAAATAAAACAATTGAAATAAAAATCAGCTCACAACATAGGAAACCAACAAACATACATACTGACACTCACAAACATAAACAGACCACATAAACTTCCGCAAGTTAAATTCAAAGATTATACAAATTTATCCCCACTTTATAAACACTCAGAAAAACGTAACCAAAAAAGTTACATGATGATAAACTGCTCGGCCCGAAAATTCTTGAAAAAATCATTAAAAATTAATTACTCGAAAACTACAAAAATCGGCCAACATGCATGGGGTATATTCGGATAGCCCCGGATGTGAGGCATGTAAATTTTTTTTTTGACGTCAGTCTTTGGACCACCCTGTATATAATAACATTATATTTATTGTTGAAAACCGCATGAAAATCCGTCCAAAAGTTTTGAGCTTATAGTAAATAAACACACAGACAGACAAAACGACGCGGCAGATGATTTTATTTTATAATCATACTATTAGCGACAGGCAGACGGACAAACAGAAAGACAAACGGACGGATGATTGGACGTACAGGTTAACAAGCAGACGGACGGACGGACGGACAGATGGTCGGAAGCATAGACAAACAGACAGACAAACCAACGGATGGACCGCCAGACAAACAGACAAACTGACAGACAGACAAACATACATACATACAGACAGGCAGGCAGACAGATAGACGTACGGATGGATGGACTGCCGGATGGATGATCGGACGCACAGACAAAAAGACAGACAGTCAGAAATATTTAAAGAATTTTTTTATTTATCACAAAAGAAGTTAAAAAAACAGAATTATCTAAACATAAAAAAGCTAAAAATATAAAAGCCACTGATAAATAAACTGTCGCAAAATGGCCCAGAAGACTGGACAGACGGAAAGATAGGCCGACAAACGGACGGACCTACAAAATATATGTGCTTCTAACAATAGTTCCTTTCACCTGGCCAAGTGCGAGTCGGACTCTCGTACCAAGGGTTTCGTCCAAATTCGGCAAGTAAATATGAAATCCAGTGTTAGCAAAGCCCTGCCAACTAAGCAAATTGTAAGGCTGTGTGAGGTCATTTTATATCGGTAACTTACATACTTAGACAGACAAAAATATTCTGTTTTTAGTATTTGATGTTAGAGCGGCCACAGAGAAACGTCATTTGTGAACTGTCGCCAGACAAGCATGATAGCTGATAGCCATATCACGGTTCATAAGATACAGCTTGGTGACAAACAGACAGACGGACAGACAGACGGACAGTGGCTCCTAAATGAAAAAAATATAGCTACGTAATATGGATAAAAAAAGCTATAAAGTTAGGACAGACGGACAGATAGACAGATATAGACGGACGGATTTGAACAATGTGGCCATAAAATAAACCACGATACAGCGTGAACTTAGTAATACATAAGCTCCTCCATTGGTTACTTACATAGACAGATTGACAAAAATATTCTGTTTTAGTATCTGTATAGCGGCCACAGAAATACATCATCTGTGAAAATTTACTTTATCACGGTTCACGAGATACAGCTTGGTGACAGACAGACGGACAGACAAACACATATACACATACAGACGGACAGTGGAATCTTAGTAATAGAGTCCCGTTTTCACCCTTTGGGTACGGAACCCTAAAAAAGCTGATCAATAGCAAGTTCGATTCGAGCACTAAAGATTCCTCTAAGTTCTAAGAGTTATAATTAGATGTAAGCGTAATGTATGGTTAGTTATTACTCTTTCTGTTGATGAGTTTCCAACTGCAGAAGCGACCCTGGCTGGGTCACCAGAATTTCACTTCAAGATTACCGTATTGTCATCAGACATGCCAGATTTCACGTCAATGTGATCAATTAGAAATGGGTTAAAATTCACTTGCAAGATTTGATTACATGCAGACACCGGGACTGAGCACTTCAATTGCGTTTACAAAAATAATTTGTACCAATCACACAAACGTTGGAATGTTGTATCTGTCCAAAATTTATTATGATTAATTGATAAGTACATACCTGTACGTACAAATAAATGTCTACGCTGCGTCCAATATCGTAGCTTGTAACGTCTTTTACTTCCTTCCTTTGACTTCAATTAATTACGAATAAAATGAATAGATTATTTTTATTTTGAGACACCATGTTCTGTCAACCATTAGTTTATGACAATTCATATCATTGTTTTTTTTATTACCTGTCTAACCAGCCAGGTTTTTGACTCGCATGTTTTTTTTTAATTGTTCTGCAATTGAGAAAACCTATTTACTCGGCCTATTTTGTATTTAGCACTTGTCGGATTTCACGAATCATTGCAGTGGTATATGGCCGTGATTTGATGCAGAGGGTTAGGGTTCGATTCTCGTGAGAAGCATTAGTGCAAAATTAACTGGAAGCCTTTTTTATTTTTAACTTTCTGTGGTCGAGTACTTTTTTTTAAATATATAAGGCAAAACGTGTTTTTAAGGCGGCAATATGACTGGGGGGCGCCACCATCTATGCCAAATTAATAAGCACGTGATCCTAATACTAGAGAACTTACTAGGCATGAAAGCTTTGCCAAGTTTAGGACTGGCAATGCCACCCGCTAAACCATTCAAATTGGCGATGCCTCACTGCCTACAAGGTTATACAAAAAAAAAAATACGAAACTATGTGTTAGTTTAAAAAAAAATCTTGGCTAGAATAAGTTTACCATCACAAGTGTACATTTTATTTTCAACTAATTGATGGTATAGACCATTTATCGTAAACAGTAAAATCTAACTAGGGTAAGCTTGTGGTTGTTTAAAAACCACTTAGGTAGTACTTTCTTTGGTTTGATTTGACAAGAAAAATATTGAATTTACCATAAAGTTTTCTAAATCTCATCGAGATAGTATTACTAAGTAAGTAAGTTATTAAAAACAATGTTTATAAAATTAAAAAAGAATCGTTCACGGCCTCGAGATTCGAACTTGGTCCCTAACTATTCAGTCCTTTAAGTCACGACCACTGAGCCAGATTGGAGGTCACGTGACAGCTCGAAATAGCCGATTGGTTTTTACAACATGTTTTATTTGACACTAGCTACTCACACTATTGTAAAATGCATCGAAATTTACTGCATCATACTGCAGTTTAGGTATGATAAATGCACTCTGTTTTGTAATTTGCGCAGACAATATATCCATAGCTAACTATCCTCAAAAAACCGCATTGAAATTAAGCCTGTGGACGAAATGCAGCTGCACGGAAGGTTTGTATGGAAGAGCAACCGCCTTAAATCAATATTTGCGTAGTTTGATAATAAATAGGTTTTATAAGAAACTCAGGTATTTTTCGCTGCAATATTATCTCTAGAACTATACTGATGGACAAAAATAAACGGTAGCTTTCTATACAAATTCCTTTGAAGTCAGCCGTTATTTTTGCTCGTCAGTGTATTTACAGTGCGACCGATCGTACCCGAAACCCGAATGCTGTTTTAGGAGCTCACGGATTGTAGTTTCTTTATAATTATTAATGAACTATAGACCGATCGCTTTAATGAGTCCTCGCCCGCGGGGTGCAGGGGCGCGGGGTGTCAGTCGCGGGGGCCGAGAGATGTGCGGCATGAAATTTTCCAATGAATTTCTTCCAGGCTGGTCTGGGAGAAAAGAAAATACATAGAATGTTCTAGTTGCTTCTCTTCCCGCGCAGATGGTAAAAGTCCACCGAAGAACGGGCGAAAATATTAGGAATCACGTTCTAGGCGATGCGGCTAGCAACCAACACTGTTTTGTTTCCCTTTTCGCCTATAAGCCCACAATCATGCTAAACGTGGCTCCTCGTGGTCTCTGTCTACCCCGCAAGGGATAAGGACGTGATTTATGTATGTATGTATGTATGGAACATCCCCTAAGGCCGTTTATATTGCAGAACGTTTTCTGATATCCACTAACGCCCGACAAACGCATGAACATTAATTACATTTCGAAGCAGATTTTCAAGTTTTTATTACATCATGTATGAAATATTGCTATGCCGTGTGTACTCACAAAACCCGACTATAAGGGTATCGGGGCAAGGTGCACAGTGGCTTGGTAAGAGTGTTGATTGTGTGTCATTTGACGTTTTATAGGGGAAATCGTTAGGTTAGATAATGGTCTGTGATTGATGACTTGGAGGGGGGGGGGGGGGGGGGTGACGATCGCCTTTTTTACCTGGGTATAGCCTGTATAGTTGGAATTGTTTTTAGTAGTGATGATAAATGATTTGCCAGCCGCGCAGCCGCAAGTCAGAATACGTGTGCAGTGAAAGAAATTGAATGGAACCTTTTCACTGCAAATGACAGGCGGCTAGGAACTTTCAGATGTTTATCGCTATCCCACGGAAACTGCAATTTTCCGGGATAAAACGTAGCCTATGTATCTCCGTTCCAAATTTTAGCCAAATTCGTCCAGTCGCATTATAATCCATTCAGCCATGCTAAAGGTTGTTTTTTTATTATTTTTTTTTACTACGAACTGACCAGTGATTGACCTCTATCTCACTTGGTGGAAGGTGCAGATGAGGCCAAAGGTGTAACTCACTGGTTCAGTAACAGCCTATTCAGTAGCCAGTAGCTTGGAGAGCTTGTAGGGCTTGTAATGCCGGTTTCACATTTTTTAATTTATATATATTTTAATATGTGCAGTAGCACTTGATGGTCCCATCGGAAGACCAGCGCTGGCTGCAAGGCCAGCATTATGCTGAGATGGGACCATTTCGTGATGTATGTACTCATTTTTTTTTTACTTCTTTTTGTTTTTGTAATTCAGTCATTATATATCACGAATAAATGTTTTTCTTTCTTTCTTTCTTTCGTATCAGCGAGAAGAAGGAACAAACATACTCACATGGTCACATCCATCCATCCTCCATCCATCAGACAGACGGACAGTCGGACAGACGGACGGACGGGTTGGTTACGGACGAGATGGTGAAATAGAGGCTTGTAAAAATGTCTAAACCATAATAAACGTGACCTTAAAATTTGTTACCTTAGGCTCTGTCTACCCCGTAAGGGATAAAGACGTGATATATGTATGTATGTTTGTATGTATGTATGTAAAATATTCCGCAATAGTTGTGAGACGCCTGTGTGGTTCTAGCAACAAATCGTGTCACTGCCATTCTGACTTACAAATTTAGATTGGGTCGGTAAAGAAGCCTGATTTGTATTGGCTTTTAGGCCAAAACGGAGAAGTGTCAGGAACACTTTTTTTCGATGTAATAAATAATATCGATATGCTGGCCGCGGCGGAGGATTGTCAGGAAGCATGCCCGGCACGCGCGACCCCAGCCGGTGGCCAATCATAAAAAAATAGTAACTGAAAATTTACCAATAGCGCTCGCCGAAGGATGTGCGCCGAAAAATTATAAAAGCAAAATAAAACATTTTTTAATGCGGTAAATAGTTTTTACTTGGAAAAATACTGTATCAATGTTCATCTTGTCAGTCATGATTTTTATGTTTATTTCAGTGTGCAAGGTTGTTTCAATAACAGCTTTTCTAAGTCTTGTGTGATATCGAATCTTACTTTAATAAATTCTTAATTTATACTTTTTTATTCTTCCATGAAAAAACATACAATGTATCAGTTGCCAGATGCAGATGGTAAAAGTCCATCGAGAAATTCGAATGGGTGAAAATGTTAGGAGTCATGTAACAGGCAATGCGGCTAGCAACCCATCACTATTTTGATTCCCCTTTCCACCTATACGCCCACAATCATGCTAAACGTGGCCTTTAGGTCTTGTTATCTTAGGCTTTGTCTACCCCGTAAGGGATAGACGTGATTTGTGTATGTAATTCTTAATTTCAATGAATTGCTTGAATCAGACATTGCTTTAGATACAAGTAATTGCTTGCTTGTTTGTAAGTCAGCGTGCGTCTTTCTTCCATGCTGGCCTGGGAGCAAAGAAAAAACATAGAATGTACCAATTGCTTCTCCACCCGCGCAGATGGTAAAAGCCCATCGAGGGGATGGGCGAAAATCATAGGAATCATGTTATAGGCGATGAGGCTAGCAACCCTATTTTGATTCCATTTTAGGCTCTATCTACCTCGTAAGGGATAAAGACGTGATTTGTGTATGTGTATGTATGTATGTAAGTCTTTGCGACATAATATGCACGCGTTTGAAACTACAATCCGTCAGGTCCTAGGACGACTTTCTGGTTTCAAATACCGGTTCAATTATAATAATAATAATAATAATAATATCTTGGGACAATTGACACCAATTGACCTAGCCCCAAACTAAGCAAAGCTTGTAATATGGGCACTAGACAACGGATAAACATACGTATATAGATAAATACATACTTAAATACATATTAAACATCCAAGACTCGAGAACAAACATTCGTATTATTCATACAAATATCTGCCCCGACCGGGGATCGAACCCGGGACCTCAAGCTTCATAGTCAGGTTCTCTAACCACTGGGCCATCCGGTCGTCAAACCCCGATACCCCAACCCCATAAGACCCCATAAGATAAACCCCATAAGAGTGGATGAAACAGCAAGACAAAGCCGAAGGTCTTTTTACTCACGACGGACGGAACGGAGACGGTATATGCGTTTGGGGTTAGAGGTTGTGTGTTTGTTTGTTTGTATGGGTGTCTGTTACAATTTTTCTAACTAACTAACTAATGGAACCTACTAAAGCGATTGTGATGCGGTTTTCTAATGCGTTATCAACGTTAATATTTTGCATTATTATCAATTAAACGCATTTACGTCTGTCGTGGTATTGGGCTTGTGTGACAATTTCAGTTTACGTGGAAGTGGAGAAGGGCAGTTTTTGCTTGTATGTAGCTTGAACGTGTGGTTGCAAAATAGCAAAGTGGCTGTTTGTGATTGTTATTCTTACAAATTTATTAAATGTATGCTGTAAAAAACGTAAACAAAACACATCTAATCGCGCCGCGTAAATCCTCAGCATTTTTTATCCATTAATAAATCTTCGGCGCAGCTTAGCCGAAAACTGGCCGAATAAAAATTCCGCGCCCTACCGTCGGCCATGTTGGCCGCCATCTTGGACGCCGGTCACGTCCGAACAACTCGGTTACTTGGCGAATCGGGCCGCCGCTACGCTTTAGCGCGGGCTCTGCGTGTATGCGGATGAGGATTTTATAACAATCGACGCGGCAGCAATGACGGCCAAGTGCGGCGATCTTGGGGCCGTGATAGTTTACGAGAGAATTCAGCTGCGACCTTTCCCGTTTGAATAGAAAGTAAATAAACATGAGAACTGGGTAGATGCGATTCAATGTTTCATTTATATTGGAGAGGTTTTGAGATGCGTCGAGCGACAGAGTATATAGTGCGTGTTTTGGACTTACTGCAGTAAGCAATGAAAAGTGATTATCTGAAATTTTTAACTCACACTTTGTCGGTGCCTAATTTTTGAATGAATATTATAATACTAGCGCTAGAATTCGCTTATCGCTATCCCGCGGAAACTTTGCGTTTTTCCGGAATAAAAGCTGTCCTATGTCCTTCCCCGGGGCTCAAACTATCGCTGAACCAAATTTCATTATAATCGGTTCCGTGGTTTAAGCTTGAAAGCGGAACAGACAGGCAAACAGACTTTTTTTTTACATAAGATCACCGTCGATCACCGTCGCCCAGAGACACCTGCAAGACCTGGGGAATCACAAGTGCGTTGCCGGCCCATTGAGGAACAGCGTTTACTTTCGCATTTATAATAAAAGTAGCGATAGGGATAAATGAAAAATCTTTTTAAAGGTGTTTATTCGAAGTAACCCGACCACTTGTTGGAATATTCTGGAAGAATTGTGAGCAAACTTTTATGCCTAAGAATGCCATTCGGGCTTATCTTGCTGCCTCCCTCACTCGGCCGATCCAAGTATCAGACCCACAAGACTGAGACAGCAAGACCCGGAAGGCATTCTAAGAGCTCACAGACTGTAATGGGAGTTTCTTTGGTCCCGCTATACGTGTGTTTGTCAGTCAAAGGGTCCGGAGTAGCAATAAGTAGACGCTTGGCCGCACTTCGCACTCGAATGATCAACAAACGAATGAGGTTGTATGACAAATATTATGTTTTTGGTTGTACTACGTAATACTCTACAGATCTGTATGGGGAGTGTGAAAACGTTGGGAGGGGAAGGCCTAGACAGACGTTCAGAGACCAAATAGGAGACGTTTGGAAAAAAGTCAGGTCACGAGTACCCGAAACCGACGAGCATGTATGAAGAGATTGATGAATGTGGATGAAGCGAAAGATATATGTCAGGATCGTAGCAAGTGGAACAAAGTAGTATCTGCCTACCCCTGTGGGAAAGAGGAGTGACGGTATGTATGTTGCCAAGAAGAATGCGTCGCGAGAAACTTGGCAGAAATTAATTTCAGCAATAAACTTCTTCACCACAAAATGACTGTGCTTTTTCATATCCCTTATATTTTAACATGAAACTACCATGAGGCTCAATCATAATTACACAAGAAAGGATAACTCACGTATAAAAGTCGAGTCATATTCGACATGTTTCGGACTAGTACGTAGTCCTTCCTCTTGGAGCGCTACTCGACACAACTGACAGCGGCGCACAACTACCCTCGTTTTCTTAACATGTCGAGCATCACTAGACTTTTATACGTGAGTTATCCACTATTGTGTAATTATCCTGCATGTTCTTTATCCCTTACGGGGTTGACAGAGCCTAGGGTGACAAAGCATAAAGGCCCCATTTAGCGAGTTTACAAATTAAAAGAAAACCGTAAGCCCCATAGCCCGTGCCAGCCATTTGTGAAAAAATAAAAACATATTTAACAACTAAGAAATGTTCTGTCGGCTTTATTATTAGTACTGAATACCAGATGTCATGAAATTTTTTACTATGACACATTTTTTCGAACTTGACAGTTTTTTATCGGGTGCCGCTGAATACGCAGACTTAAAGTATCTTCATAGATATATATATATATATATATATTTACATATCCATCTTATGTAGAACTAATTAGCGTAGGTAATATCATTAGTTCTGTCTGAATTGTTGAATCCCTGTAAATTTAAACTAACGCAATTGTTCTAACGTATTCATTTGTTTCTGTACAGCTGCACGGCAAAAGGAGAGTTATGTATTTTGTCGTTTAGTTTCCAAACTATGCTGTCCCTTTCTCGCACCAGTCGCGGCACGGTACAGTAAAAGGGACAGAAGATAAAGTCATGTTACGAACTTGCGTTATCCCGTCCTCGCAGTAATAAAATAAACAAATGGACAACTTTAAAGCCTAGAGCTAACTATAGCCAGTATCAGAATCAAGCGAAAACATCCCCTAACATACCGCAGCAAGGTTCATTTTACACGACAACAAACTACTATTATACCAGACAACTTACCTGTTGAAGTGGTAATAGTAAAACAAACTTTAATTGTGTAGATGTAAATCACTAATTCCAACGTCGAACGTTACTTCAGTGAAAACAATCCAAATTGCACCTTGCTGCTTAGTGAATTTGGTCAATATTCTAATGTCCGTGCTACCGGTGTTTCGGATTAGTCAGTACACGTAAGGCAATTAAAACTTTGCGCTTTGGTAATTAGGGTGGGATTTGTGGATCACCCGATACGTTGGGCTAGTTCACCTTTGTTGTTTATGTTTTACAGTAACTTCTGCTTTTAGAGTTCGATATGTAAGTAGATGGAGAAATCACGCATTCTATTGTGGAATCCTACGCTACATTCTTCAATGTACCGCCCTGGCCGTAAATACGTCATTTTGCTCCCTTGTGACTTAATTAACTATTTCACACCTCCCATTCAGAAAAGTAACTTTTGCTCCCTGACGTGTGTTCCGGCGTGGAAAGTAAGACAGCCGATGAAATTACTGGCACAAGAGGTATTCTATCCTAGCCTAGGCTGGCAACGCGTTTGCAATCCAACTAGTGCAGCATTGGTGGTGCTCGCTTGAAAAAAAAAACATTTTTCTCTTCGGTAACAATTTTCCAAAAGCACGATGATTAAGTTAAGGACGGCAAACATTGTCCAAACGTTGGCGCGCTCCGCAAATATTTGTTCAAACATTAGGCTCTCGCACCAATTGAGACATTTCTGTAAAAATATCCGCGCCAAGGTATTTGTCGAGTTAAGTATGTTTGCGTAGCCTTTGTTGTGTTTGTATTTTATTTCATTGTCTTGTTTCTATGGGCATCAGGACAGCTTTATTACTGGCAAAATGTTTTACTAACAAAGAATTTTAGAGCCCTTTATTATTTTACTGACGGTCATATTAGCATGAGAAACAAGGAAAACAACTTCGACGTGTCTCTTTATCGAAAAAACAATTCTTAAATATCGGTAACTGGAAAATATAAAACCATAACAAAACAAATCGCAATATTTAAGTGATTTTAAATTGTACATACATACATATAACACGTCTTTATCCCTCACGGGGTAGACAGAGCCTAAGGTAACAGGACCTAAACCACGTTTAGCATTGCCACTTCAACGAGTTAATTCGTTTGGCTATGTCAGTGTTCCTTGTTCTTCTACGTGTCTCCTCATTTCTGTTTTGATTCCGTAGAAAAACCCCAAGCATAGTTCCCACGGTTCTATTGCTTACGTATTTTATCTCGTCTCGTTGGCCGTACTTTAGTGTTACCAACGAGCAGCGAAATATAATCTGGTACAATGCGAAAATGAAGCACTTTCCGACCTTTAACTTTCCGACGTTGAACTTTTTAACCTTGTTCCAACTGCCAAGTTTCATCACCGTACTACTCGACGTAAAAGTAGTTTTCACCAACATCACCTCGATAGTAGGTGCTCCAACACCGTGCGATTCAAGCGGTCTTTCTTGCCCCGTACGTGCAAAATTTGGAATGGGCTGGCGGCTGGGGTTTTTCCAACTGGCTATGACATGCGTACCTCTTAAGGCGAGTGTACCATTTCTTGCAGGGCCGGCAATGCGCTAGCAGTCCCATTGGTGCTGAAGTTGTCCATGGGCGGCGGTGATCACTTACCATCAAGTGCACCACATGCCCGTTTGTCTGTTTTAATATAAAAAACCTCTTCTATGTGAATTGGGCTTTTTTTTAATGTTTGTCGGTAGAGCTGTATATGCAATTAGGCGCTAGTTATACCTTTTAATGTTGTTAAGTGATTTTGTGGCAAAGTGACCATTACAGCATATATTAAGTTATTATAACCCACGCTTTACAATGTCCGAGTACTCTAAATAATCCAGCCTGCGGCGAACGCCGTGAGAGGCAGAGCCCGCAAACCTGACAGTTGCCCGTGACGCAGGTTGACGTCAGACTTGTAAAGAGATACTTTACTGACTAAGAAGTAACTATACTTGTATTATCTATTGTCGCACACAGTGCAATAATAGCACATTATTGTTAAAATGTGTTTGTGACACAATGTGATATAAAATGAACCTTTTTCAATCTCAAAAATAATGAGGTAGGACATCTTAAATAATGTCCGCTATGATACAAGATAACAACGGCATATTTCATGTAACGTCCACGCAATATGCCGTGCGTTGTCCCGGGCAATAGGGACCCCGGGGCCCGGGACTTGTCACAAATGCCCGTAATGCCCGCAATGTTAGTGATGGATGCCTCAATTTGTTTAGATTTTCTACCGAACGTGTGTTGTGGACCTGCCGCATTTATTACCGTTTTTTGTTGAGCGATCTGGGAGCTTGCCATGACGTCTTAATAAATAAATAAATAAATATCTTGGGACAAATTACACCAATTGACCCAGCCCCAAACTAAGCAAAGCTTGTGCTATGGGTACCAGGCAACGGATAAACATACTGTAGATAAATACATACTTAAATACATACAACATCCATGACTCGGGCACAAACATTCGTATTCACCATACAACTGTCTGCCCCTACCGGGATTCGAACCCAGGACCTCTAGCTTCATAGTCAAGGTCACTAACCACTAGGCTATCCGGTCGTCAAAATGCGATTCAATTCCGACTCAGCTCAGGTTTTAGCTATCGTTTTTAGTGGATCTGACAGCGAGCGAACAGTACAATACAATACAGTAACTCTTTATTGAACACCACATATAACAACCAAAACAGAAAAAAAAGATATACAGAATATTACAAGGTAACAATAGGCGGCCTTATCGCTACAGAGCGATCTCTACCAGACAACCATAATGGACTGGAGAACAGAACAGATCTGAGCAGGTGGTGCAATTTAGAATATATATTAATATACTAAGTACTGAAATACATAATATATTATACATGCAACACATATTTACAATAAATGGAGATATAAATAGACACATACACACATGCCTAAAAAAGCCAGCTACAAGATTCATGCACAAGATGACAGACGAACCTAAACTGGATCGGAATTGAATCTCATTAAGACGTCACGGTAAGGCCGCAGAGCTGAATATAAGTTTTCACACAAAAAATCTGCGACGCGTTAACGTAACCATCTCAATTACTATGGAAAATTTGGCAGCGCCACTTGCGGATCGAAACGGCAACAATAACATGCATACATAAATCACGTCCTTATCCCTTACGCTGTAGACAGGACCTAAGGTAACAAGAGCTAGAGGCCACGTTTGGCATGATCTTGGCCGTATAAGCGAAAATGGGAATAAAAATAGTGATGGGGTGCTAGCCGCATCGGCTATAACGTAATAATTATAAATCAGTAGAAAGTTCGTGTCTGTATGTACATTAAATAAATTCATCAAAAATAGAGTGCTAACGATTAGGGAAGAGTGTCAACGCAACTTATGTGATCGACTGTACACATGCATGACATGTAAAAATGCATATTTCGACACACATCGCCTACCCTACACATATCAAGACATCGGGAACCAATCAGCACCGATATCACGTCAACTACGGCTGCGCTGATTGGTCGAGACTCTCGGCGAGAGGGGTGCGCACCATCATCTAGCATTCGCCTTCACCTCACAGCGCCGATGCGCACACATATTACCGATTTTTATTAAATATTAAATTATAATTCGATCCTGTAAAAATACGACCCTAAGCTTGTCAACGGATTAAACGATATTGCCATAAAAAATCATCTTAAATCATTGCTGCGAATCCCGCCTACAAGCCGAACCCGCTCATCCAGCTCTACGCCGCAACATATTCTGGACCTTCGACCCGGGATTCAAGCCAGCGACTGGACTTGAGGATCTTGGATGAAAGGAACGCAATCGGCAAGAGCCACAAACAGCAGCACAGCGTGATTTGGTGAGGCGAACCGGCCAAGTTACCGCAACCGTGTTCAGTGCTATTCTTAAAAGGTTTTATTTAAAATTCCAGCGACTGTGTCATCTGTGCGTTTGCCTGCCCCTAACTTCCGCAACCAGTTGCCAGCGCGGCAACCGAACTATCTACAGGTGCATCGGAGCACCGTTGTACGTAGCTATTTGATCCCGATTACTGTGAGTACTACCTACCTTGTCTGAAATGCCACAAAATAATGATAGCTCAGGTCATTCATTTCATTCGGAAATTAAAACTGACGATGAGATATTGCGTGATCTTGTTAAAAAAAGAGGTTCTATCAAGGGTAGATTAACCAAATTTAAAAAATATGTGGAGTCTTTTCAAGGTCAATCGTTATCTGTTAACCAAAATGCCGAGATAAAGCTTCGCATGCATGCTGTGGCGAGCCTTTACGCTGAATTTAATAAAGTTCAAAATAGGATAGAGGAAATTCTACCCGAAACGCAGTTAAATGCACAACTCGAAATTAGAGATAACATTGATTCCGAATATTACAGTACGATGGCTCAAACTCAGTGCATGGTGGTAACCGACTCGAGCACTAATCCGCCCGTTAACCATAATTTGTTGCAAAACGTTAAGTTACCGACTATATCGCTACCTACCTTCGACGGCGCATATGAGCACTGGCTAGAGTTTCGAGACACATATTTATCACTTGTACACAACAGTAAGGATATCACAAACATTCAAAAATTTCACTATCTTAAATCGTCATTAAAAGGCAGCGCAGAACTAGTTATTGATTCACTTGAGTTTTCGGCAGACAACTATGATATTGCATGGGAATTGTTGCTTACGAGATACAACAATAGCAGGTTGCTGGTGCACAATCATTTAAAGTCCTTATTTTCCATACAATCACTGCCTAGAGAATCACCGGCACTGATTCGGAAGCTCATTGATACGGTTTTAAAAAATATACGCGCACTTAAAATTCTCGGGGAGCCCACCGACTCCTGGGATACCCTGGTTATCTTTATGGTCGTATCTAGGCTTGATTTAGCGACTGAACGCGAATGGGAACAACAAAAGAGTTCTCTGTTATCTAAATCAGCTGATTCAAAACTTAAACTAGACGATTTATTAAATTATTTACGGGATAGGGCAGACGTACTCGAAACATTAAACGTTACACATAGTAAGATTACACACGCGCACGAACACAAAAAATATACAAATAACACGCAATCTTATTCAAAGGTTCACTGCAATGTTGTTACAGAAAAACAACGCGCTAAGGCGCCGCCAAATGCTAAACGCCAATTTAATTCGTGTCCTATGTGTGCCGCTAAACATCCACTTTATTCATGCCAGTCGTTTCTAAACATCGACGTGCAGGATAGAATCAGATTTGTAGCCGATAAACAATTGTGCGAAAATTGTTTACGCGCAGGTCACGCTGCAGACATGTGTAGGTACGGCCCTTGTAGGAAATGCGACAAAAAACATAACTCGATTATTCACCGCGATGAACCTAATACAAATAACCAGGGTAATCGAAGTTATAGCTCCGTAACGCCGAATAAACCCGTACTTAATCAATCGCACGCGCAAACTGCCGGGACAAGTAGTTATACAATAACAACTCATGCCCAGGTAGATTTGAACCCGGTAAGTACATACACAGACGTCCAATGCGCGCAGTCGTCAGCCATGCAACCGGTTTTATTATCTACTGCAATAGTCGAAATTGCTGATAGTGTTGGATTCTATCATAAGGCCCGTGCTATACTAGACAGCGGAAGCGAGCGCTGCATCATAACGCAAACACTTTGCGATAAACTTAACACGCATTTATTACAGTCCACTCAGCGAATAAAGGGCGTTGGAGGTTCGGTGTCACAATGTACGCGAACTTGTGATATCGAAATTAAATCTATGATAGGCACTTATAATTCGCGCATTAAGTGTCTGGTATTGCCGCATATTACTTCCGCGTTACCTTCTGTTGCTTTGCTAAACGAACAATTCCGTATACCGCACGGAATCTCTTTGGCTGATCCCAATTTTTATGAAAGTCAACCGATCGACCTGCTATTAGGAGCAGATATATTTTGGGATCTGCTTTTAGACGGTAAAGTACGTTTATGTAACGGCCCGATCCTTCAAAATACGCAATTAGGATGGATTATATCTGGGCCATTACATACTAATAAAAAGGCCAATAAAAATATCTATTGCAATTTTATGCGAACCATAGACGAGCAAGTTTCTATAGAGGAACAATTACGTAAATTTTGGGAGCTCGAAGACTTGCCTAGTAGTTACCAGCCGAGCGAGTTATCGCGCACTGAGGATGAGCGCCTTTGTGAACGCATCTTTTTACAAACAACCGAGCGCCTCGACGACGGTCGATTCTGTGTGCACATTCCTTTTAAACACTCGCCTAGTAACTTAGGGGATACGCGTAAACAAGCCGAATCGCGGTTTTTTGCATTAGAGAAACGATTAGATCGTTATCCACAATATAAAAAAATGTATTGCGCTTTTATAAAGCAATATTGTGATTTAGGACATATGGTACGCGTTGAGAATGATAATTATGGAACCCCACATTATTTTATACCGCATCACGGGGTATTCCGTGAACATTCTGCCACTACTCCTTTACGCGTTGTATTCGACGCCAGTATGCCATCCTCGACAGGACAATCGCTCAACGATTTACAACTTATAGGGCCGCCGATACAGGGTGATATGTTGTCAATCTTGTTGCGCTTTCGGGAGAGTAGGTATGTCGCGTGCGCGGACATAGAGAAAATGTACCGTCAAGTACTTATAGCCGAGCAGCAACGGGATTTTCAATTGATTCTTTGGCGTGAAAGTCCCTCTGATCCGTTGCACGTTTATAAATTAAATACCGTAACGTATGGTACTGCATCTGCGCCTTATTTAAGTTGCCGATGCCTTAAGCAGCTGGCGCAGGAATGCAGTGACCTTGAGGTGGCTCGCACAATTCGGGAAGACTTCTACGTCGATGATCTCATTTGTGGTCACCCTAATAAGGAAAGTTTGAAACAAATTTGTCGCAAAATCTCTCAAATATTACAGTCGGGTTGTTTTCCGTTGCGCAAATGGATTTTTAATTTTGATTTCGATGAATTTAACACAACCATCGACACTAAAAAAGAATTATCATTAGGTGATAATGTTCAAAATAAAACTCTAGGGCTTGGGTGGCACAATAGTGATGATGAATTGTTTTATTGCACGAAAATGAAGACCGAGTCGAAACCGATTACTAAACGGTTAATATTATCTGGTTCATCACAAATTTTCGATCCCCTTGGATTATTAAGTCCGACTATTATGATCGCAAAGTTACTATTACAAAAACTCTGGCTTTTAAAGTTAGAATGGGACGAACCAGTACCAGAAGACGTCGCGCAGATCTGGATTAGGTTCGTTCAGAGTCTAGACAATCTTGAGGTAGTTCGTATCCCGCGGTTAGTGGTAGGTGACAACCCTAAGTACCTAGAACTGCATATTTTTACCGATAGCTCCCAGAGCGCGTACGGCGCGTGCGCCTATATCCGATCTGTTGATGACAATAACGTCATATGTGCTAAATTGTTATGTTCTAAGGGAAAGGTCGCGCCAATTAAACCAGTCAGCATTCCACGGTTGGAGTTGTGTGGCGCTGTGGTGGGAGCCAGACTATATAAAAAAATTGTCAACTCATTACGCAGTAATTTCAACAAAGTCATATTTTGGACAGATTCGACTATAGTTTTGGGTTGGCTGCGCATGCCTCCGAATTTACTAAAAACCTTTGTTCAAAATAGGACGGCGGAGATTCACGAGTTGACAAAAAATCATCCATGGCGTCACGTGCGAAGCGAGAACAACCCGGCTGATCTCATATCACGAGGGCGAAACCTCGATGCCCTTTACGATTCAAATTTATGGTGGGAAGGGCCGCAATTTTTATTAAATATTAATTTAGGATTCGATTCCGACTCAACATTCAATACTGCCGTGGAATTACCAGAGTTAAAATCGAGTACTACGCGTGGTTTACTGTCTCATCAAGTTACCGAAAATTGGTTTCCATTCGATCGGTTCTCGCAATACAACCGCATGAAGCGCGCCGCGGCATTTGCACTAAGATTTGTTTATAACGCGCGCAACAAAGACAGCAGGCGCAGCGGCCCGCTGAGTGTGGACGAGCTGCACGAGGCCGAGTTGCTGCTTGCTAGGCTCGCGCAACGTGAGTCATACCGAGACGTTTATGAATGTTTATCCAAAGGGCAATCATTAAAAGGTAAACACGCTAGTTTGACGAAGTTAAATTTATTTCTAGAGAATAATTACTTGATAAGAGTAGGGGGACGTTTAGAAAACGGAATTCATTTTAATTACGCGAAAAAACACCCTATCTTAATTTCCGCTAAACATCACTTCGCACTCTTGTTATTTCGTTACGAGCATTTGCGGCTACTGCACGCGCCGCCACAGCTGTTGATGTTTAGGATAAGAGAGGCCTGGTGGCCTGTAGGCGCTAGGGACCTGGCGCGACAGGTTGTTCACGCATGCGTCACGTGTAAAAGACTGCGGAGCGCGACTTTGACGCCTATTATGGGGAACCTGCCGCAAGAACGCCTGGAACCAGGGTATCCATTTCTTTGTAGATTACGTTCTCTTTGTAGATTACGTTCTCCATTGTAGATTACGCTGGCCCAGTGCTCATATTAAACCGCAAAGGCAGAGGCGCGAAGACAGTCTAGTCGTATATTTGTTTGTTTATATGTTTCGCAACGCGTGCGATTCATTTAGAGTTGGTCAGTGACCTCACGTCTGATGCCTATTTACTTGCTTTGAAGCGATTTATCTCGCGTCGAGGAAAACCCGCTGAGATTTTCAGCGATAATGGAAAAAACTTTGTTGGTCTAAAAAACGACTTTGATAAATTTCTCTCAAGTATATCAGACGATATTAAAGATTACGCAATATCTCAAAACATTAAATTCCGAATGAATCCGCCCTACGCTAGTCATTTTGGAGGTTTTCATGAATCGGGAATCAAATCGTGTAAACACCACTTGCGACGAGTGGTAGGCAACGCACATTTGACTTTTGAAGAGTTGAGTACAGTTTTGACCCAAATCGAAGCTGTACTGAACTCCAGGCCGCTGACTGCAATGTCAACGGATCCGAACGATTTTTTACCATTGAGCCCGGCGCATTTCTTGGTTGGTCGTCCATTAACTTCACCTGTGTGCGCTGATCTGCAACGTGTTCCCGAACATCGCTTGACGCGTTACCAGCGAGTAGAACAGATCCGCCAGCATTTCTGGACCCGCTGGTCAAAGGAGTACGTGCCAGAACTGCAGTCAAGATCCAAGTGGAGATTCCAGACAGATGACCTCAAGGAAAACATGATGGTGCTCATCAAAGACGACCATTTGCCGCCACTTAAATGGAGCCTGGGACGCATTATTAAAACGTATGCGGGCAGGGACGGCGTGTCAAGAGTCGCCGACATCAGGACGGCTACAGGCGTAGTGCGACGCGCATTCTCAAAGATATGCCCTCTTCTTCAATCCGACGACGAACAACCGTGTTAAAGGCTAGATATTTCATTGGAAAGCAGGCATTCCAAGGCCGGGAGTATGTCAACGCAACTTATGTGATCGACTGTACACATGCATGACATGTAAAAATGCATATTTCGACACACATCGCCTACCCTACACATATCAAGACATCGGGAACCAATCAGCACCGATATCACGTCAACTACGGCTGCGCTGATTGGTCGAGACTCTCGGCGAGAGGGGTGCGCACCATCATCTAGCATTCGCCTTCACCTCACAGCGCCGATGCGCACACATATTACCGATTTTTATTAAATATTAAATTATAATTCGATCCTGTAAAAATACGACCCTAAGCTTGTCAACGGATTAAACGATATTGCCATAAAAAATCATCTTAAATCATTGCTGCGAATCCCGCCTACAAGCCGAACCCGCTCATCCAGCTCTACGCCGCAACAAAGAGTAATAAAACACTAAATAGGAGATTTTATAACTTTTGTCTGTCCGTATGTATGTATGTATGGATGTGTTAATTTACCTATGTCTGTTTCAAAGTATCTAATATATCAATATTAGATACTTTGAAACCCGGAAAATTAAAGAGTTCCCGTGGGATAGTTAAAAAACTATACCTTATGCAGCTTAGTTCACAATAACTTGAGCATCTAATTAAGTAAAATCGGCGTGCTGACACCTTACATGCCGCGGTTACATTAAACATAACATAATTAGTTGAAATTTGGTATGCAGTTAGTTTCAGTCCCAGGGACGGACATAGGATAATTTTTATCCCAAAAAACAGCATAGTTCCCGCGGGATGGCGATAAGCGAATTCTGCGCGGACGGAGTCGCGGGCAACAGCTAATAAATAAATACTTTTTTACTTTAAAGTAGAAAATGGAAAAAGTAAAGCCAAATCTTGCCTTACTTAATCATTAATCAACGTTTAAATCATCCCATCTATTTGTATGAAAATGAAAATTTATTTTTGCAAATTGACCGCCAAGGGCTCTTTTACATATCTTTTTTAAACTACCCGCGCATTCGGAAAGACCATCATTGCCAAGAATGCTCCGCAAGATACTTGGCAGAAAGTATTTTTTTCAAAATAAAATATTTATTTTTTAAATTAAATACATTTATAAAAGGGATGTAAAATGTCTCCGAGCCTTAAATTATATTAGTAGAGATGTATAAAGTCTCAACTAATCGAAGAAAAACAAAGTAGTTTAGAAAAAAAGAAATCAACAATATTTAAATCACCCCATCCATTTGTATTTGTATTTCCGGGCAGATACAACCTAGGGCTCTTCAAGGCTGGAGTGAATAGGCTATTACTGAACCAGTGAGTTACACCTTTGGCCTCATCTGCACCTTCCACCAAGTGAGATAGAGGTCAATCACTGGTCAGTTCGTAATAATAAAAAAAAAAATGCGTGTAATGTACCCATTTGTATATTTTTTAAAGACCGGGTTCACTAAAACACCGAAGATTAGAGGAATCTAAGCAGATGGAACATCAGCAAGCCCACTATCGCAGCCAGAATCATTAATATCAATAACATGGAACCTTTTTGCTGACGGTACAAAGCTACGGTGATTTATAGACGTAGAGGGTCTACGGCGTAGCAGTGCTACGCGTCGTAGCAGTTAATGGGTTGCGTTCAGGGTTTCTTTTAAAAAGGATTCTTGTATTTACTTTGAGATGTTTCGAATAATGCCGAATAAATCTGAAAATTATTTTGTGTAAGTAAATCGGTTTTAGCACAAGTTTTTTTTTGCTCTGGGCGAAAATCTTAGGAATCATGTTATTGTCATATAGGCGATGCGGCTAGCAACCCATCACTATTTTGATTCACGCCCACAATCTTGCTAAATGTGGCCCGTCGGTACCTGTAGCTTAGGCTCTGTCTACCCCGTAAGGGATAAAGACGTGATTTGTGTATGTGTATGTATATATTTATTATCTGAATGAAAAAATTAATTTGCAAATGATAACAACTTAATAGGTAGCATACTATAAAAGCCTTTGCCTGCCCCTACAGGAAAGAGGCGTGACGGTATATGTGTATGGAAGGCTGTGTCAGAATTGTCTCTGTATCTCAGTTCACGTTGATCTTAATAACTAAATAAACATACATAAATCACGTCTTTATCCCTTACGGGGTAGACAGAGCCTAAGGTGACAAGACCTAAAGACCACGTTTAGCATGATTGTGGGCGTATGGATGGAAAGGGGAATCAAAACAGTGATGGGTTGCTAGCCACATCGTTTATATAACATGATCCCTAAGATTTTCGCCCAATCCCTCGATGGGCTTTTACCATCTGCGCGGGAAGAGAAGCAACTGGTACATTCTATGTTTTTTCTTTGCTCCCAGACCAGCGTGGAACTAAATAAACACGTACTCGTATGCACGTACCGAGCAAATTCTTTCCATCATTTTATTATTATCCAGAAAAGAATAATATTCTTATAAACACGAAGGAAATTCCTTCCGCGAACAAAAGAAGCACGTAGCGTGGGGTGACCATGATGCGGGGGCGCGGGACACGGGCGAGACTACGGTGACCACGCTACCAAGAAATTCTGAGACAAAGCGGAGAAAATATTAGTTAAGATTCTTAGATGGTTCTTTGAATTTTGCATAATTAGATCCTGATATTTGAATTAAAAAAACACAGAGGGTGTGCAATGGGACCAAAGCCACAGGCGCATGTTAGTTAAATAATTGAAAATCAGTGTACTACGTTTGTTTGTCATATATGAGCTCCTAAACTGCTGATTCGATTAACATGTAACTTTCTTCCATGCTGGTCTGGGTTGGTAGCCGCATCGCCTATAACATGATTTCAAAGGTCGCCCATTCCCTCGATGGGCTTTAACCATCTGCGCGGGAAAAAAGCAACTGGTAAATTCTATTTTTCTTTACTCCTAGACCAGCATGGAAAAAAGTTACATTAATCGAATTAGCAGTTTAGGAGCTCATATATGACAAACAAACGTAGTACACTGATTTTCAATTTTTTAACTAACATGCGCCTGTGGCTTTGATCCCATTGCATACCCTGAGTGTTTTTTTTTAATTTAAATATCAGCAACAACAAAACAGCGAGGCGTTACCAAAAGCCATATTCATACATTACCCTTGCCACCATGCAACAAATCAGAATATAAGGTAAATCATAACCGAAAACTTCCCCTATGCTATAGCCGTTTCCGCGGAACCCTAACGGCACAGCTTGGCGCAAATGATGATGACAATCATTCCTACGCTTACGGGACACCCGGGACAATCTGGGACGTATTCGGGACACTTATGTATCCCGTTGTCTCTAGCACGTAAATATGTGAAAAGTTGTAATTAAAAATATGAATTTGACGCATGACTTGATGTAACTAAATGTATTGTCACCGGGTATCCTTAAATTAGGCATACATACACAAACACACACACAAATCACGTCTATGCTGGTATGGGAGCAAAGAAAAAACATAGAATGTACCAGTTGCTTCTCTGCCCGCGCAGATGGTAAAAGTCCATCGAGGGAATGGGCGAAAGTCATAGGGATCATGTTATAGGCGAAGAGGCTAGCAACTCCTCACATCTGCAACGCATCTGCAATCTCTCCGCGATTGCGGGTGTCTATGGGCAGTGGTGATCACTTACCATCAGATGACCCACTTGCTCGTTTGCCTTCCTATTCATATAAAAAAAAAAACCCATCACTATTTTGATTCCATTTTCCACCTATACGCCCACAATCTTGCTAAATGTGGCCTGTAGGCACCTACTACCTTAGGCTCTGTCTACCCCGTAAGGGATAAAGACGTGATTTGTGTATGTTTATGTATGTCTAAAAATTACATACTTGCATCACGTTTGGAACCCTCTCGCTCCAGCCGCTTCTACCTTTTATCGCATACAAATAGGAGCCATGTTTTTCTAAGGTTATTTTTCTTTACAAGGAACATATTTAGCCCCAAGCTACGGCATTACTGATGCTCAATACTGTACTCTATTTGTATTTTAATAGAAAACACATTTCTTTAGCGTCGCTTCACGGTCGTTATAGCAATTGTGTTCGCTTGCTCGGAGGCTTGGTCCTGGGGGATGTTAGAATTTCAACCTTATTTGAGAGCAGTAAAGGTGGAAGCTGTAAGTCGGCTGTGAGTTGAAATGAAATATTATTTGTGACTACTTCTTGTTTAAATAAAAGTACTACTCACCTAAAATACTACTAAAACTGTTAATGTGATAGTAAGTAAGTTCGTTACTTTGTTTTGTTCATACTAACAGGCAACAATTAGAGCAGATGGATGAAAGTAGACTAACTAAACAGATCTATGTGGGGAGTGTGAATGGTTGCGTTGGGGGAAGGCCTAGACGGACGTTCCGAGACCAAATAGGAGACGTTTTGGAAAAAGGTCAGGTCAGGACCCGAAACCGACGAGCATGTATGAAGAGAGAGAATGTGGCTGAAGCGAAAGAGGTATGTCAGGATCGTAGCTAGTGGAACAAAGTAGTCTCTGCCTACCCCTGTGGGAAAGAGGCGTGACGGTATGTATGTATGGACTAGGCGGTCAATATTATTGTGATTCTTGCATGTCTATGTAGGATCGGACTCTATATGCTCCTACGAGTATGTTGAGTGTCTATGGGCGGCGCTAATTGTTTTTTTTAATATACGACAAGGTAACCGAGCAGGTGGGTCACCTGGTGGTAAGTGAGTTTCACCATGGACACCCGCAAAACTGGAGGACTGCAGCGTTGCCAGCCTAGAGGGCTAGGATAGAATACCTCTTGCGCTAGTAATTTCTCGGGCTGTCTTATTCTTCCTCCGTGCAGCATGCTGGTCTGGGAGTACAGAAAAAATATAAATAGGTACAGTCAAGGGCAAAGATATATATGCAAGTAAAGTGAAAGAAAATAAGTAATCATATAAAGTTAAAAAGATATATACTCATTCAAATGGTAATAAATATGCAAACTACACTGGCAACATAAATATGTACCTAGCAAGTCCAAAAACTTGTATACAATCAAAACTCCATTATTAGTATCCTGCAAATAATGCAAAATATTATAGTCATACTTATGTCAATAAATATAGATTCAGTAATTGCTACGAAAATATGTATACAAAATGTAATCTGCGAATATCAACTTTACGGCCTAGTCACACGAAACAAATTTGTAAAGTATGTTTTGACAATTCACGAAAACAGTACAGACTTGTCATTGCATATGTTTGTCGCATGTTTTGACCTGTCACCACGACTTTATCAATCGGCATGTTTAACAGATTTTACAGATTCAGATTTCGTTGATTTTGATTGAAGATGCCAACGCTATAGTCCGGTCAAATTAGACCAAAAAATAAGAGTAAAGTTACCTAAATTCCCACCAAGCTGAAAATCGGTAAGATTGTTTGAAATATAATTAAAAACAAAATTTGAAACTTCCCCATCTTTCCCCTGTAAGGAAAAAAAGTATACCCAAAGTATCGAAATATGTATACATAAACTCAAGAAGGCTTCTGTTATGGGTTTTTTTTTTATATAAGAGGGGCAAACGAGCATACGGGTCACCTGATGGAAAGCAATCACCGTCGCCCAAGGACACCTGCAAGACCTGGGGAATCACAAGTGCGTTGCCGGTCCTTTGAGGAACAGGAAGGCTCGTTTTTTAAAGATCCCTAAATTGTATCGCTCAGGGAATATTGCAGCAGGAAGTTGGTTCCAGTTGGTTACCGTACGAGGAAAGAAATTGCGTTTAAAACGCACGGTACTTGACTGCCAACCATCAAGATGTTGAGGATGGAAGGACAGACGGTTCCGCGAAGTACGGTAGTGGAATTTAGCCGCAGGCAGCAATCCGAAGAGTTCGTCAGAGCACTCCCCATGATAAATACGGCACAGGGCTGCTACATCCCTCCGCACAGCCAGAGAGTCGAGCCGACCTGAAAGTGCCTGGTTATCGACAAATCGAGCAGCTCTGCGTTGGATGCGGTCAAATGGAAGGTTTTGGTACTTGGGTGCCCCAGCCCAGAGATGAGAACAGTACTCCATATGCGGCCTAACCTGCGCCTTATAGAGTAGTTGAAGGCGATGGGCTGGCGAGAAGTACTGTCCTGCTCTATTGAGCACCCCCAATTTTTTAGAAGCTAATTTGGCTTTGCCTTCCAAATGACTACGGAACTGAACATCACTCGAAATGTCGACACGGGGTCCTGATAGACAACTTAGCATCAAGGGGGGTACCTTCGAAACAAGGCGAAACAACCTCAAGGTACCTACTAGTTACGAGTAGATGACGATATACATACTTATATATATATTGCTGCGCTTATCGTTATGTGGTGATGAAATTAAAACAAAAGTGAACAATTAACCGCATTTATTCGAAAACCAACAGTAACGCGTCGCTAGCACACGAGTTAAGTCGTAGGGTGAGGGTAGATTAAGCCGATCTGATTTTAACACCCCGGAAAAGAGTCGTTGCACGCCACAAGCACTTCCCTGCTGCTGCCAACGCCGTGAAGATGGAGTAGCGACGGTTCGTCCGCCAGGCGAAGCCGGAGACAACAGTACTGCAGTTGTGGGCTCGAGCCGTAACGAGGAACCCCAATATCGGGGTTTGACACTGATTTTAAATAAGTAATGAGTGAAGATAATTTACTAATTAAGTTAGTTTTAAATTAGATCGATAAGATCGCGCGGGCGACGTGTGATGACACGAAAGTGAACGTGCGCCTGCGCCGGCGTCAAAATCTGTGTGTGCCGTTTCGCCAGCTGGCCGCGCCAAGACGACCGCGGAACGCGCGGTCGGGGTAAGGGGCGAGGCTGGCTCTCGAACAATAGGACTCGAGTCGAGTACGATCGGCGCGAGGAATAAGTAACAAGCTCGCTGTACATTTTACCCCAATTTAGTATAGTGTTGATTATTCTTTTGTATTTATAAATTTGTATTAAGTGTTTTTATTATTTATTAGGTAGTATTAAGTGTTATTGATAAGGTTTCTTCTTAATTTTTAAAATCTTTTAATTGTGGTTTAATACACTAGTTATATAACGTATCAACGTTACAATATATATATATATATAAATACATACTTAAATATATAGAACATCCATGACCCAAGCACAACTATTCGAGTTGATCACACAAACATTGCCCTGGCCGGGTTTCGAACCCGGGACCTTCGACTCAGAAGGCGGTTGCTTCACCACTGAGCCATCCGTGTCGTCAATATCAAATCATACAGTAATTGGCGATCTACGCTATTTTCTAATTTTTTTATTTAATAAAAGGCAAAGTATACTTAAAATAACTGTATAATAAAGAAAACAACTCCTTAAACTTAAGACAAAGTGCATAGAGAGTAATATTTTCTATAGTACGTTATTATTAACATGTTTAATATTTCTTACCGTGATGCCTAATTCGTCAGCAGAGCTATATCAGGCACGGATATACCTTCCTCGCATAAGGCAACAATCCTATATTTTAAATGATCGCTTATACGATACATTTTCTCCTTCAAAATTAATGAAAAGCCGCCAGAAAAACCATAAGAAACGGTAAGTCAAATGGAATTAAAAAATCCAAAAGTGACACATGACACATGCACATGCACATGCACATGCACAAATCACGTCTTTATCCCTTACGGGGTAGACAGAGTTTATGGTAACAGGTACCTACAACCTACAGGCCACATTTAGCAAGATTGTGGGCACATGTCATGATCACTACATAGTATAAAACAAAGTCGCTTTCTCTGTCCCTATGTCCCTATGTCCATAAGTATGCTTATATCTTCAAAACTACACAACGGATTTTGATGCGGTTTTTTTTATATAGATAGAGTGATTCAAGAGGAAGGTTTTTATGTATAATTCTACGCAGACAAAGTCGCGGGCAGAAGCTAGTTTAAAATAAATAGAGTAATTATCAGTTAAAGAGTTTGGAATAGCAGTTGTTGTACAGTCAAGGGCAAAGATATGTAGACACCACAGAGTGTCAAAGAGCATGGTCATCTAAATGGTCATAAATTTGGCAACATATAAAAGTACATAAATTAGTATACATGATTTGAGAGATAACTATGTATACAACATTTGCAATAATATGTCCTCATGTATTAGGCCATAAACTTAGAAACACCGTAAAGTTCAAAAATATGTATACACTATTTAACCATTAATTATGTATCTAATATGATAACCAAAAATATGTAAACAATCCAAAATTCTATTAACACAACTCTATTGTCAGGAGCTTATGAACATATTTGCGTAACATCGAACTCTGTAATCTTAATGTAATCAGCCAACCACTTGAAGCTTCAAGTCGTATACAACAACTGCTATTCCAAACTATTTAACTGATAATTACTCTATTTATTTTAAATCATGTCATGTGCCCACAATCTTGCTAAAATGTGGCCTGTAGGTTGTAGGTACCTGTTACCATAGACTCTGTCTACCCCGTAAGGGATAAAGACGTGATTTGTGCATATGCATGTGCATGTGTCACTTTTGGATTTTTTAATTCCATTTGACTTACCGTTTCTTATGGTTTATCTGGCGGCTTTTCATTAATTTTGAAGGAGAAAATGTATCGTTTAAGCGATCATTTAAAACATAGGATTGTTGCCTTATGCGAGGAAGGTATATACGTGCTTGATATAGCTCTGCTGACGAATTAGACATCACGGTAAGAAATATTAAACATGTTAATAATAACGTACTATAGAAAATATTACTCTCTACTCACTTTGTCTTAAGTTTAAGGAGTGGTTTTCTTTATTATACAGTTATTTTAAGTATACTTTGCCTTTTAGTAAAAAAAAATTAGAAAATAGCGTAAATCGCCAATTACTGTATGATTTGATATTGACGACACGGATGGCTCAGTGGTGAAGCAACCGCTTTCTGAGTCGAAGGTCCCGGGTTCGAAACCCGGCCAGGGTAATGTTTGTGTGATCAACTCGAATATTTGTGCTTGGGTCATGGATGTTCTACATACATAATACATACATATATCACGTCTTTATCCCTTACGGGGTAGACAGAGCCTGAGGAAACAAAACCTTAAGGCCACGTTTAGCATGATTGTAAGCGTAGAGGTGGAAAAATATCAAAATAGTGATGGGTTGCTAGCCGCATCGCCTATAACATGATTCCAAAGAATTTCGCCCATTCCCTCGATGGACTTTTACCATCTGCGCGGGACGAGAAGCAACTGGTACATTCTATGTTTTTCCTATACATACATACATAGATACATACGTACATTCTATGTTCTATATATTTAAGTATGTATTTATTTATATAGGTATGTACCTATATCGTCATCTACTCGTAACTAGTACCCATAACACAAGCCTTCTTGAGTTTATGTATAAGTACATATTTCGATACTTTGGGTATATATTTATTTTAGTCCCTGAATGTTACCTAGCGTTTTCATCTTCAATCAAAATCAACGAAATCTGAATCTGTAAAATCTATTAAACATGCCGATTGATAACGTCGTGGTGACAGGTCAAAACATGCGACAAACATATGCAATGACAAGTCTGTACTGTTTTCGTGAATTGTCAAAACATACTTTACAAATTTGTTTCGTGTGACTAGGCCGTAAAGTTGATATTCGCAGATTACATTTTGTATACATATTTTCGTAGCAATTACTGAATCTATATATAATGACATAAGTATGACTATAATATTTTGCATTATTTGCAGGATACTAATAATGGAATTTTGAATGTATACAAGTTTTTGGACTTGCCAGATACATATTTATGTTGCCAGTGTAGTTTGCATATTAATTCCCATTTGAATGAGTATATATCTTTTTAACTTTATATGATTACTTATTTTCTTTCACATTACTTGCATATATATCTTTGCCCTTGACTGTACTACTTGAAGCTTAAAGTGGTTGGCTGATTACATTAAGATTACAGAGTTCGATGTTACGCAAATACGTTCATAAGCTCCTGACAATAGAGTTGTGTTAATAGAATTTTGGATTGTTTACATATTTGTGGTTATCATATTATATACACAATTAATGGTTAAATAGTGTATACATATTTTTGAACTTTACGGTGTTTCTAAGTTTATGGCCTAATACATGAGGACATATTATTGCAAATGTTGTATACATAGTTATTTCTCAAATCATGTATACTAATTTATGTACTTTTATATGTTGCCAAATTTATGACCATTTAGATGATCATGCTTTTTGATACTCTGTGGTGTATACATATCTTTGCCCTTGACTGTACCACCACGCAAAATTTAATTTAAATCGAATTAGCGAACACAGACAGGTAAATGAACAAATCCATACATACATACATAAATACAGACAGATAAACATTATGAAATGTACTTTTTTGTGTAGCTAGAGATTTTTGATACATACATATACAAATCACGCCTATATCCCTTACGGGGTAGACAGAGCCTGAGGTAACAAGTACTAAAGGCCACGCTTAGCATGATTGTAGGCGTATAGGTGGAAATGGGAACCAAAATAGTGATGGGTTGCTAGCCGCATCCCCTATAACATGATTCCTAAGAAATTCGCCCAATTTAGATTTTTGATGAATTTATTTAATGTACAGACACGAACTTCCTACTGATTTATTATCTGTGTAGATAATATTTGGTTCTTACATTCGTTCATATTATTATTTATTCAACTTTTTCTGTGCGCCGCGGAAATATCTCTTTTATGTCTGTTAGAAGAAATAATAACTCCTATATGAGTGAAGAAAATACGGCATTTCTTAGTAATACGAAAGCAATATGCGAATTATTTGGCTCCTAAGTTATTATGTAGGCACGGTTCGTCATTTTTTATTAAAATATTCTTAGGTTTATAAAAATCTAGATAATTATGTCAAAAAAGCTGTGGTGCCGAAGTGGCCAAAATGGCCTTTCAAGGAGAAGATTTGAGTTCGAACTCTAGCACCTTTGGGTTTTTTGAGATTTGGTTTGAACTTTACATACAACATACCTATATCACGTCTTTACACTGTGCTTGAATTTTATAATGTGTCTTATATCAATGACCATGCTGGTCTGGGAGCGAAGAAAAAACATAGAATGTACCAATTGCTTCTCTACCCGCGCAGATGGTAAAAGCCCATCGAGGGAATGGGCTATTATAATAGGAATCATGTTATAGGCGATGAGGCTAGCAACCCATCACTATTTTGATTCGATTTTCCACCTACACGCCCACAATCTTGCTACATGTGGCCTGTAGGTACCTGTTACCTTAGGCTCTGTCTACCCCGTAAGGGATAAAGACGTGATTTATGTGTGTGTGTGTGTGTGTGTGTGTGTGTGTGTGTGTGTTATCAATGACATGGTGGGTGGCTTTATAAATAGGCTCAGAGCTACTCTTATGTTTGGGGTTTCTTCACGGGATCGAATCAGAAGGCCTTTGGGTCTTGTTACCCTGGGCTCTGTCTACCCCGTAAGGGATAAAGCCGTGATTTATTTATGTATCAGTGACGTGGCGTCAAGTATATCAAAAGGCAAGCCGAAGGGCATTAAACTTGCCTTTTCCTCTATTTCTGCGCAATAAAAGCGCCCAACTGCCTTAAAATAGGCAAGTCGGTAGGAATCGAGTGCTATGGACGCCACGGCACTGGAATGTATATATGTATCGAATTAGAAAGGAAGTGATACTTAGAAGAACACGGGTTACTGACGTATATACATACATACATACATACATACTTAAATCACGCCTTTATCCCTTACGGGGTAGACAGAGCCTAAGGTGACAAGACCTAAAGACCACGTTTAGCATGATTGTGGGCGTATGGATGGAAAGGGGAATCAAAACAGTGATGGGTTGCTACATTTACCGACGTTCAATAGCCGAGCGAATTAGCTCCTTGAAGAGGCAGTGGGCAGGACGGAGAACAGATGGTCGATGGGGGCGAAAGGTTCTCGAATGGAGGCTGCGGATCCGCAAGCGCAGTGTAGGACGTCCACCCACGAGGTGGATGACCTGGTTAAAGTCGCGGGTTCACGGTGGATGCAAGCCGCTTCCCCGAGGCAGCTGGAGGTTTATAGTGAAGCCTGTCCAACAGGTGGACGTCCTATTGCTGATATGATGGTGAATGTGTCTTTCGGCGAAATCTTCACCCATATTCAAATCTATGTTGAAGGAGCACTATCTGTCATTTTGTGCATGAATCTTGTAGCTGGCTTTTTTAGGTACGGGTGTATGTATTTATATCTCACACACACACAAATCACGTCTTCATCCCTTACGGGGTAGACAGAGCCAAGGTAACAGGTACCTACAGGCCACATTTAGCAAGATTGTGGGCATATAGATGGAAAATGGAATCAAAATAGTGATGGGTTGCTAGCCTCATCGCCTATAACATGATTCCTAAGAAATTCGCCCAATTTAGATTTTTGATGAATTTATTTAATGTACAGACACGAACTTCCTACTGATTTATTATCTGTGTAGATAATATTTGGTTCTTACATTCGTTCATATTATTATTTATTCAACTTTTTCTGTGCGCCGCGGAAATATCTCTTTTATGTCTGTTAGAAGAAATAATAACTCCTATATGAGTGAAGAAAATACGGCATTTCTTAGTAATACGAAAGCAATATGCGAATTATTTGGCTCCTAAGTTATTATGTAGGCACGGTTCGTCATTTTTTATTAAAATATTCTTAGGTTTATAAAAATCTAGATAATTATGTCAAAAAAGCTGTGGTGCCGAAGTGGCCAAAATGGCCTTTCAAGGAGAAGATTTGAGTTCGAACTCTAGCACCTTTGGGTTTTTTGAGATTTGGTTTGAACTTTACATACAACATACCTATATCACGTCTTTACACTGTGCTTGAATTTTATAATGTGTCTTATATCAATGACCATGCTGGTCTGGGAGCGAAGAAAAAACATAGAATGTACCAATTGCTTCTCTACCCGCGCAGATGGTAAAAGCCCATCGAGGGAATGGGCTATTATAATAGGAATCATGTTATAGGCGATGAGGCTAGCAACCCATCACTATTTTGATTCGATTTTCCACCTACACGCCCACAATCTTGCTACATGTGGCCTGTAGGTACCTGTTACCTTAGGCTCTGTCTACCCCGTAAGGGATAAAGACGTGATTTATGTGTGTGTGTGTGTGTGTGTGTGTGTGTGTGTGTGTGTGTTATCAATGACATGGTGGGTGGCTTTATAAATAGGCTCAGAGCTACTCTTATGTTTGGGGTTTCTTCACGGGATCGAATCAGAAGGCCTTTGGGTCTTGTTACCCTGGGCTCTGTCTACCCCGTAAGGGATAAAGCCGTGATTTATTTATGTATCAGTGACGTGGCGTCAAGTATATCAAAAGGCAAGCCGAAGGGCATTAAACTTGCCTTTTCCTCTATTTCTGCGCAATAAAAGCGCCCAACTGCCTTAAAATAGGCAAGTCGGTAGGAATCGAGTGCTATGGACGCCACGGCACTGGAATGTATATATGTATCGAATTAGAAAGGAAGTGATACTTAGAAGAACACGGGTTACTGACGTATATACATACATACATACATACATACTTAAATCACGCCTTTATCCCTTACGGGGTAGACAGAGCCTAAGGTGACAAGACCTAAAGACCACGTTTAGCATGATTGTGGGCGTATGGATGGAAAGGGGAATCAAAACAGTGATGGGTTGCTACATTTACCGACGTTCAATAGCCGAGCGAATTAGCTCCTTGAAGAGGCAGTGGGCAGGACGGAGAACAGATGGTCGATGGGGGCGAAAGGTTCTCGAATGGAGGCTGCGGATCCGCAAGCGCAGTGTAGGACGTCCACCCACGAGGTGGATGACCTGGTTAAAGTCGCGGGTTCACGGTGGATGCAAGCCGCTTCCCCGAGGCAGCTGGAGGTTTATAGTGAAGCCTGTCCAACAGGTGGACGTCCTATTGCTGATATGATGGTGAATGTGTCTTTCGGCGAAATCTTCACCCATATTCAAATCTATGTTGAAGGAGCACTATCTGTCATTTTGTGCATGAATCTTGTAGCTGGCTTTTTTAGGTACGGGTGTATGTATTTATATCTCACACACACACAAATCACGTCTTCATCCCTTACGGGGTAGACAGAGCCAAGGTAACAGGTACCTACAGGCCACATTTAGCAAGATTGTGGGCATATAGATGGAAAATGGAATCAAAATAGTGATGGGTTGCTAGCCTCATCGCCTATAACATGATTCCTATTATAATCGTCCATTCCCTCGATGGGCTTTTACCATCTGCGCGGGAAGAGAAGCAACTGGTACATTCTATGTTTTTCTTTGCTCCCAGACCAGCAAGGAAATATTTATATCTCAATTTATTATAAACGTGTGTTTCATGTATAATATTATTATATTATGTACAGTCAAGGGCAAAGATATATATGCAAGTAATGTGAAAGAAAATAAGTAATCATATAAAGTTAAAAAGATATATACTCATTCAAATGGGAATTAATATGCAAACTACACTGGCAACATAAATATGTACCTGGCAAGTCCAAAAACTTGTATACAATCAAAATTCCATTATTAGTATCCTGCAAATAATGCAAAATATTATAGTCATACTTATGTAATTAAATATAGATTCAGTAATTGCCACAAAAATATGTATACAAAATGTAATCTGCGAATATCAACTTTACGGCCTAGTCACACGAAACAAATTTGTAAAGTATGTTTTGACAATTCACGAAAACAGTACAGACTTGTCATTGCATATGTTTGTCGCATGTTTTGACCTGTCACCACGACGTTATCAATCGGCATGTTTAATAGATTTTACAGATTCAGATTTCGTTGATTTTGATTGAAGATGAAAACGCTAGGTAAATTCAGGGACAACTCAAGAAGGCTTGTGTTATGGGTATCTACTAGTTACGAGTAGATGACGATATACATACCTATATAAATAAATACATACTTAAATATATAGAACATAGAATGTACGTATGTATGTATGTATGTGTGAATGTATGTATGTATAAGAAAAACATAGAATGTACCAGTTGCTTCTCGTCCCGCGTAGATGGTAAAAGTCCATCGAGGGAATGGGCGAAATTCTTTGGAATCATGTTATAGGCGATGCGGCTAGCAACCCATCACTATTTTGATTAATTTTTCCACCTACACGCCTACAATCATGCTAAACGTGGCCTTAAGGTTTTGTTTCCTCAGGCTCTGTCTACCCCGTAAGGGATAAAGACGTGATATATGTATATCGTATGTATGTATGTATGTAGAACATCCATGACCCAAGCACAAATATTCAAGTTGATCACACAAACATTACCCTGGCCGGGTCTCGACCCCGGGACCTTCGACTCAGAAAGCGGTTGCTTCACCACTGAGCCATCCGTGTCGTCAATATCAAATCATACAGTAATTGGCGATTTACGCTATTTTCGATTTTTTTTTTACTTCATCACCATCATCATCATCATCATTTCAGCCATTACAAGTCCACTTTTTTACTTAATAAAAGGCAAAGTATACTTAAAATAACTGTATAATAAAGAAAACCACTCCTTAAACTTAAGACAAAGTGATTAGAGAGTAATATTTTCTATAGTACGTTATTATTAACATGTTTAATATTTCTTACCGTGATGCCTAATTCGTCAGCAGAGCTATATCAAGCACGGATATACCTTCCTCGCATAAGGCAACAATCCTATGTTTTAAATGATCGCTTAAACGATACATTTTCTCCTTCAAAATTAATGAAAAGCCGCCAGATAAACCATAAGAAACGGTAAGTCAAATGGAATTAAAAAATCCAAAAGTGACACATGACACATGCACATACATATGCACAAATCACGTCTTTATCCCTTACGGGGTAGACAGAGTCTATGGTAACAGGTACCTACAACCTACAGGCCACATTTAGCAAGATTGTGGGCACATGACATGATTTAAAATAAATAGAGTAATGATCAGTTAAAGAGTTTGGAATAGCAGTTGTTGTATACGACTTGAAGCTTCAAGTGGTTGGCTCATTACATTAAGATTACAGAGTTCGATGTTACGCAAATACGTTCATAAGCTCCTGACAATAGAGTTGTGTTAATAGAATTTTGGATTGTTTACATATTTTTGGTTATCATATTAGATACATAATTAATGGTTAAATAGTGTATACATATTTTTGAACTTTACGGTGTTTCTAAGTTTATGGCCTAATACATGAGGACATAATATTGCAAATGTTGTATACATAGTTATCTCTCAAATCATGTATACTAATTTATGTACTTTTGTATGTTGCCAAATTTATGACCGTTTAGATGACCATGCTTTTTGACACTCAGTGGTGTTTACATATCTTTGCCCTTGACTGTACAAAAATTTTAAAAATGGTTTTAATATGTTCAGTTACCGATTTTAAGTCACCCTGGTAGGTTTTTTTTAAAATCTTCAATGTACAGATTTTTTGGTCTCAACGATTTTATTATATGTATAGATTTTCAGTACTTAGTATATTAATATATATTCTAAATTGCACCACCTGCTCAGATCTGTTCTGTTCTCCAGTCCGTTATGGTTGCCTGGTAGAGATCGCTCTGTAGCGATAAGGCTGCCTATTGTTACCTTGTAATATTCTATATACCTTTTTTCTGTTTTGGTTGTTATATGTGGTGTTCAATAAAGAGTTATCGTATTGTATTGTATTGTAAGGAAACGAGAACCTGTGAAACAAGTTACGTGGTGGCACGCCTGATCTTTAATAAGGTGGAAATAAATCACGTACTGTATGAAACGAGGATATCCACTTCGTGTTAAAATGTTATGTACATGTTTCTGCTTCAGTTCTCTCTATATTGAACCTTGTCCCATTTACCACAAAGTTAAATGTTGACTACAGAAAACAGGTGACTTAAACACAGTGAAATCATCTGTGAAGCTTTGGTAAAACTCGTTTTGATTATGCGAGTAAATATTTCTTCCATGCTGGTCTGGGAGTAAGGAAAAAACATAGAATTTACCAGTTGCTTCTCTCCCGCGCTGATGGTAAAAGCCCATCGAGGGAATGGGCGAAAGCCTTAGGAATGAACCCATCACCATTTTAAATAAATAAATAAAAAAATAAAAAAACATTTATTACCAAAACATAAGCAGATAGAAGTTAAGTTGACAACAGATTCAAGACTAAAGTAGAAAAATACCCCTTTCCAGCTATACGCCCTTAATCATGCTAAACGTGGCCTTAAGGTTTTGTTACCTTAGGCTCTGTCTACCCAGTAAGGGATAAAGACGTGATATAATGTATGTATGTATGTAATTTTGACGATTTAAAGTGTTGTCAGTCTCTTCAGCTCTGAGTGGTAGTTGTGAACATTTTGCTTTCTTTCGATGAAGGCTGACTGAAGAAGCGTTTATGAAACATAAATCTGTGATCTTCGAGTATCCAAAACGTTTGATATTATTTCTAACGAGTATTTTTCGTTGTTACAGGTATTTCGCAAATAAAACACGGGCCTACTCAATAAAACGAGAAGGAAAGGTAGAGAGTAAATGTAAAGACGGCTTCATGAATATTGGAGTGCCTGAGTACTCGCCTTTACGAGATTTGGCGGAGGGATGCGCGGAGATGAGGATGAGGATGAGGATGGATGTGAGGATGTTCAGCGAGGATGAGTTTTTAATATCATGGGCTAACTAAATTAGCTGTGGTTTGAAACTATAGGTATGCCATTAGTTACCTATTGTAGTTGGCTTTTCAAAGAATTGACTAAAAATGCTTTGGATTCTTACGCCATACTCATAAATATACATACGTCTTTATCCATTACGGGGTAGACAGAGCCTAAGGTAACAAAACCCTAAGGCCACTTTTAGCATGATTAAGGGCGTGTAGGTGGAAAAGGAAATCGAAATTGTGATGGGATGCTAGCCGCATCGCCTATAACATGATTCTAAAGTATTTCGCCCATTCTCTCGATGGGCTTTTACCATCTTCGCGGGAAGAGAAGCAACTATTGTTTTTTCTTTACTCCGAGACCAGTATGGAAGAATATTTTTAACCCCAGAAAGTTTTAAGGTTCCCGTGGGAAAGTGTGACTGACGACATCTGAGACGGCACGGGCAATATCTTTACAAAAACTACTTAACATTATGCGACATGCTATGTTTATTAATTATTGTGCTGTAATAACTTTTATTTTCTTTATTCTTTAACTCTCGGCAAATCCTCAAAGGAAAGCAATGATGATTATGATGATGGTGATGATGATGGTGATGATGATGGTGATGATGATGGAACGCAGTAATACTTGCGGAACGGACATACCACTAAACGAAGGTGTCAAGAAGTGAAACGAGTATATTGAGTATGTCCCGGTCCCTTCCTACGCGTCCCGGGGTTTGTAAAGGACAATATTTCTAAAGGACAGTATTTTTGATCTCTGCCCTTCCTGGGGGACAATGCTTTCATTCGTCGCTTGTTATTCAATCAGGCTTAGGAATTTATAAAACATGCCACATCTTTGTTTGGAATTTGAATTCGTTTCACCTTTGAAGATCACTTTGTTTGTTAATGATTTTATTTGAATTTCTTCGTTAGAAATTTTGTCGTGGCCTCGAAAATTATATGGCGGTTCAGGCATATCTGTAGGTATTTATCAGCACAATTTTAAGGTTTTTATGGAATAATTATATACAAACATAAATCACGTCTTTGTCCCTTAAGGGGTAAACAGTGCCTAGGGCAGTGATTTTCAAAGTGGGGGGCGCGCCACCCAAGGGGGGCGCAGAGGCCTGTGAAAGGGGGTTATGGGCTACGACCTAGAACCTTATTAACAAATACCGGTTTCCGTCCTACGGCTTACGGGCTGGGCTAAGGGGGGAATAGATTTTTTTCTTTTTGCACTGAGAAAAACGGGCTACGTATTACGTAGGTTTCAACAGTGCCGTACGTAGCTAGGATTCCACTATTACGCTTTGTGCCCGCTACATGCCGCGTAATGTAGTTGTCATACGTAGTCGGCCTCATTACCCGCTTCATGTAGCGGGCCCATTACTTACGAGTGGCTTTCCCAGCTACTTACGTACGTAGTTCGCATCCGCCTACGTACAGGTAATGAGTATGCAAATTAAATCTGTTTTACATTATTATACAGGAGTGGGTACATGTAAACCAAGTTGCAGCATACGTCTGTAATGCGGCCGCACTGGTACTGGACAGTAACGGGCACAGTAAAGCATGTTGCAGCATACGTCTGTAATGTGGCGGCACCGTTACTGGACAGTAACGGGCACAGTAAAGCATGTTGCAGCATACGTCTGTAATGTGGCGGCACCGTTACTGGACAGTAACGGGCACAGTAAAGCATGTTGCAGCATACGTCTGTAATGCGGCAGCACTGTTACTGGACAGTAACGGGCACAGTAAAGCATGTTGCAGCATACGTCTCTAATGCGGCAGCACTGTTACTGGACAGTAACGGGCACAGTAAAGCATGTTGCAGCATACGTCTGTAATGTGGCGGCAACGTTACTGGACAGTAACGGGCACAGTAAAGCATGTTGCAGCATACGTCTGTAATGTGGCGGCAACGTTACTGGACAGTAACGGGCACAGTAAAGCATGTTGCAGCATACGTCTGTAATGCGGCAGCACTGTTACTGGACAGTAACGGGCACAGTAAAGCATGTTGCAGCATACGTCTGTAATGCGGCAGCACTGTTACTGGACAGGTGCGGGCACAGTAAAGCATGTTGCAGCATACGTCTGTAATGTGGCGGCACCGTTACTGGACAGTAACGGGCACAGTAAAGCATGTTGCAGCATACGTCTGTAATGCGGCAGCACTGTTACTGGACAGTAACGGGCACAGTAAAGCATGTTGCAGCATACGTCTGTAATGTGGCGGCACCGTTACTGGACAGTAACGGGCACAGTAAAGCATGTTGCAGCATACGTCTGTAATGTGGCGGCACCGTTACTGGACAGTAACGGGCACAGTAAAGCATGTTGCAGCATACGTCTGTAATGCGGCAGCACTGTTACTGGACAGTAACGGGCACAGTAAAGCATGTTGCAGCATACGTCTGTAATGCGGCAGCACTGTTACTGGACAGTAACGGGCACAGTAAAGCATGTTGCAGCATACGTCTGTAATGTGGCGGCACCGTTACTGGACAGTAACGGGCACAGTAAAGCATGTTGCAGCATACGTCTGTAATGTGGCGGCACCGTTACTGGACAGTAAAGGGCACAGTAAAGCATGTTGCAGCATACGTCTGTAATGCGGCAGCACTGTTACTGGACAGTAACGGGCACAGTAAAGCATGTTGCAGCATACGTCTGTAATGCGGCAGCACTGTTACTGGACAGTAACGGGCACAGTAAAGCATGTTGCAGCATACGTCTGTAATGTGGCGGCACCGTTACTGGACAGTAACGGGCACAGTAAAGCATGTTGCAGCATACGTCTGTAATGCGGCAGCACCGTTACTGGACAGTAACGGGCACAGTAAAGCATGTTGCAGCATACGTCTGTAATGCGGCAGCACCGTTACTGGACAGTAACGGGCACAGTAAAGCATGTTGCAGCATACGTCTGTAATGTGGCGGCACCGTTACTGGACAGTAACGGGCACAGTAAAGCATGTTGCAGCATACGTCTGTAATGCGGCAGCACCGTTACTGGACAGTAACGGGCACAGTAAAGCATGTTGCAGCATACGTCTGTAATGCGGCAGCACTGTTACTGGACAGTAACGGGCACAGTAAAGCATGTTGCAGCATACGTCTGTAATGCGGCAGCACTGTTACTGGACAGTAACGGGCACAGTAAAGCATGTTGCAGCATACGTCTGTAATGTGGCGGCACCGTTACTGGACAGTAACGGGCACAGTAAAGCATGTTGCAGCATACGTCTGTAATGCGGCAGCACTGTTACTGGACAGTAACGGGCACAGTAAAGCATGTTGCAGCATACGTCTGTAATGTGGCGGCACCGTTACTGGACAGTAACGGGCACAGTAAAGCATGTTGCAGCATACGTCTGTAATGTGGCGGCACCGTTACTGGACAGTAACGGGCACAGTAAAGCATGTTGCAGCATACGTCTGTAATGTGGCGGCACCGTTACTGGACAGTAACGGGCACAGTAAAGCATGTTGCAGCATACGTTTGTACTGGGGTAGAACAGGTACTATACAGGTGCGGGCACAGTAAAGCATGTTGCAGCATACGTTTGTACTGGGGCAGAACAGGTACTATACAGGTGCGGGCACAGTAAAGCATGTCGCAGCATACGTTTGTACTGGGGCAGAACAGGTACTATACAGGTGCGCGCACAGTAAAGCATGTTGCAGCATACGTTTATACTGCTGTAGCACTAGTACGATACAGGTGCGCGAACAGTAAAGCATGTCCCAGCATACTTTTGTACTGCTGTAGCACGGGTACTTTACAGGTGCGACCACATTAAAGCATGGTGCCATCTTATTATAACCGCACCGATCCATACAGTTAAGGAAATTGATTTGCCTATCATCATAGAACCCTGACACTATAGATAGGGTCGTATAAAACGCCACATCACTGAACTTTGAGTGATGTGGCCTGTAATGACAGGCAAATGTCGCAATAGCGACAGGGTTTTGTGGTTGTACAACCTAGGCTGTACCTAAGTTGTACAGCCTAGGCGAATCATTTTCCTTGATTGTATTTTTTGGCGCGATTATAATATGGCGAACCACGATTTAACTGGAGCAAGAGTGTGGTACATGTGCAACAGCAATACAAACTATTACTGACAGACCATGCTTCCACTGTAGACCCTATGTACCTATGTTACAGCAGTAGATACGTATAAAGTAATTATACACTATGCTTAACTGTCCACGCCGGTATAGCACCTGTAGCAACAAAAGTACAAACAATGAAACAACAAACTTAACTGTACTTGCCTGAGTATAGTACCTGTGTTGCGCAACAGCAGTACAGAACATTACTATGACTATGCTTCACTGCACCCGCACTTGTACTTTCCTGCTCCAGTACAGCACCTATATGAACAGATAGTTATCATAATTAATTATGTAGAAAAACATATTTAAATAATAAAACAAAGTTAAGAATAAAAAAGTATTTATTTCCAGGTACTATCAAATGAATCAAGAATTTTAATTCTTAAAATATTTACAATCCACAGCATAAATCCAGTAGCATAAGTACTTATCCAGTATATTTACAACTACAATGGACGTCAACTGAAATTGACACCATAAATATTCATCCACGATTATAAAGAACAACAATTATCGTAATAGCTTACAAATGTCTCGAAACAATAGCCAAAGAGATAGGGGAAATATTTCCAATTTATATAAATAAGTTAACTGGAAGTTAACTGGAGTTAAGTTGACTGGAAGAGATCCCTTAAAGGGATAAGTCCGCCTTTGTGCATGTATCGCAGTGTTTGTCAATTGTATTTTGTCTTGTTTATTTTGCACAATAAAGAGTTTACATACATACATACATAAGTGCTTATACTTAAACAAAGATATAAAATTTTACTGTAACTAACCCGATATAGATGTTTATCTGAAATAAAGTATTTTTGATTTGGGTTCATTTCAATTACGGTTACAAATACGGTTACGGTTAAATTAAGGTTAAAAATATTTACCTTGCTACTCCGCTACTCACGTCAACGCGTCAGTGTTTATGTGGTGTAATGGATAATTAAGTTTCTGAGATTTATGTGTTTTATGTGGCAGTAGTCGAGGGAAGGATTGCATAAAAAAACATATATATTTCGCACAGGCTTAGTTATCTTGCACGTGAGTAGCGGAGTAGCAAGGTAAATATTTTTGTTCATTGAAATGGACCTCCGCAAAGTAACGCCCGATTCAATAAAATATTTGGTTTGGTCTGATTTGATTTGATCTGATGCTGTCTAGAGAAAAAGTGTAGCCCTACGAGTGACAAACCTCTTGGGATCGGACAGCAGCCGTAGCTGGGGTCCACTACATTGACATTGACTCGACACATACAGGGGTTGTTTTAGTAATGAATGACTACAGGTGTGTAGAATGCGGGGTCCAATGAGAGGTTCGACTTTAAGGGCCTGTTTAACCACTCATTGTTAAAATTGATGTGACAGATAAATGTGCTTTGTTTTGTCTGAATAAACAGAGACGGCTTCATATTTATCTGTCACATAAAATGTAACAATGAGTGGTGAAACTGGCCCTTAAACTGTTAAATATCCTAAATATTAGTCTTGCTCCCTAGCCAGAAGGCAAACAAATAATCAACATTAGACCTTGCATGCAAATACAAAACAAATAACAGATAAACTATTTGTATTTATAATAGCATTGACAAAGAAGCTCTGTTCCTTCTTGGCGAAACTGAACTCAAAGAACTCATACCAAAAGTTGGGCCCAGTCTTAAGTTAAAAAAGTATGTGAAATTTGCTGTGCAGGACTATATTTCCGGTGCGTGTTCTAATAATTAACTTTTATTATTTAATTGGTCATATGTTTTCTAGAGAAAAAAATGCAGCCCTACGAGAGAAACCTCTTGGGATCGGACAGCAGCCGTAGCTGGGGTCCACTACATTTAATACAAAAATGAAATAATCTCTTTGTCCAGTAAAAGATTGTAAACAAAAATAATAACGATAGCAATTTTGTTCACCACGTCGAAAGTCTGAAATGTTTTTAGTTGATTTGCAACTTAATTGTATATGTTTTACTAGCATCGTCGGACTTGCAAAGTCATTTTTCTTACAATAATAGCAAGTAAACATTTTGGAGGACATAAAAAATAATAGGATTAAACGGTTTCTTGATTACTCAAAATTATGTTGCGACAAAACACCTAAATCAGTCAAAAGTGTATTCACGGCTTGCGTATGTCTGTCATATTTCGTTTTTATATTGTAAAATCCCAGTTGCAAAAACAACCATACATCAGTTGCTTCTTCGGAGTAGCATGCACCACTTGCTTGATAAATTTTAAAAGCACAGTCTACTGCCGTTACCAGTTTATTGAATTTATAGACTGTGTCGTTTACCACAATATAAACTGCGTTTGTTTCGACTATATTCTTTCCAACATTAATAATAAACGGCTGCAATGTACGACCTAGCCTTTGAAATTTTTCTCTTTTGGTTACAATAGTTTCGGTAACGTTAGCTTCTGACGCGACTACCTGTATAAATCCATCACAAATTTCCGCACGAGATGGTTTCCAGGGCTGCTGCTTGCCTTTTAGTCGCCGAGCTGGAGAAATATTTACCACAATTATGCTAGCAGCATTAGCGCGATATTTGTAGTCGTCTCTGGGTCATCCTCTAAAATAAAAATAAAATAAAATGAGCATAATCACAGATAAACAAAATTACTACTAGAGAAAATTTTCTTGCTAAAATTTCATTTTTGACGTTTTTTTTTTATGACTACTTCTAAATATATATAACTCAAAGGTGACTGATTGACTGACTGACTGACATAGTGATCTATCAACGCACAGCCCAAATTTGGCATGCAGGTAGATGTTATGATTATGATGTAGGCATCCGCTAAGAAAGGATTTCGATCAATTCTACCCCCAAGGGGATAAAATAGGGGATGAAAGTTTGTATGAAACTTTGTCAATTTTAAACCGATCGGGCCGAGACAGCTGATAGTGATAAACGAATTCCGTGCAGACGAAGTTGCGGGCAACAGCTAGTTTATAATAAACACGGAGTAAAACCGGTGTAACTAAACCATGTTGTATCTTTATCTGTCACTATGTATGACATAATATGGTTTTGCCAGACACGGACAAAACATGGTTTAGTTACACCGGGTTTACTCCGTTGTTTATTCATATGGGGATAAGACACATAAATATTATTCGTGAAACTAAATAGTTTTTTAACAGATAAAGAAAAAAAAACATTTCAAAAGTAACAAAAACTCACCATTTATAAGTCCAATTATGTCTTTTATCGCCGTCTTTAACTCTTTATTGCGTATTTTTAGCACTTTTTTCTGTGCATACTCGACGATTTCTTCCCTTTTTAGAATAATCATGGAAAATAAGGAATTTTCTTTTCCGGGATATTGATGGCAAAAATCATTCATAAGCTGTAAAAAATAAAATTAATCAGTGCTAAATAATAGATAAACACTGCTCAAAACGACAAACGGTGACTGAACCATGAATAATTGAAATAGCCGTTGTATTCCACACAGCTGGGTTTCATTTTAGAAATCAGTGTGCCAAGACCGTGTGATAAGAAAAACGCACTGTAAGTAGTAGGTGCTAAATATTTACCAATGTATATCCCTCTGGTTGTTGTAATGCGGGAAACTCCTTAAAGTAATCAGCTATGGTTATTTTTCCAGACTGAAGCAATTTATAGCGGCAGTCTACAGTTTCTCTCCATTTGTCTTCCACGGTTCTCCAGGGGTCAACATTGTTTCTTAACCAAATTAAATTTTCTTCACTTGAGGTGTTGTCGTCTGCAAATAAGATTGATATAGTTAGTTAAACTGTCATGCTGAAGACGCTGATACTAAAACGAAAAACTCCTAGAGAAGCCCATTTTTGAGAGCCCTCTTACACAAAAACGAGTAGATTCACATAGACAGCCCGCATTTGAAATGCAATCTGGCTGCAAAACTGCAGAGTACCCGAAACCGACGAACATGTATGAAGAGATTGATGACTGTGGATGAAGCGAAAGAAATAGGTATGTCAGGATCGTAGCAAGTGGAATAAAGTAGTCTCTGCCTACCCCTGTGGGAAAGAGGCGTGACGGCGTGATCGTAATGCATTCGTTATCGTATTCGCTATTACGCTAACTCATTCGTATGTATCGGTATCGTAATAGCCAAATCGTTGCATCCCTACTTTTCAATCCTGGATCAACCTGGATATAAAATAATTTGGTAAAGCAACTACTTACAAAATCAGCTGGCTTGGGTCATCCAAATATGAAGTAACTAATCTAGAAATACCGTTCTAACTACATATTCAAACTACCAAAAAACCTAAAAAAATTACACTTAGTATTTTGAATACCTGCAACAAAAAAAACAACTATGTTAGTTGGCATTATTTTCATTATTCGCATACCTATGTTAAAAAAAAACATTAATTCCAAAATAACAAACGCGTGAGTATTGTGGAACACTCGGTTGGAAAGAAGTTCGTTTTGTAGTATGTATATTATTGATAAACAAACATATTATATTATTGATCATCAAATACAAATATACTAAGCACATTACTGCAGAGGCCGTTTTGTAGTATATTATTGATATACGTATTATATTATTGATCAACAAATAAAAAAATATATATAATATACTAAGTACATTACTGCAGAGGCCGTGAAGTAAAGGTTTGCCGGACAAGTTCGGGATAAAACGAGAGTCCGGCAATCTCTGTTCCGGCCAAGGATTGTACAGTGCTTTTCTCAATCAATGTGAGGAAATATCATGTTAACCATCATCAAGCCATCTTGGATACAAAAAATAATGTCAAATTCGCACTCCCCGGTTTTAGTTTTAATTATTTAAACGCTTTTGGTGTTTCAATGTACTGCGCATGAAATATGAATGAAATGCTTATATTTTTGAAATGTACAAGTAACGCCCTTTCCAATGACACCAAACACGGTATATTTATCTCATTTTTTTTAATTAACAGAGTACTTTATGGCCGCTAGAGGGCGATACATTAGATTTAGTGTCACGTCAAATATTATAACCTATCAAGCCACCAGCGGACGATCAAGACGCTTCTAACGATACCTCAGTGTCCAGTTCTGATAAGTAGCTTAGGAGCTATGAGGGATCAGATGAACATACATACATGTATGTATGTATGTACGTAAACTCCTTATTGCACTTAAAAAAAAAACTCTTTTGCGGGTGGTAGGGCCTTGAACAAGGTCCGTCCGGATCGCTACCACCATCTTACTCGCTAATCCTGCCGCTAAGTAGCAGTGCTTGCACTGCTGTGTTCCGGTGTGGAGAGTAAGACAGCCGGGGAAATTACGGGCACAAGAGGCATTGCATCTTAGTCCTCTAGGTTGGCAACGCATCTGCAATCCCTCCGGGGTTGCGGGTGTCTATGGGCAGTGGTGATCACTTACCATCTGGTGACCCACTTGCTCGTTTGCCTTCCTATTCATAAAAAAAAAACAAGTACACAGAAAATAGTACAAAGGCGAACTTCTCCCTAAGAAGGGATCTCTTCCAGCTAACTTGGTACAGAAAGGAACAGTTTACAAAAAGGAAAGCACATTACATAGCCTGTCAAAATCATAACCCTCCTTTAGCTATGCCGTAGTCGGGTAAAAATGCTATAAATCTTATTAGTGTCTGTATAAATATGTAAGTATTGCAAAATTTCCTCCGGGTGCACTCTGCACAGAAGTCACGGGCTCATGGGTAACAGCTATAAATAATACTAGCTGTTGTCCGGGGTTCGCCCTGCTGCATTTTTTTTTCTTTTCAAAATTTTATTTTATACAAACTGTCCGAACAGTAACAAACACAACTAAAAAAGAATTCACAACATTTCAATTTTAAATAATTACTAAAGTACCGACAACCATTTCGAGCTTTGTGTTTAAGTATTCCATTCCATATTTTTTTGATTTTTTTTATTACTTATTTAACGTAATATTCACAAAAATCTTCAAAAAATCCGAAGTGAGGCATCGTCGTAGTATACCTTTGCCTTCCTAATTCTTTATGAATAAAAATGTCAATGTCAAAAAGGTGTCAATGTCAAATATCAGTGTTGTTGCCGATCGATGTTTTGTTCGTTTTGTTTTGAAAAAGCATTGTTATATTTATTAAATTGATTTGATGAAAGTTTCGGACGGTTATGCCATGGCAGACAGCCGAAACCTTCCCAAGGTGGATTATAATGATGTTGTTGCAATACATGCGTGAAAACGACTCGTTTAACGTTGCCGAAATCCGGAGAGCTAAGGTTTTGTTGTTATCAGGGGATGCTTACGTTGAAACTTCTGTAGGCTATGTGGAAGTAAACGAGAGAATGCTGTGTGTTTTATCAAGGGCAGAGTAACTCCTGAGCACCGAGTTCGTACTAAAATTTACTCTGTTGTCGCAAGCATTAACGAGGCAGAAGAAACTATATTGGATGTGAAATGTGAAGACTGTGCTCGTGCTGCAAGTCAGGGTGGATGCAAACATTCAATTTGTTTTATTATCTGGCTTATTTTGTTGTCAATTATTTCCAATTCAGTCCAGAAAATGCGAATAATTAAAATCCAATAAAAACCAATATCAAATCACCAAACGTCAATCAAAAATTCAAAATGACAACCCGTTGTGACAACCAGTAGACAATGTAGACATCAATCTTATATTATTTTTTTATGACCCAGGCAAAGGTAATGCGTAGATTCAACCTTACAAGCGTTTTTGAAATTTTCGAGATTTCAATATTTTTTTTGACTAACTTAGAATACAAATTTCGCGAAAAGAAAAAATATGGGTCTCCTAGTTTTCAAAGTACTATTTATTGAGCATAAGAAAACACAAGGTAAAAAAATTGAAATGTTGTGAATTATCCAATTCGGTACAGTCGTTCGTAATAGAGCCCAATAAAAAAGAAATTAAAAGTTGACGCAAGTCATTCATTGTAAACAAAGAAATCGTAAAATATTTTTTGTATTTTGTATAATAAATAAAATGAAAAAATAAAATGGCAAAATATGAGAATGGTACAAATCACCACTCAGAAAAAACTATTTTACGAAAATACCGTACACTGTCAATATGTAAAACCTTTAAATTTAATTTAAACCAGATATATAATATCCAACTCACGTTATTCCTTGGGCATTCATCTGCAGTGCCCTTACCAGCGGCAACTCCAAAATTATTGTCTGCATCAAAATCGCTATCACAATGTAAAATCTGGAAAAAAAAAAATATTATAAGGACAATACAATACAACAACCAACAATCTGCCAATTCCGTACTCTAATTGCTTTTTATAGGAAATTTGTTCCGCCTTAAATTTGAAAAATTCCAGTGGTTAAGGCTGTGCTATCCCGCGGGAACTATGCAATTTTCCAGGATAAAAACTATCCTATGTTCTTTCCCGGGACTCAAACTATCTGTATACCAAATTTCAACTAAATCGGCCCAGCGGTTTAAGCGTGAAAAGGTAACAGACAGACAGACAGACAGACAGAGTTACTTTCGCATTTATAATATTAGTAAGGATAAAATTCCCAATCCACACTGGGCCCCCGTGGGCCCACCAAGCCCTCTTATTCTGAGAGGAGGCCTGTGCCCAGCAGTGGGACGTGTAGGCATACAACAGAGATGAAGCTCTAATTAACATGACTATTAATTACAAATGATGATCACTTTCAGCTTTGTTAGTTCCATACCTAACTGCAGATAATTGATATGCAATGTAATGCAACTCACCCTTTCATCATCAGATCTAACAGTGGCATCATGTAAATCCTTCTTCTCCGGCGGCTGCACGGCAGATTTCAAATATTTTTTTAACTTAAGGCGGGGCCCAACTTTTGGTATGAGTTCTTTGAGTTCAGATTCTGCGAGAAGGAAGAGTTTCTTTGTCAATTCTGTTATCTGAAAATAAAATACAGGTTGTAAGCATCAAATCCTTTAAGTTCATTGAACTTTTTGAAAAAATAAAACCACCTGATATTCACAATAGGCGCACGATGACTGATTTTGAAAACATTGTCAATTTCCTGAAGTACTGAACATAATTATGTTCAGTATGACTGAGTTTTTATCATGAGATGAGCTGTTGTTAGCCTCCCGAATTTCAGTACTTTAGCTGTGGGGAATGATTTCACACAGCTACCTACATGAAATACTCTATAGATATGGATATGGCGACTGCTTTATGTTGTGGTTTTATATTATTTATTTTACAGAATAATCACGCTCTTGTTATGAAAATTTTATACGTACTAAAAATGTGACAATTATGTCGAATTGTAGCACTTGTAACTTTTGTGGGGCCAAGTAGGTCGTAAAATATGTACTCGGTAGCAAAAACACTCGCCCAGTTTCCATAAATTTTGCTACGATTTTGAGGCGATTGTTTTTGGACCTACTTAGTTATGTTGATGGTACTAGACACTTGTAAAATGATGAAGTATGGGTTAAAATTTAAAATGCATGAAATTCGTAGACTATTGATGTAAAGCTATATAGTAGGTACTTACTTACCATCGAACACCTGAATAAGGGACTCTAACCCCAAGCTTCGGAGAATATTCGATGTGTCTTCATCCATTTCACACACTTAATTAACTTAACGACACTTATTGGTAAGCAAGTGAGATTAAATTTCATTTAAATTTAGGAAAAAGTGGCTCCATCAACTTTTTGATGATTCTGCCAATGTCGAGGTTGGATAAGACACGGCAAGTAGGCGGACGTCTTGTTCAATAATCTGCCAGTTTTCGGTGCGATAACTACCAGTTACTATCTGTAATGAGGATACACATGGTTTCAACAACGAATCGACACACAATATGATATAAATAAGATGAAAATAGCTTACAGACAGCAAGTGAGACGCGTTGCTTCCCATTACTTAATTTTAATGGCACAGCGACGCGAGTCGCGACCAGCCCAGCCCAGCGAGCGAGCGTGTGTTGCCAGAGTCAGTTTTGTAAATTCCCCGCGTCATATTAGGAAATCACCCTTTTTACGAAGTTTGTTGATAGGAAAATAATAATAAAAATGTATTAATATTGAAAGAAACTTTATTTTTATTATTTTTAATTGACTTGGTTTATTTAGCCTTAACTCATCAAAGGATAGGTAAGGATAATAATATCGTGCGAACATTGTGTGCCGGTAATAATCCTTACTAATCCTTACTAATATTACAAATGCGAAAGTAACTCTGTCTGTCTGTCTGTCTGTCTGTCTGTCTGTCTGTCTGTTACCTTTTCACGCTTAAACCGCTGAGCCGATTTAGTTTAAATTTGGTATACAGATAGTTTGAGTCCCGGGAAAGGACATAGGATAGTTTTTATCCCGGAAAATGGCATAGTTCCCGCGGGATAGCACAGCCCAAACCACTGGAATTTTTCAAATTTAAGGCGGAACAAAGTTCGCCGGGTCAGCTAAATCCTTATAAATCGAAATTGCTCAATATGATAGCAACACTAAGTTTTATAATGTAGCAGCATGTAGCCACCTCATTATAATGAGTCTGTCCGATTAGCTAGTTTTAAATTTGGCGCCGCATAACAGACCAATCAGAAGAGAGTGTTGCGCGTCCTTTTTTATTATTATTCCAGAGTAGCAATTTCCCGGGATTAGCTCGAGTTGTGTCATGTCGCTAGTAGTATATATAATTATGTACCTATATTCTTTGGTAAGTGTGTATACATACAATGTAATGGAATCTTTCAACGTAATTTTCACCTATTTCTAGAAGTCCGATTAACTTGAAATTTTGCACGCATACGTAAATCTGATGACATTGCAAAGTGATTATGACATGGACCTGATCTGATGATGGAGACGGGAGGTGGCCAAGGGAACTCTGTAACTAAACGACGCAACCCTATCGAAATTGGGCTCGTTAGATTTGTCTTGGAAAGGACTTTAGTCTTAGATGATGTCCAGGGCCTGATGATGAAGACGAAAGGTGGCCAAGGGAACTCTGTAACTAAACGACGCAACCCTATCGAAATTGGGCTCGTTAGATTCGTCTTAGAAAGGACTTTAGTCTTAGATGATGTCCAGGGCCTGATGATGAAGACGAAAGGTGGCCAAGGGAACTCTGTAACTAAACGACGCAACCCCATCGAAATTGGGCTCGTTGGATTTGTCTCGACAAAAGGTGGCCATGGGAACTCTGTAATAAAACATGAACTACATAACTTCGTTCTAAGCGTGATATTTGTTAGTCTTCTTTACCTAAAGCAAATTATAGTTTAAAAAACCTAAGAATACACGCTTTAAAAACCACCGAACTAAAAATTAGAAAATATGTTTTAATTACCTTACTATAGAATTTGTGTAACAGTCAAGTGCTAGAAACTCCAATAATCAATTATGACTAACTAATTAGATTGGTTAAGATTACAATAAAAAATAAGTTATTAACAAAACAATAATTCAATTAGGTAAGTAGGTACCTATAGTAAAAAAGCGTGGCACTTGACTGTTACACAAACTCGAAATATCTATTCCTATTTATTATAGTTAAGATAAGGTCCATGTGTCGAAGACTTCACATAGGTATTTAAAATTAACTTCGATCGAACATCGAACCAAACTAGGTAAACAATACAACCTGGGTTGGTAAGTACTGCCGCTTCATAAAAAAATATTGCCTAACTAATTTATTATTTTAGAAATACTGATAATGGCCTGCTTATCAAAATTTCTTAAAAAAAGCCTTTTTTTAAAACTCGACATGTAGACGGTCTTGCCTCGCTGTTTGAGATTGAGGCAAGTCCGTCTGATAGTGATTTGATAAGCAAGCAAGACGCACAAGGTAACAACTTCATCACTTAGAACGGTTTAAGACATTGAAATATGTGCTTTCAACAAATTGAAATAAGGCTTCAATCCGTATTTATCGTCATTTTCTCATTTATGAGGCAAGGTCGGCATATATCTGGTAGAGTTGCCACGAATAGTGATTTGGCCGAATACCGAATACCGAATATTCGGCGGCCGAATATTCGGCACAAAATACGTGCTTGTCTATAGGCTGATCCTTACAAGTGGTGGTCAGCAAACGAAAAACAATACCCAATTCTCTCGAAATTTGCTAAAGTTTATCTTTCTTCTCCTGGGAGTAGCGTGTATGCGACGAAAAGCATAATCGTTTGCTACCAACAAATGCTAAAAAGCTTGTTTTTATCCATCACAACTTAACACTGATCAATTTTACTTACTAAAGTATTGTAATTTGGTAATGCACACATATAATCTTGAGTAATATGATGTGTCTTTTTTTCATAATTCGGTATTCGGCCGAATAGTACCTATTATTCGGCCGAATACCGAATACCAAAAAATGGGCCGAATACCGAATAGTAGCCGAATATTCGTGACATCTCTAATATCTGGGAGATGAGATTCCAAACGTTTTTTAAAGCTACGATTATTTTTAAAAATAAAATTCACGTGTAAAACACGGTCTATATATTGTATTAAAACAGTCAACAATTAAGTTGTTTGAAGAATCATATGTAATTTATTATAAATAACGAATCCATATAAAAACTCATTACGTAAGTATAGCACGTAATGTAAAAAAAATATAATGCGTAAAACTAGAACTAGGCTAGAAGTTAAAAATTCGAATAAAGTCAATGCTGTGAATCAATGAATCAATGTGCGAAAGTTACGTCATAGTAGGTACATATTATAGCGTGTAGCAGACGGTCTTGCCTCGTAGACGGTCTTCGACACATTGACCATACTTAAAGATTATTTTCACCACACTAGATTTTTATAAAACAAAGTTTTTATTTTAATTCGTTTCTTTTCTTTTTTTATTATCCGTATTGTTACTAAATTAATAAAACTAGGCAATTTTAATACTAATGAGCCATAATAGAAACAAAATTATTTGAAAACAAAAACTTTGTAACTTGATTGTAGGTAAGTACCTACCTACATTCATTTGCAATGTGGCCTCATAATTTCCTCGCAATCGAAGTGAAAAGCAGAATGTACCTACAACTCATCGACCAACTAGATAGGTACGCACATGAAGTGTAGGCGAGCACTAAATCAAATAAAATAAAAAAGTTTTATTTCGGACTTCAAATGAAAGTTAACTGGAAGAGATCCCTACACGGGATAAGTTCGCCTTTGTACATCTGTTTATCTTATTACCTGTAAAATTAATGTGTTTCATGTAAAATAAAAAATACAAACCCAGTGTTACTTTACAAGCACTTAAGTAAGCCTTGCATTTTCCCTCCAAATAATAAAAAAAGGGTTAGTACCTAGTATGTTTATAATAAATAACAATAAGCGACTAAGGTCACATACCTACCTACCTCTATTTGTTGAAATTCCCACGGGATAGGTATTTAGAGATAAGGAAAAAACTGGATTCATAGAGGTATTACCTACCTATTATGTATGAAGAGATTGATGAATGTCGATGAAGTGAAAGAGGTGTATGTATGTCAAGAGTATGTCAGGATCATAACAAGTGGAACAAAGTAGTTTCTGCCTACCCCTGTGGCAAAGAGGCGTGGCGTATGTATGTAATGTAAGTATGTATTATTATGTCCTTGGGGTGTAGAGGAGCATTAAGCAGGAGGGGATTTCCCGAAATTTTGACAAGAACGGGAAAAAACAGGATCTTTGACCTTATCAAAACCTGTAGCCTTACCTATCTAGGCATGGGGTAGGTAAGTAGGTACTTGCCGTTGACATCAGAAATACAATCGTACAATCATTGAATTTGGCAAAAAGGTCTCGAACATAAGGTAGGTAGGTAGGTACTTAAAGGAAGAATCCAAAAACGGTACCTATGCGAAATTATGCGCGTCACAAAATAGGTACATACGTAAGTATGACTATATTATACTTACTGTATACAATACAATAGGTACATGTAGGTACCTATATATTACTATTTTTGCCTTTCATAATTAGGTACTTACCTGGCAACAAAAGAAGTTGTAAATTTCTGCGTAAAATTTTATGATATACCTACCTAGTTACCTAGTATATTGTAACATCCTTAGAGTATACATTACATTGCCTAATACCCTTCCCGATAGGAACTACTTACCTAGGTATTACTATTTTTGCCTTTCATAATTAATTACCTAGCAACAAAAGATGTTGTAAATTTCTGTGTAAATTGTAAAAGTCTTAAATTGTAAATAGTAGGTATAAAGAGACGCTAAATTCACTTCTGCATTCAAGGTCATGCTCAAGATGTTTGCCGGCAACTATAGGTACATATAGTTTTTAAATAACACCTTTCCCGATCCGTCACTGTGGTCTGTGGCGCGGATCAAGCGACGATCGGCCCAAGCGTCGGCTTGTGACACAAAATTATTATGTAATGTAGTAAATGTAAAAATGCAATTTTTCATCAATGGTTCTTTATGACGCTATATCGTAAAACTATCGTCCAAACGACTTTACAACCATTTTTTTTTCGTAAATTTTGACAGGTTTTTGAGATAAGTTGTGTGTAAAAATCAACAAAAGCGGGTTCATACTAATTTCATAGGTGTGCTTCCCCAGATGGGATTAGCGACAGTTTTGTTGTTGAGGTGAAATGCCCAACTACAGAAAAAATAATGCAAATTATATCAAAAATAATGTTATCAGCAAAAAATGTCTGGCCCAAATACAGACACAGATGTTTGCTGCAAAGAAGTCAAAAGGATTGTTTTGTGACCCAAAGTTTGAAAGCACAATAAAAATTTACAATCAAAAGTTTGTAAATAAATTAATAAAAGATGCTGACAATTTTTGGGAACTATGTATATATTGTAAATTTTATGAATCTTGTACTGAATAAACTTTATGTGTAATAACATTGAGTTGGTTATATTTCAGGATTTCTCTCGTGGTCGTTTCAGGTTGAAATACGATTTTAGTTCCATGTTTGCAGTTAGACTCCAAGTAGCGAGGGGCGTCCGGCCGGGGTTAAAGGAGGAAATACGCCTTTGCCGCCGTCGTACATCGAATGACTGTGACTGCGCAATCCTGCGTGCGACTTGAATGAAACAGGGCACGTATGCGAGACAAGATGGCCTCCGCGCTATTTAAATTTTTAAGAGAAATTTCAGTTTAATCAAGCGTTTAAAGGTTGGTTTTGCAGTCTTTTGGGTCGGTATTTTGATTCTCTTTATGTAATAATACTGGTGTTCTAATCTTTTCGTTGGTTTATTCCAGAAGACAATGTAACCGGGCCGTGCCACGCAGCCGCTGGCTATGGATTTTATTAGTGATTTTTCACGTCTATTTATCACCGACGTAGCGTAAGTATGCCTATTGCCTTGTAATGACCTGCCGCTGATGACTGGGTAGTGTTTTGCAGTATTTAAACGTTGTTTATTGTACATTTCAGCTGATGAATTAGCGGCCGGTTGACAGTTAAAGCCTTACGGCAAGGCGGTCTTGCCTACATATCTCTGGATGGAGGCTCTGCTTTAATTCCGAGCTGCGGAGCCCTGTCTCAAGTCCCGGGCGGCCGTCTCGTATCTAAATCGGTCTAAATGATCGCGCTATCATTGTAAGTAAACTGATTATGACTGGGTATTGTAACTAACTATGAGATTGTATGGAAATTCATGGCAGTACGTTTACAGCTGATGGTGAGCTTGATGCTCTAATCCGGCGAGCGCCGTGTGAGGGCAGCTGCCCGCCGAACGCCGTGTACTAAATTCTTCATATGAAATCCCACTGTGTGGTATGTACTATTCTTATTAATTATTTAAATAATGTACTAGCAGCTCTAAGCTGAGGTGTGTATATCAGTCACTGCAAAGCGTGGCTTTAAGTCTTGGTGACTCCGGATCTGCCTACTCCATAAGGGATAATGGTGTGACGTGCGTATGCCTGTATGTAATCACCGCGTTGCGTTCTCTAAAGTTTCAAGGGAATGTCTAGGGAGTATTTGTGTGTATGTATATTGTTATTTATTCTATAAAAAGGACTGTTATGTCTATTGTAATGAACAAGGTGATTGATTGGTCCGGTTTTGTTCCAGGGTCGCTAGGCGAGGCTAGGCTTCGTCCGTTCATCGCTAGGCGTGGCTAGGCTTCGGCCCGTGCATCGCTAGGCGAGGCATCATATTGTTTCAAAACGTCACAGTGAGCGGAGGCTGCTCAGGACCTGTGTCTGCGGTTTCGCCGGGTGCCTGTGGCCCCTTCGCTCCACCACCTTTGGCGGACAGTGAAGGAAGGCGGCTCGACGTCTTCCGCTTAGCTTTATTTGTCTTTGTCTCTTCTGTGTAGGCATGACTGACTTCATCACAAGTGTAAATGATGAAGTCAGTCATGCCTAAGTGCAAGTGTAAGTACACTGCTTACACTTTTCACCTACTCTCAGCTGACGGCCACTCTAGCATCTAAAAATCCTATAAATTAAGTTGTTGTTGGCATTGCCCAATAAACCTAACCGTTAGTGTTGTAGTTTATAAATAATAACTAGTCAATGTCAATTCAAATTTATATATAGAATAATTAGCTGTGTGTCAAAATCATATTTACTTCAATACAAACATGCAACGAAGACACTTATTATTTTATTTCAATACGTTACAGCACGAAAAGTCTCTTAAAAGCATTTAATAAGCTTATGCTTTAGTGTGGTATAGTTGTGTGTGAAGTCAAAATTTAAATTCACCTCTCAAAAGTGAATTTTTAACGAATTTTCAATAAAAGTGCGGAAATGTCAGATCACACAAAAGGATCTAGTCTGCGTTCCCTTGCTGGGATTTTATCAAGCGGTAAGCAAGATTACGCTATTTGGAAATTCAAAATGAGGATGTACCTCATACATGAAGAAAGCTCTTAGATATGTTGAAAAGGCAAAACCTCTCGAACATTGTCGTCCACTATTTGTGAAACATAAAATATTGACTGTAATTTCACTTTACATATATTTGGTGTGCATTTTTGTATATAAAAATAAATCCAGTTTTAGATTAAATAGCAACAACAGACCACGTAGATTGTGTAAATTTAATTATGACATCCAATTGCCAGGATCTAACAATTATGTGAATTTCAAAAGGAGTCTGGAATATAATGGTATTAAAATTTATAATAATTTAAATGAGGACATAAAACAATGTAATAGTATTAATGAATTTTCTAGAAAATTAAAGGCCTACTTGATTAATAGACCATTTTATACTTTGACTGAATATTTTGATAAATTATATGAATAGGATTATTATGCAGAAATATTTATGGGTCGGATTATTTAAAATTGTATTAATAGTTAATAATTTAATTAAATAAGTTCGTGTGAAATTTTTCAAATTACAAATTAGTTTTAGATTTTGCATGCCAAATTGTGGCAGAGCATACATGACATGGATCAAATTCCTGTAACATAATAGGTATACTTACTTATTATAATATCTGTAACACCTGTATGTTCTTGCGAAATAAATAATTTCATTTCATTTCATTTCATTTCATTTCATGAAGATTTGTGGAGTACTATTGTGGACTGATGCTTAATACCTTCATTACCTAAGTATTCAACAAACTGTTTGTTGATGTACTCGGTCCCGCAATCGGATCGTAAGGCTTTTATTTTAAGTCCAGTTTCCCTCTCGACCATAGACTTGAACAGTTAGTCTCTTAGCTTACATTAGTAACATGCATAGCAAGTGTCATAGGCAATAAAGTGTAGCATAGCAACAAGTTTGTTTTCTTTCACTCGCAACTATTCCTGTTTGCAGGCAAGGAACCTAAGGCGCCCTTTTTACTAAATTTAAGGACCTTGCCTCTCACGCTGTAGGCCCCTTTGGCCTTGAGGTCTCATGCTCGCTCTGACCGAATTTGCCTAGTTACACATTTTGAGTATTTTTTTTTAGTATATTGAATATAATCATTTTATATATTTGTGGGGGTGCATCCGCCATTCTGACTCTTACTCTTATGCCTGATGGTGTCAAATAATCAGCTTTAAATAATGGGATGATGAATGCCAAAAAATCAGGGGTGTTATCGCTGGACACTGCTGCATACGGCGCAGGGCTGTGGGACATAGAAATAATACTAAAAACAAGACCTACTTACCTGTAACACCATCTGCCGGCATTTATTGTAACTATGCTTGTTTTTTAAATAAAGCTAAGTAATGATGAGGAAAGGGGGTATGCGTGTACCTAAGTGATTTTGACAGTTGTCATTGTACCGTCGTAACAAAAACACACGCCCCTTTCGTTCATATTGCTTAAGGTTAGCAGCTTACGTGTGTACTGCGGCAGCAGTGGTACTGTACATAAGCCGCCACAGTACATCATGTGGCGGCAGACGTGTGTACTGCGGCAGCAGTGGTACTGTACAGAAGCCGCCACAGTACATCATGTGGCGGCAGACGTGTGTACTGCGGCAGCAGTGGTACTGTACAGAAGCCGCCACAGTACATCATGTGGCGGCAGACGTGTGTACTGCGGCAGCAGTGGTACTGTACAGAAGCCGCCACAGTACATCATGTGGCGGCAGACGTGTGTACTGCGGCAGCAGTGGTACTGTACAGAAGCCGCCACAGTACATCATGTGGCGGCAGACGTGTGTACTGCGGCAGCAGTGGTACTGTACAGAAGCCGCCACAGTACATCATGTGGCGGCAGACGTGTGTACTGCGGCAGCAGTGGTACTCTACAGAAGCCGCCACAGTACATCATGTGGCGGCAGACGTTTGAACTGCGGTGGGACTGGTACTGCATATAGGACCCGCCACAGTACATCATGTAGCAGCTTACGTGTGTACTGCGGTAGCAGTGGTACTCTACAGAAGCCGCCACAGTACATCATGTGGCGGCAGACGTGTGTACTGCGGTGGGACTGGTACTGCATATAGGACCCGCCACAGTACATCATGTAGCAGCTTACGTGTGTACTGCGGCAGCAGTGGTACTGTACATAAGCCGCCACAGTACATCATGTGGCGGCAGACGTGTGTACTGTGGCAGCAGTGGTACTGTACAGAAGCCGCCACAGTACATCATGTGGCGGCAGACGTGTGTACTGCGGCAGCAGTGGTACTGTACAGAAGCCGCCACAGTACATCATGTGGCGGCAGACGTGTGTACTGCGGCAGCAGTGGTACTGTACATAAGCCGCCACAGTACATCATGTGGCGGCAGACGTGTGTACTGTGGCAGCAGTGGTACTGTACAGAAGCCGCCACAGTACATCATGTGGCGGCAGACGTGTGTACTGTGGCAGCAGTGGTACTGTACAGAAGCCGCCACAGTACATCATGTGGCGGCAGACGTGTGTACTGCGGCAGCAGTGGTACTGTACAGAAGCCGCCACAGTACATCATGTGGCGGCAGACGTGTGTACTGCGGCAGCAGTGGTACTGTACAGAAGCCGCCACAGTACATCATGTGGCGGCAGACGTGTGTACTGCGGCAGCAGTGGTACTGTACAGAAGCCGCCACAGTACATCATGTGGCGGCAGACGTTTGAACTGCGGTGGGACTGGTACTGCATATAGGACCCGCCACAGTACATCATGTAGCAGCTTACGTGTGTACTGCGGTAGCAGTGGTACTCTACAGAAGCCGCCACAGTACATCATGTGGCGGCAGACGTGTGTACTGCGGTGGGACTGGTACTGCATATAGGACCCGCCACAGTACATCATGTAGCAGCTTACGTGTGTACTGCGGCAGCAGTGGTACTGTACAGAAGCCGCCACAGTACATCATGTGGCGGTAGACGTTTGAACTGCGGTGGGACTGGTACTGCATATAGGACCCGCCACAGTACATCATGTAGCAGCTTACGTGTGTACTGCGGTAGCAGTAGTACTCTACAGAAGCCGCCACAGTACATCATGTGGCGGCAGACGTGTGTACTGCGGTGGGACTGGTACTGCATATAGGACCCGCCACAGTACATCATGTAGCAGCTTACGTGTGTACTGCGGCAGCAGTGGTACTGTACATAAGCCGCTACAGTACATCATGTGGCGGCAGACGTGTGTACTGTGGCAGCAGTGGTACTGTACAGAAGCCGCCACAGTACATCATGTGGCGGCAGACGTGTGTACTGCGGCAGCAGTGGTACTGTACAGAAGCCGCCACAGTACATCATGTGGCGGCAGACGTGTGTACTGCGGCAGCACCGGTACTATACTGATGCCGCCACAGTTCATCATGTGGCGGCATATAGGACCCGCCACAGTACATAATGTAGCAGCTTACGTGTGTACTGCGGTAGCAGTGGTACTGTACAGAAGCCGCCACAGTACATCATGTGGCAGCAGACGTGTGTACTGCGGCAGCACCGGTACTATACTGATGCCGCCACAGTTCATCATGTGGCGGCATATAGGACCCGCCACAGTACATCATGTAGCAGCTTACGTGTGTACTGCGGTAGCAGTGGTACTGTACAGAAGCCGCCACAGTACATCATGTGGCAGCAGACGTGTGTACTGCGGCAGCACCGGTACTATACTGATGCCGCCACAGTTCATCATGTGGCGGCAAATAGGACCCGCCACAGTACATCATGTAGCAGCTTACGTGTGTACTGCGGTAGCAGTGCTACTGTACAGAAGCCGCCACAGTACATCATGTGGCAGCAGACGTGTGTACTGCGGTGGCATTGGTACTGTCTGACTGAAAAAAAAAAAAAAATTACTTATAATGTTTCTGCATATCTAAATTACGTGACTGGAGAGCGGACTACTTAAATTCAGTTTAGTGTACGCTTGCTACTTAATATACGTAGAGAGCATCTTATGTAAGTAAACGGAGTACTTATAATGTTCCGGAATATCTTAGCCAGCTACTTTTTATACTTGCCCCGTGTACTTAAGACAGTATGTGGAGTACGTATAATGTATCGCCATTTATATATGATACAATTACATTATGTAAGTAGCCAGGAACATTATAACACGTGATCAGATGCATTATAATGTTTCGGCATCTATGCTCAGTGCAAGACTGCCGTGCAACGTATGTAAGTAGCCTGCACCCTTACGTAATGTGTCGGCATATTTAAACTAACGGTGCAGTAGACTTGTGTACTTAGGCGGACTACGTAAATAATGTGCCGGAATCTTGACAGATCCGTTAATACGTATGCTGGCTCTTTATGCGGACTACGTATAACGTAAGTAGTCGGACTCTTTAATTTCATGATGCGGCATACTTACCTACGTAGGAAACAACATTATCAGTAGCTCGTGACGCTTACATTATCGAACATGCTGCAACCTACTTACGCGTCATGGGTCCGACTCCTTAATACGTAGGTCGCAACCTTATTACGATAGCGGTATACGTAAGAAGTAGTTCGCTGCCGGCTCATTACAAATTTCGTACCCGTAAGTAGCCCGTTTTTTTCAGTGTGGAAGGGGGGCGCGTAGTGAATAAGTTTGGGAACCCCTGGCCTAGGGTAACAAGACCTAAAGACTACGCTTAGCGTGGTTGTGGGCGTATAAGTGGAAAGGGGAATCCAAAATAGTGATGAGAATTTTCACCTATTCCTTCGATGGGCTTTTGCCAAGCCGCGGGAAGAGAACCAGCTGGTACATTCTATGTTTTTTCTTTGCTCCCAGACCAGCATGGAATATAATAAACTTCAACTAAAGAGTTGAAAGCAACTAAAATAGTTTTGCAGTATTTAGTTTTGGAGATCGGCAAAAACTGTTCGTATTACAAAAGGACGTAACTGCCATTACGTTCATAGTTCTCTTTCGTAAAGCCGGCAAATGAGCGTGCGGTCGCCCCGATGTCAAGTAATCAGACATGAACGCCTACAGCACCAGGACTGCTGATACATACCAGCTTGAAACAGCTTGAAGACGTTTACACATCCTATTCCTACTAATGTTATAAATGCGATAGTTTACATATGGATGTGTGTTACTCTTTCATGCCGGAACGGTCGAACAGATTTGGATAGAATTTGGCCCAGACTTAACCCCTTATTCATAAACGCTTTATCTGCTTCTGCTAACTTAGCAATCGTTTGTCCTTATCTGTGAAAGGTAAATGTCAAAGTGACAGATAAGGACAAACAATTGTTAAGTTAGCAGAAGCAGATATACTATAGAGCGTTTATGAATAAGGGGGTAAGATTATAGTCCAAAATAACACATACTCTTTTATCCCGGTAAATTGCGATAAACAAATTCTTTGCAGCCGGAGTCGCGGGTAACAGCTATACATCTACATACATACAAGTCTTACATACAAATGGTTACATTGTGTCATGCGCATTCGTTCTAGATTATAATGAATGCGCACAGACAGCGGTGGCACAGACAAGGCGTCCCTACTCCCGCGCTGTAAGACGCGTGGCGTTTTGTATGCGTGTGGTGTGGCTGTGCGCCGCGGCTGTGAGAAACGTCTTGAAAGGGTGGCTAGATGAAGTGGGGAGAACAGACTGAGCAGTGGAAAGTACCGCGCTGTTTTTACCAGCATTTACGTACTTGTTATCTTTGTGTGTGAGTATTTGTGTTTGTAAACAAATAAGTTGACCGTTTTAAATATCTTCACTACATAGTATAAAACATAGTCGCTTTCCGCTGTCTGTCTTTCCCTGGGTATTTTAAACGACGCAAAGGATTTTGATGCGGTTTTTTTATAGATAGAGTGATTCAAGAGGAAGGTTCTACGTAGACGAAATCGCGAGCAGAAGCTAGTGCAAGTATAAAATAATCACTTCGAATTATTGAAGTAGTCTCCTCCTCACGCATAAAATCTTAACAGTCGTAGTCATCTTAAAAAGTATTGTCTGTCAATATCAGATCTGTCGCCGCCCTGTCCCTAATAAAAGTGCGTCTTCTCTACAACCCAAGTCTTTCATTTACCAGAATAAAACATAGGTTTTAAATTCTTAATTCAAGAAAATTATGGGTGCTCCTGCTGTCGGAATAAAGTAAAATTAGGCATGAAATTTGTGTTACCTGAAGCAGTCTGGACTTTAACAGTTGGCAACAAACGCATTAAAAGTAAATCGCTTGAACTTGGTAAAATTTCGTTTTTTTTCTTTACTGTCTTACTCTATTTGTATTTAGCGTGGACACGAATGGTTAGAAAACGCAGCTGTTTTTTTCAGTAGTAAGGCTGTTCTGGTGTGCAAGGCGAGCTTCTCAAAGGCTCGTTGCGGAAGCAGAGATAAATCTTTGATGTTCTTCGGGTGTATTTAAAAAGCTTTTTTTAGTAATTAACAGAGCACTTAGTTACTTTATGATACAAAAAAAATACAACCGAATTGAGTAAGTCCTTCTTTTTGAAGTCGATTAAGGAACGTTTCGAACACGTTCGCGTAGACGTGACAAGTATTATAACACTAGCTACTGCCCGGGACTTGGTCTGAGTAGAATTATGCAACATAAACCTTCCTATTGAATCGCTTTGTCTATTACATAAAACCGCGACAAAATCCGCTGCGTAGTTTTAAAGATCTACCCCCTTATTCATAAACGCTCTATAGGCCTCTGCTAACTTAGCAATCGTTTGTCCTTATCTGTGAAAAGTAAATGTCAAAGTGACAGATAAGGACAAACGATTGCTAAGTTAGCAGAAGCCTATAGAGCGTTTATGAATAAGGGGGCTAAAGTCTATGTATAAATATGTGTACAGACAGACTTTGATTTATACTATGTAGCGATAACATTAGTTTGCTGTCATTACGTGCCGCTAGTGGAACTCACGATTTGCCTATAACAATTGAAACATGAAAAAAAAGAAACCGAGACATATATTGCTTCCAAAACCTCTAAGGTAAGTTTTTAATAAAAAACCGCTTGTTCCCCCTACATAACTATTTTACATTACCACACATTCCAAGATAAAATAAAGACTATTTGTAAATTAAGACAAACATTTTCGCGGCTTTGGCCCTTGGGTCACTCCCGCCACATCTAAACCTAAATTAATCCAAATTAATCATCCTACACTGGTTTTACCAGTGCTGGTTATGTACGGTCAACAAGCGAAAAAACTTTCTGTACAGATTCTAGTGAACGTCATAACTTAAGCAATTCGTGAAATAAAAAAGAACAAATTATAATTAACGTTTCAAAACTGTCCGTATCTCGGGTGCCGTAAATAATGGGCAATTAATTAAATTCGCTATCCGGTAAATAAATTATGTGATAGCTTTTATGTCGAAATTAATATAATGTCGAGTGGCAATTTAACGTTTGCCGTTTATTCGCTTTTACCGAATAACAATATTGTCAAGTTGTCGCAATTATAGTACAGAGGAGCTTTTGCTCAGTAACAAATTCTCTACATATTTTTATACGAAAGTGCCTGAGATTTTTGTATTTGTGTTTATGTAAATATATTATTACGCGCGTCTTTATCTCTTACGGGGTAGACAGAGCCCAAGGTAACAAGACCACGTCCACGTTGAACATGATTGTGAACGTATAGGTGGAAAGGGAAATCAAAATAGCGTGATTATACATGATTTTCGCCGATTATCGATGGGCTTTTACCATCTGCGCGGGAAGACAAACTAATCTATTAGTAAAACTTATAAATACCTTTATTTGACGACCGGATAGCCTAGTGGTTAGTGACCCTGACTATGAAGCTAGAGGTCCTGGGTTCGAATCCCGGTAGGGGCAGACAGTTGTATGATGAATACGAATGTTTGTGCCCGAGTCATGGATGTTGTATGTATTTAAGTATGTATTTATCTACATTATATAAGTATGTTTATCCGTTGCCTGGTATCCATAGCACATGCTTTGCTTAGTTTGGGGCTGGGTCAATTGGTGTGATTTGTCCCAAGATATTTATTTATTTATTTATTTATTTATTAAATCGTGACATCAAAAAGCCTAAGCCCTGAATCCTATGTCAATGAATGCTGGACAAAAAAACTTGTACCTTTCCTAAAATTATCTATGACGGAATGGAATTTAAAAACTAAAGCTGTTTGAGTGCTAGGACTATGGTTAGTTGTGGACGCATAAATGTATAGTTTCTGCCTTTAGCACCAAAAAGCGTAGCCTGGGGCTATGAAAGCCGTCGCTAATGAAGTCTCCAGGGGCGCATCTGTCTTGCTTGTAGGTTTTTTACGCGCCAGATCCCCTTGGGGGCGAAGGCATCGAGCCACGCAACCTCGACTCAAGGTGTCGCATTATACCTCTCAGTTATGACTTTATATAACTAGCTTCTGCCTGCGACTTCGTCCGCGCAGAATTATCACTACATAGTATAAAACAAAGTCGCTTTCTCTGTCCCTATATCCCTATGTATGCTTATATCTTCAAAGCTACACAACGGATTTTGATGCGGTTTTTTTTAATAGATAGTGATTCAAGAGGAAGGTTTTTATGTATAATTCTACGCAAACGAAGTCGCGGGCAGAAGCTAATCACTACATAGTATAAAACAAAGTCGCTTTTTCTGTCCCCAAGTCCGTTTGTATGCTTATATCTTCAAAACTACACAACGGATTTTGATGCGGGTTTTTTTAATAGATAGAGTGATTCAAGAGGAAGGTTTATATGTATAAAACATGCATAATATACCGTGCGAAGCCGGGGCGGGTCGCTAGTACAATATAAACCTTACTCTTGTATCACTCTATGTACTAAAAAAAGAGGAGTGTTTTAAGTTTGACGTCGATGTCTGTGCAAACCAACGTCGTACTGATTTGAAAACATATAAATAAACATAATGTACCATAATTCATATATTTTCCCTAACTACCCTTTTATTTATGATTTTTATTCGCAGTAAAATAATAGTCCTTCTTTGTCCGAAGCGACCTAAACTAATTAGCCGACGCCATTGTTCTAGTGCTTGCTCTTTCTTGCTCTTTCCGTGTTCGAGTTTCATTATTCGGTTTATCTCGGATTCCATGTTTTGCGGAAAATTAGATTATCGAAAAACACGGTTAAGAGGGAACGCTGAAGGAATGAAATAAGTTTAAATTACTTCCATATTGGTCTGGGAGAGAAAGAAAAACATAGAATGTACCAGTTGCCTCTCGTCCCGCGCAGATGGTAAAAGCTTATCGAGGGAATGGGCGAGTCTTAGGAATCATGTTATAGGCGATGCGGCTAGCAACCCATCACTATTTTGATTCCCCTTTCCACCTGTACGCCTACAATCATGCTAAGCGTGGCCTTTAGGTCTTGTTACCTCAGGCTCTGTCTACCCCGTAAGGGATATAGACATGATTTGTGTGTGTGTGTGTGTGTGTGTGTGTGTGTGTGTGTGTGTAAATTGTGCCAATAGCGAGTACCTGCTATGGTGGTGTAGGGGTAAGCACGCATCACGGAATGATGAGGATCCGGGTTCGGTTCCCCGATTTGGATTCGGATTTTCCTATGTGTTCTAGATTCATTATCGTTTAGAAATATAATTCCTAATGGGTAAAACTGTAAAAATAAATGTAAAATGCTTGATTTATTTGATAGGTACTTTGGTTTCAGCTAAGACAAATAAATATAGGGGTCTCACCGTCGAATATAACTTTGTCCCTTTCGGTGTTGAGAGACCCTTGGTCCGTGGGGTCCTTGCGCTATTAGCCTCTTCAAAGATATTTCGAAGAGGCTAATAGACGCTATGGGTGACCGCAGAGCTGGCCGCTTCCATATAGACAGCGTATTAGTACCGCTGTCCAAAGGGGGAATGACGTCAGCGTCTGTGGTTATTATGCCACAGTTGCCTCTTCTTTTAATATTGTTTCATTTTGATTTATTTTATTTTTTTACTTGTAAATGTTATGTTTATTGCAATAGTTAAATATCACTTTGTTTTTGGTTTTTGAGCTGCAAACGCTCAGCGGTAATTAGTTCACTGTGGACCAGCTTTTTGTTCAAACAGCTTATTGTACAAAGCAAACAAGCAAGTGCGTCGTCTGTTGGTAACTAGTCACCGCTACCCATGAACATCCGTAACACGGGAGCGTTGCAGACTGCCAGCCAGGGCTCCGATAAATTACTCTAGTTTAATGTTTATATAGCATTCATATTTGGGATTATCATAAACCCAATTTGCGTTAAAACAGCGCCTGTATTATTTTCAAAGCCTTCAAATTGACCGATTCCTTTTGATAATGTTTTCAAAGGAGCTCCTCGAAAACCCTTTTCGTGGAGCGGGTCCTTTGACGCCGAACAACAATATTTTCTTGCAAATTGCCTTCTTTAACTTTGATTCCGAGCTCTGGATTGGAGTAACTTTTGATGGGCTTTATGATTTTTTTTGCAAGACTTGTTTATGATTCGGATCTTAGAACCAACAAGTAGCTGTTGAAATTTGTTAGGAATTTTAAGTAACATAAATCACGTCTCTATCCCTTACGGGGTAGACAGAGCCTAAGGTAACAAATCTAAAGACCACGTTTAGCATTATTGTGGGTGTATGGATGGAAAGGGGAATCATAATAGTGATGGGTAAGGTCTTCCGAGGGAGAAATAAACGTATGGTAATAAGACCTAAAGGCTAAGTTTAGCATGATTGTAGATGGAAAGGGGAATCAAAATAAATGAGTTGTGGATTCCTTCCATGCTGTTCCGGGAGCAAGGAAAAAAATTCCATTGAGGAAATGGGCGAAATTCTCAGGAATCATGTTATAGGCGATGCGGCTAGCAACCCATCACTAGTTTGATTCCCCTTTCCTATACGCCCACAATCATGATAAACGTGGCTTTAAGGTCTTGTTGCCTTGGGCTCTGTCTACTCCGTAGGGGATGAAGACGTGATTTATGTATGTACAGTAAAGTGTAATAATATGTATCTAGTCAAAGTTTCAAAAATAAGTACCATACGCTCTTACACCGGCGTAATAAGGTCGTGGGACATATTTTTGAGAAGTTCGTATCGATACTTATTTTTGCACTTGACCGTACTAGCGACCCGCCTCGGCTTCGCACGGTATATTATGTATGTACTATACATATAAACCTTCCTCTTGAATCACTCTATCTATTAAAAAAAACCCGCATCAAAATCCGTTGTGTAGTTTTGAAGATATAAGCATACAAACGGACTTGGGGACAGAAAAAGCGACTTTGTTTTATACTATGTAGTGATGTGAATACTTGTAGCATTTGTGATTGTGAGTGTTGGAAATCGAACATGACTATCACATACTTTATTTACGTTCCTTGGACGACTTCGCTCATCAACATTTATAACTTGCTCTAATGTCACAAAGCTTAACTTAAGGCACTTTGTTAAACAAGTACACTTAAATATTTAATAGTCATGCATATTTAAATTGCCCGAACAACGACAGTATTCGCGCCAACATTGCCGCTAACTTGCCAAGCGAGGCAAAGTTGGCTTCGCTCGTGAAATGTTGGCTTACGTCTAGTTTTAGTAGTTTTGGTTAACCTTTAGCGGTGTCAATGAACCTGTCATTGTATCCCTCGGGATAAGCCACCTCACATCGTGGAAATAAATGCTTTGAATATCTATGAAACTAATCATTTATTATATCAGATGGTAAAAGCCTATCGAGGGATTGGGCGAAAATCTTAGGGATCATGTTATATAGGCGATGTGGCTAGCAACCCATCACTGTTTTGATTCCCCTTTCCATCCATACGCCCACAATCATGCTAAACGTGGTCTTTAGGTCTTGTCACCTTAGCCTGTCTGTATGAATCAAAATATTATAAACGCGTAAATTTGTAAGTATGAATGGATGGATGTTTGTTACTCTTTCACGCCAGAACGGCTGGATAGATCTGGATGAAGTTTGGAACATAGATTATAGCCTGGAATAACACATAGGCTACTTTTTATCCCAGAAAATTGCGTAATGCGGGATAGCGATAAACGAATTCTATGCAGACGAAGTTGCGGGCAACAGGTAGTTCATTATAAGTATAAGTGCGGAGCTATTGTCAAAACAAAAATTTATATTTTAAAGCTTAAAACGATGCAAACGAATCATTGCATCAAAAATGGTTTAGCAAACCCGATCTGCCATATTTTGGAAAGAAGTTGCTAAAAATATCTAACACTTAGCTTGCTTGAGAAATAAATAATAGACTATGTTCATCAAGGATAATGTAGGATTGTAATGGTGAAAGAATTTTTCAAATCGGTCCGTAGTTTCGGCGCCTAATAAATGCAAACAAACAAATCTCTTCGTGTTTTTCCTCTTTCTAATATTGGTAAAGATAGTGTAGACCAGTGTTTTTCAAACTGTGGGTCGCGACCCCCTGGGGGGTCACACAGCCTCTACAAGGGGGTCGCGAGAAGTCGCGAAAACTATCTCATTAAAAAAACAAAGTTACTAACTATGCAAATGTCTAAATGTATATAGTATTGATTGAATATTTGTAACATAAATAAAATACCTACCTACATAAAAAAGGGGAGGGGGTCGCGAAATTTTTTTTCATTATAGGGGGGTCGTATCATGAAAAAGTTTGAAAAACACTGGTGTAGACTATGAGACTACCTAAATATATTGTAAATGTCTCCCATGGTACATACTGTTGTTAAGTGTTATAAAACGTTATGAAACACGATAACATCTTCTAACACTTTATTATCAGACAATTTGTGTTAAAATGTTTTATCGCTATATTTAAACACTTCATAACACCTGTGCAGCAGCACCAAATACCCCGCGGTATTTTGTCAATGATAAATCAAATTATATGACAAGTGTTCGTTGTTTGGCTTTAGAAAATACGTTGTTTCGAATTCTGTGGTTTAAAATATTTTTAATTTAATAAAATATCTTGGGACAAATTACACAAATTGATCCAGCCCCAAACTAAGCAAAGCTTGTACGGTCAAGTGCAAAAATAAGTATCGATACGAACTTCTCAAAAATATGTCCCACGACCTTATTACGCCGGTGTAAGAGCGTATGGTACTTATTTTTGAAACTTTGACTAGATACATATTATTACACTTGACTGTACCATGGGCACCAGGCAACGGATAAACATACTTATGTAATGTAGATAAATACATAATTAAATACATACGACATCCATAACTCGAGCACAAACATTCGTATTCATCATACAAATGTCTGCCCCTACCGGGATTTGAACCCAGGACTTTTAGCTTCATAGTCAGGGTCACTACCCACTAGGCTATCCGGTCGTTAAACTCATTTCATTGCCGTGGCTGTCCTGCCAGTTGTGGCACGGTACTAATGTTTTAAAGCTTACCTACTAGTGTTATAGCTCTCTTGTAGCGCCTCGCGCTGCCCCGCCGCCCTAATGAAGCTAGAAGATAAAACTAAGACCAAGTCGTAAGACTTACGGTACACGTTTATGTATATGTTTTATGTGTGACTAGCTTCTGCCTGCGACTTTGTCTGCGTAAATTAAAAAAAACCGCCATGGCCTGCTTTCCACTGTACAAGCTTTGCTTAGTTTGGGACTAGGCCTATTAGTGTAAATTGTTACGTTATATTTATCCATACTAATATTATAAAGGCGAAAGTAACTCTGTATGTCTGTCTCTGACCTGATCATGCTTAAACCGCTCAGCCGAATTTTTTGAAATTTGGTATACAGATAGTTTCCGTCCTAAGGAAGTTTTTATCCCGGAAAACAGCATAGTTCCCGAGTAGGTACAACACTCGCACTTTTCCAAAAAATGGCGATCACTACGTTTAACAATAAAACAACTAGGTAGTAGGTTATTATGACTAGGTACATAGTATAAAACAAAGTCGCTTTCTCTGTCCCTATAATATCCCTATGTCCTTATGTATTCTTATATCTTCTAAACTACACAACGGATTTTGATGCAGTTTTTTAATAGATAGATTAGAGTGATTCAAGAAGAAGGTTTTTATGTACAATTACGCAGACGAAGTCGCGGGCAGAAGCTAGTAAATCTATAATAGAAATATAAACATTCAAATGATATATGGCCTCCAGGTGTACCAAACGTTAGCATGTTTCGTCGAGTGTACAGCGCCACCTATTGGTGCACTGAGGAAACAATTTACGCGATGCGGTGGGGCATTCATGAATGAACTTAACAATTTTCTTATTTATCTATGAACACCCGCGGCATAGCGATAAAAGAATTCTACGCAGACGGAGTCCGGGGCAACAGCTAGTTTATTATATTTAAGTCCACTTTCCCTCTCGAATCAATTTGCACAACACAACACTGACTGCGAGTGAAGCTGTCACAACAACTTAGCAGCTCCCGCATTAAACAAAGTAAACACATCAAAGCATTTGTTTCCATTGGCGGCCGTTTCCTTTTCCTTTTGTCTTATTCGGACGTCCAATAATTATTGGAAAAGTTGAATTTGTTTGTCTCATTCCAGGCTGGTCTGGGAGCAAAGGAAAACATAGAATGTACCAGTTGCTTCTCGTCTCGCGAAGTTAAAAGCCCATCGAGGGAATGGGCGAAATACTTAGGAATCATGCGGCTAGCAACCCATCACTTTTTGGATTCCCCTTTCCACCTATGTGCCTAAAATCATGCTGAAAGTGGCCTTTAAGTCTTGTTACCTCAGGATCTGTGCACGCCGTAAGAGATATAGACGTGATTTGTGTATGTATGTATGCAATTTTTACTATGGCAGTGGACTCAATCTTAATTATACAAAACCGGATAACTTACGTATAAAAATCGGAACGATTCTCGTCATGTTTCGGACTAGTCGATCGTCCTTCCTCTTGAAACGCTCGCCCGGCAGCGCAGCGAACACAGCGCGCCAGCGTTCTGCTCGCGCGGCTACTCGGCGCAACTGACGGCGGCGCACAACTACCCTCATTTTCATCGTCATTTTTTTTGCGAGTGCTCCAAGACACACATTTCATCTTAATTCCCACACAATCCCTAATTGTATGCAATTAGAATCTTCTCATTCTTCATAAATCACGCCTTTATCCCTTACGGGGTAGACAGAGCTTAAAGTAACCAAACCTAAAGGCCACTTTTAGCATGATTTTGGGCTTATCGCCATCCCCCCCCCACCCTCCAAGTCATCAATCACATCCCATTATCTAACCTAACGATTTCCCCCATAAAACGTCAAATGACACACAATCAACACTCTTACCAAGCCACTGTGCACCTTGCCCCGATACCCTTATAGTCGGGTTTTGTGAGTGCACACGGCATAGCAATATTTCATACATGATGTAATAAAAACTTGAAAATCTGCTTCGAAATGTAATTAATGTTCATGCGTTTGTCGGGCGTTAGTGGATATCAGAAAACGTTCTGCAATATAAACGGCCTTAGGGGCCATCCATTAATCATGTGATGTTTTTAGCACTTTTAACCCCCCCCCCCCCTCTCCCTTGGTGATACGTGGTGTGGTTTAAAACTACCCCCCCCCTTCTCCATCCAAAATCACGTATATTTTTAGTACCTACAAAGAATTTTAATCTTATATATAAAATTCTCGTGTCACAATGTTCGTTCCCGTACTCCTCCGAAACGGCTTTACCGATTCTTACCAAATTTTATATGCGTATTCAGTAGGTCTGAGAATCGGCTACTATCTATTTTTCATATTGAAATTTAGAAGAAAAAAAAACGGGAGCGAAGCCGCGGGCAACAACTAGTTTTTTTTATAATATTATGTATCTTTAAATACAGGTATAAAAGTACATATAATCTAATTTTATTCTAGAAAATTAAGAAACATGATAAAAATGTCTAGACAGAAAGGTTGCAGGTTGTTTTTGACTGGCATGGTTTAAAAATCGCGCGTTTGACAAATAAATAAATACACGTGATATCTCACTACACCCCCCGCCCCTCTTGTGATATTTCGTGATTTTTGCCGAACCCCTCCCCCCTTTTTGGAGCCTCACGTGATTAATGGACGGCCCCTTAGGGGATATTCCATACATATTTTGATTTTTAAGGTTAAGTATTGCAAGCCAAGTTCCAGTGCACAGTGGTTAGATTGACTTGAAAATTGGAACAAATTCAATTTTAACCAAACAATTTTTTTAATTATAATTTTATTAATTAGTTAATCATGAAAACTTTAGGCATGCAAACTATGACCAAACTCGTAGTAATTCCTTACATACATACATACACAAAGCACGTCTATATCCTTTACGGGGTAGACAGAGTCTGAGGTAACGAAACCTAAAGGCCACGTTTAGCATAATTGTAGGCGTATAGGTGGAAAAAGGAATCAGAGTAATTCCTTGTAATTGTGCATGGCTTGCAAACGTGACGCGTAACATGAAAACATACACTTTGCCCGCATCCCAAAACCGCTTGGTTAGTATGAGGCTACACAACGCTGGAAACACTGACGTCCTGGCCACTGGCACGTGATAAGCGGAGCGGAAAGCGATTTTCTTATACTTGCACGAGACACCAGCTGAACGCTGTGTGGTGAGGTTTGCCAGAATTTTGTTCATTTGTCAGTACTGAGGTCGGAATAAGACAAAGCGAAGGAATTTTGAATAACACAGTTCCATAATGATTGCTTGGAAAAGCTACTTTATGTCAGGGAACCAACTGTATAGCCAGACGGAACACTGTAGAACCTTTTACAATCAACGTCGGATAACTTTGACACTGACAGACACAAATAACAAGCCAATCGCTTATTGCGATAAGGTTATACGATGACCCAGGTTTTCATTTGATTGACCGTATATTTTTACATTTTTGTTCACATAAATAACTATACATTTACAAGATCCCTGCCTCTTCCTGGTGCATCGCTTTATCGGCATCAAGAGCGCCTTATACATCGCTTTATCGCCACCAAGAGCGTAAGCATTGCATTGTGTCCGCCAAATCAGGAATTATGCCAGTTATGTCAAAATCGCACAAAGGTCAGATAGAACCGCTTTCCGCTCCGCCAGTTGCTTATGGTCATAGCCGAGTCGTTATGAACGAAGTTGGCCTATGGCTCCCTGATTGCTGTTCGCGTCTTTTGATAAAGTGATATGAAGGGTTAAGTGGACATAAACGTCATATTCTGACCGCGAATTAAGTTAACACTTTAAGTGTCCACACAGTGGTTGCTTAAGTGTGAACAGTTGAAAGCTAGTAGATTAAATTTTGTGGATGGGAATTATTACGTTACAAAATATGGTTGTTTTAAAAATATTTAGGGTACTGCTTTCTGACGGTGATAAGGTTGGATTGGATGAATACATACATGTACATATGTAAACCACGTCTTTATCCCTTACGGGGTAGACAAGGCCTAAGGTACCAAGACCCACCAGGCGCTCGAATTAATTAATAATGATAGTATGGCATATTAACTAGAGGGATTTCGTTGCTCTATAAATTGTATACCTATTTTCGTAGCTGAAGGAATGCAAGCAGTTGAAAGTGAAATATTATAACAATGTTTGTCACTCACTATCAATGTCAAGAATGGTTCGACATGTTTCAGAGTAATACTTAGACCAGTATAAACTTGTCTTAAACTATATTGTCTGAATTTTGATCTGGCTTACATCCTTTTTAATTCATGATGTTTTGGCCAATAGCACAATTAATTCTACCCGGCTTAGCCTGCTTTCGTCATTATCCCAATAAGGTAATGTGCCCACGAGCCCTTTCTCGGCCAAATCTTCTTTTAACGAGCGCTCAGCCGACCGCCGTCCGGGAACCACGGAATGTCGGCTTAACCTCTAGGAATGTTTGTGATAGATTGTAGAACACGTTTTATTGTGAACTAGAAAGCCCCTGGTTTTATGAAGCTTCTTTACAATCGTCAAGTTACATCCGATGATCTTTTTGCGTTATTTTTACGCATTTTTGAGATATTAGGAGAAAAATGTGGGTGGGTGAAATGCCGTTTTTCTTTTTTGTCTTACTTTCTCTTTTCTCTGACTGTAACGTTCTAAGTAAAACAGTGGCTTTATTTGTCTGCTTAACAGTTGTTTGCTTTAGCCTAAGAGCTTGTCATGTATATAAAATAGTTGTGATTTCTTCGTTTGTTGTGTTCTTATTTTTTATTACGATACTCTATTTATGTATGTTTTCTTTCTGTGTATTTATTATTGTGTATTATTATGTTTTTCTTCTATTTCAGCTGCTCATATTACCGGTTTTCCTGTGTCAATGACAAGCGCGAATTTCTTACACTTGAGGTCTTTACTCAAAGGTTCGATATTGTATCCTAAAATTGTTTACAATATAATAAAATTAACCTCTTAACGCATCGGGTTGTTTTTTAGTCTAATTTAATTTGAATGTTTTATACTAATAATATCATTAATTATTATCGCCGACCTTATTACTAAAATTATGTAGAATTCTGTTTGAAAGCTTGAGGCATTGAATAATGATTAATTATACATTCTTCCAGATTTCATAACTTTTACTCACGTCTAACTCAACTGTGGAAGTATAATTTATGTAAATTTAATCTATTTAAAAAGTAAGACCTTAATATTATTTCCTCATCAAACGAATTGTGAACGTAAACGTCATTGCCAACAATTAACACGCCGTATTATCTGCTGCCCAATTTTCTTCATTTTGTATTAAACGTACAAAAAAAAGCATATTTTCCCAGCGATATCCCTCCTTTTCACTCTATGTCTGACCTCTCCACCAGCTCCCTTCTCCAGTGATCAGGCTTATTATCTAATTCGCTTGCAATCGCCATCATATTCATTTTGACAGTTCACCTATGGGCTGACAATTGGCATCGGAATCAGCTAGCTGTCACATTCATACATGAACTGTCAAAATGAACACCTACAAGTCTTATACTCTAGTCGAAATTCGAAGTTCGTTTCGATCCGCTCCGCTCACACCAATAGTCTTTAATATGAGAGCGAAAGGGACGGGCTTATACGAACTTCGACTAGAGGTATTCAATAACAGCCGTTGTAATCGCAGTCATTGTGCGGACTGTTGTAACGACCGCCATCGAAGGAGTGTGACCCGATTACGCCGCTAAGGGGCGCTATTGTGGCCAGCCCGTATTTATAGCCCCACGGGAAGCAGGCTTAGCGAAGCTCTGTTATACAGTAGTGTTGGTTTAACACCGTTCTTTACTGCTTAAAACGCTTCATACCTTGGTTAAAACAACCCCTGAAGATTTATTTTAAGTAAGTACGCAAAACGTTTGGGATTCGAGAAACGAGTTTGAGCTAGGCATTGACGAATGATACAGTCAGCTTTTTTGTCTTTTTAACTTGATGAATTTTTGTTTTCCCCCTTTTTGGGTTGTCTGGGGGTTACAACAATCGCTAAATGCGTGCCAAGAGACACAGTTATGCAGCCATATAGCTCTGTCCCTTACGTTGAAAGCGATTGTGATAGCCCCCTTAATATATGAAAGTTTAAGACGTGTTTGACATGAAAGTGACCGGTAAAAAATTCTGTACGCTTTGACAAAAGAAATGATTTTAAAATGTCATGATTGGCGTTCAAACCAGTGATTACAGCACCCAGTGATGTCATCATTGATTATGATAATGCTTAACGATTCAGTTATACACGATTCAGTTAGTATTCAGAGTAAATGTTGATTGCATTCGCAGTGCAAAATGCTAATATGTGGTTGTCTGTACTTCACGCGCTGACTGTACGCTGGGTGCAGTAATGTAAACGTGCACAGTGGGTCAAACGGCAATTCAATCAAGTACAAATAATTTAGATATTTGGTCAAAAATCTCCATTCTTCCATGCTGGTTTGGGAGTAAAGAAAAAACATAGAATGTACCAGTTGCTTCTCTTCCCGCGCAGATGGTAAAAGTCCATCGAGGGAATAGGCGAAAATCTGAGATATCGTCTTATAGGCGATGCGGTTAGCAAACCATCACTATTTTGAATCCCCTTTCCACCTATACGCCTACAATCATGCTAAACGTGATCTATAGGTCTTGTTACCTTAGGCTCTTCTTCCCCGTACGGGATAAAGACGTGATTTATATAATTTTCGCCCATTCCCTCGATGGGTTTTTAGCATCTGCGCAGGATAGCTTCAGCGATATTATAACATAATTATATAAATTTTACCTGAGCTGAGTACTGGAATTTCTCTGAATTTTGTTCCACTCAGTATTCTTTGCTGAAATATTTCCTTAAAAATAAACAGCCCGTATATTTTTTAACAAAACGCCGCGCAAACAAAAATATTTGCTCCCCTGAACCGAATTTCACATTCACGCATCAGTTTCACAGTTTGGTTAGTTATCAGATTTTTTGCCCCGTTTTTGTCCAGGTCAGACCACTGTGCACTGTCGAGCACAACACTTGCTCGAAGGTGTAGCATCATCGCGCAGTGCTCTCGACTCACATTTGCATACTTTATACTGCACGCGTGTGGATTGCGCTTCTGTCCTGTATGTACTGTCTATAGTTTTAGGTGTTTCATTAAGCTGCTATAATATTGAGCATTATACTCTAATGAGTTATTCTTCATTAAGTACGTATAGTGGCGAGCAAAAATATGTACCGTTACTTTAATATCGGTATAAGAGCGTCTGGTATAATAATCTTTTTTTAAACGATAAAAAGTTCTTAATCAAGTTTTAGTTCTTCCATGCTGGTTTGGGAGCAATGAAAAAATATAGAATGTACCAGTTGCTTCGCTACGGTATATGGTAAAAACACATCGAGGGAATGGGCAATGAGGCTGGGCAACCCATCACTATTTTGATTCCATTTTCCATCTATACGCTAAATGTGGCCTGTAGGTACCTGTTATCTTAGGCTCTGTCTACCCCGTAAGGGATAAAGACGTGATTTGTATATGTGTGTGTGTGTGTGTGTGTGTGTATGTTTAAAAACAACAATAAAATGGCGTTCTAACATACAAATTAAACTAACGCCTCAAGCGAACATTAAAGTGCATTTTGCAAAGTATAATTAGCGGCATTAAAGTCTTTAATGGGCATTTCGTGATTCGCAGCACCGTGTCATCTGTAAATGTACTGTGTTTCTGTGTGACGAATATTATGTAAATAAATGTAGATCTCCTTTCCACCTATACGCCCACAATCATGCTAAACGTGGCCTTTACGTCTTGTTACCTTAAGCTCTATCAACCCCGTAAGAAATAAAGAAGTGATTTATTGTATGTATGTATCTAAATATAGAATTTCACATTTAAGTAATCACACATTAAGTTTAGAAGTGTTTTGTGATTAAAAATATAGATGCCTCTTATCTCAAATATAGAGTTTGTAAAACTTTTCAATAGATGGCGTTAGTGAACATGAATTTCAGGTTGAGGGTATATTTATAGCTCTTTTTATAAGCTTACGCTTTCAGCGATTATTTTAAATGTAAATAAATGCCTCCCTTTCCCCGCTTCTCTAAGTGTTTACTTCCACTTATTAAAATGCAACCATTTTGAGCGTCTAAAAATTGAACCGCCACAAAGCTTAAACAAAAACGAAAACTACTAACACGAAATGCAAAAGTCCGTATACGGAGAATGGAGAGCGTTTAAAATGATTTGGAGAGTTTCCATGCAGTGCTAATTGAGTCTCATTTCGTCCGGTAACTTTGTCCGCGCGCAGCGACGCGCCCCACTGGGCAATGCGCTCGCGAATTGCACATGTGTTTTGAATGCTTTAGTGTTCACTATTATTTTGCTTATTGAGGCTTCATTAAAGCTTGAATGAAATGAAATGAAATGAAATGAAATGAAATGAAATGAAATGAAATGGTTTATTTGCTAGATATGGGTTACAGAATGTGGATGTTATAATAATTTATATTACAAGTGCGCCAATATCTGCTTGAGTTAGCATGCAAAAATATAAAATTTCTAAGTGATTATTATTGTTACGTTCTAGGGGTGGGTTCGTGATTGAAAAGCACTATTAATACCGATGAATAAGAGGAGGATTTATTTCCACACTTTAGCTTTACTTTACACTAGTCAAAAACACTACACAAATCAACACACAGTACTTCGCACTTGATAATTTCGCACTCGATCGCTTCCAGTCGCAGTTATTCCTTGTTCACTCGTTGCTCTCTGAACTAGAACTCCCCTGCGCCGGTCGGCCACGCGTTTTATATTGGGCGCGAAGGATTCCCGAATATTCGAGCGAGAGCGGCCATAGAAGGTACGAGATCGTTCGGGAACCTTTCTACGGCTGTCTCGCTCACTCTTTTCTCGAATGTTCGACATACTGCTATCTTTGTCTTTGATCGTGTCGTCTCTGTCACACTCTTCTGGAATGTTCTCAGTATGTCTCGCTCACTCTTTTCTCGAATGTTCGACGTACCGCTATCTTTGTCTTTGATCGTGTCGTCTCCCTCACACCCTTCTGGAATGTTCTCAGTATAGCTGTCTCTGTCTAATCATGCTATCTCTTTCACTCCTACTGGAAATTTCGCCATATACTGAAATGTACTTCAAGGGCCCATAAGGGGTCCTGAAAACGCCTGAAAACGGGTTTTCAGGTTATGGCGTCATCGGATAGAGGGTGGCCTGAAACGGACTGAAAACATGTTTCAGGCGCCTGAAAACAACGGCAACTTGGGCAAAATTTCGATAAACTAACATGTGACAGAGCACCCTCTGAAACGGCCTGAAACGATATTTCAGCCTGCTGAAAACGTCTAGAAAGCATAGAAAAACACGATCAAAGTGTGAGCACTACTCTACGGGCGTAACATTATCAATTATAAAAATATAGAAATTATCCTGGTATTATCAATAATTAAAGTTGACAATCATTCATTACTTATTTAGCTTCTTGGTTGTCTGGAAGAGATCGCTATTAAGCGATAAGACCGCCTATTGTCTACAATGTTCTTTGTTTCTGTATTGTTTTGTACTGATTTGTGGTGTTCAATAAAGAGTATTTGTATTGTATTGTATTGTATTGTACATATCTTCAAATTTGTGGTTTAAAAATTCGTTGATGCTGTAGAAACAGTTTTCAGTCAACATTCTGCGCAGGTTGGTTTTAAATGCGCGATAAGGTAATATTCTAAGAGCGCTTGGTATTTTATTAAAAACGTTTATACATGTGTTTAGTTTGCTGTGAAAATCATCATAATGCGACGAACAAAAGAGTCTAATATTATAAATGTAAAAGTTTGCGAGTATGTTTGGATGTTAGTTACTCTCTCACGCCAGAACGGCTGGAGAGATCTGGATGAAATTTGGAACATAGATAGATTATAGTCTGGAATAACACATAGGCACACTTTTTATCCCGGAAAATTGCGTAATTCCCGCGGGTTAGCGATAAACGAATTCTATGCGGACGAAGTTGCGGGCAGAAGCTAGTAAATAATAAAATAAATATCTTGGGAAAAATTACACCAATTGATCCAGCCCCAAACTAAGCAAAGCTTGTACTATGGGAACCAGGCAACGGATACATACTTACATAAGGTAGATAAATACATACAACATCCATTACTCGGGCACAAACATTCGTTCATCATACAACTGTCTGCCCTTACCGGGATTCGAATTCGAGCCCGGGACCTCTAGCTTCATAGTCAGGGTTACTAACCACTAGGCTATCCGGTCGGTTATCCTCGTTGTGTTGTGTACTTCCATGCTGGTCTGGGAGTAAAGAAAAAACAGAATTTACCATTTGCTTCTCTTCCCGCGCAGTTCGTAAAAGCCCATCGAGGGAATGGGCGAAAGTCTTAGGAATCATGTTGTAGGCGATGCGGCTAGCAACCCATCACTATTTTGATTCCATGTTCCACCTATACGCCCACAATCGTCACTATTTTGATTTCCCTTTCCAGCTATACGCCCTTAATCATGCTAAGCGTGGCCTTAATGTTACCTTAGGCTCTGTCTAACCCGTAAGAGATAAAGACGTGATTTATATATGTATGTATGTATGTGGATGACTGATTAAAGCGGAATAATTTGAGGTAGCATTGTAATTATATACCATTTGAATGTATACATTTTTAGTTTAATTTTATCTGAAATCGCTACATAGTATAAAACAAAGTCGCATTCCGCTGTCTGTCCCTATGTATGCTTAGATTTTTAAAACTACGCAACGGATTTTGATGCGGTTTTTTTAATAGATAGAGTGATTCAAGAGGAAGGTTTTTATGTATAATTCTACGCAGACGAAGTCGCGGGGAGAAGCTGGTACGGTTATAAATTACAAGGGTTGATAAAAATACATCTGGAAACAATGGACAAATTAAAGTAGAATGGAATGGTCTTCGTTTCTTGTGGTTTGACGTCAACGACTTGACGTCTAGAACTGGTGCGTGCGTGAAAGGTAACAAAGTGTGACGTCACGAGATTGGTGTAACTTTGGAAAGAGCAACTTCTAAAATACATTTTCCACCAAATGAAGCCTTTGAAGAACCTTTGTCATTGTTTCTTTCTGATAAGTTACCAAATTTAGGTTTGCATTAACGTTAATCACTGCCTAAACGTGTACCCCGTAAGGGATAAGGACGTGATAGGTGTGTGCGTGTGCGTATGTGCGTGTGTGTGTGCGTGCGCATGTGTGTGTGCGTGCGCATGTGTGTGTGTGTGTGTGTGTGTGTGTGTGTGTGTGTGTGTGTGTGTGTGTGTGTGTGTGTGTGTGTGTGTGTGTGTGTGTGTGTGTGTGTGTGTGTGTGTGTGTGTGTGTGTGTGTTAATCACTACTATTATAAAACAGAGTAGCTTTCCGCTATCTGTCTGTACGTGTGCTTAGATCTGTAAAGTCAGTAAAATTATGTAAGTCGGTAATAAATTTCTTCCATGCCGGTCTAGGGTAGAAGAAACAATGTAGAATGTACCAGTTGCGTCTCTTCCCGCGCAGATGGTAAAAGCCCATCGAGGGAATGGGCGAAAATGTTAGGAATCACATGTTATTGGCGATGCGGCTAGCAACCCATCACTATTTTGATTCCCCTTTCCACGTATACGCCCACAACCATGCTAAGCGTGGTATTTAGGTATTGTTACCTTAGGCTCTGTCTACCCCGTAAGGGATAAAGACGTGACGTATATATGTAGTAAAATAATGATCTTATAAGCGGGTGGTAGAACTTTGTGTGAGGTCCAGATCTTTCTCGCTAACGCTACCGCCAAGTAGTAGTGCTTGTGCTGCTATGTTCCGGCGTGGACATTAAGACCGCTGGTGAAAACCGGTACATGGATATTTTAGCCTTCTACCGAAATTACCGATACCCAAAAAATACCGGTGCCACAGTTTCTGGCGGGCGGTAAAAATCTCATACATTGTTTTAGGACGTTATGGAGCATACATAAACAACCCCACGTATCAAAGGGCCGTAAATAAAATATTCAAGGAGTTCTGTTATGTAAAACGGCGCGTTAGTAGGTATTTTACGAGGATACCGTCTCAAAAACCCTTTTTAATCCTTTGACGTAGGTCCTTGCTTTACATTTTATACGTCTAACATCATTTAATTTTAACATAAACAATAACTTAACATTCAGAAGGAATCGTTGTCACCGTTGTTTTTTCTGCTACTGTATCCAAATTAACTAGGGCGTCGCCACCCAATGTGGGGGGGGGGGGGAGGGGGGTTGTAGAACTACAGCGTCTATCGGTAGGTCAAACAATATGGCGGCACTTGAAGTCATCATTGTCAAGAACAAAGGCTAAATTTTTTCGACTCTAGAGGCGGGGAAGGGAGTTAGCCCCCTCCCTTTCCCGACACCATTAATATAATATAGTAAAATAATTAAACATTTTTTTATTTACCAATACACAAACGAAATATGTACATTTTCAAAGCGTTAGGCACATACAAGTATTAGGTAAATAGGATAGGGGACTCAGCAGGCATGCTGGTTTTTAGTCTCCAACCTGATTAAAAACTAACTTAAAATCTAACTAAGCAAAGGTAAAGGGAGGTTCGCTGCCACTGAGAATACCTTGATTTTATTAAAGAATAGCTCACGTTTCATTGAGGACTGCACTTCACCCGGACATGCTGCGATATCTATGGTCTCTAAGTGACTGAAAAAAAAACGCGGTTACGTACAAGACCTATTACCCGCCCCTTAAGTTTCTTTAAGACCATGAACATTGCAGTCTCTTAAAGACCAGGAAGATCTGATAACTCATGTACTGATAGCAGCCAGACAGTAGACACAACAAGTCCTATACTTACGGAAACTAACTGCTCCTTTTCTTCCGCAGTGACAGCCCTCCGCGAGCACTGGGATGAGGCGAACGCGCGCGTGCTGCAGCGCAAGGCACAGCTCGACGCCATGCTGGGGGACAGCCAGCGCTACGAGGCACGGCGCCGCGACGCCGACGCCTGGCTGGCGCGCATGGAGGCCCGACTCGCCGGCATGGCTGCGCCCGGGCACACCGCTGACGTGCTGGAGATGCAGCTGCGGGAACAGAAGGTGAGTGAAGCCTGATTCGCTGAGTCGCGAGTGAGGTCTACTCGTCTTTTTCTTACTGGTCGTTCTAAAATGAGACAGGTAGTTCTCTAGCGCGTTACACAGCTGGCCGTGCTGACACATGAGGTATTCCATCTTAACCCTCTTGGATGGCGACCCATCGGCAATCCTCTAGTGTTGCACGTGTGGTACTGACTTACCATCAGGTGATACAGTGGCCACTGGTCGTATTATTAATATATTAACCTAATTGATTGTCCCAATGCTGGGAAAAGGCCTTCCCTTTCATGGGCATGCTCCTGCTACTCTGCTTGTATGCGTCCAAGTTATCCCTCCATCTTCTCGGTCTGCCAACGCTTCGATGGCCATCCTGCGGAATCCAACGGGTAGCGATTTGGGCTCATCGTTCTAGTTTCATGCGGCAGACATGACCAGCCCAAACCCATTTCAGCTTAGCAGTCTTTGCCCCCACATCCGTGACTCAGTTTGTCGTATAAAAAAATAAACACAAACATTATTGGATGCGTATTTTCTTGTCCCCATCCCTCAATGTATTTTGGCAGAGTCAAGCCCCATAATTCAAGTCATACTTGCTGCATTATTAGCATTTCTCGCGAAATCTGCCAAAATGTAGCGACTCCAACTCGTGAATTTGCATACTCGTAATTGCCTCTGCAAAAGACTTGCACTATCTTTGTTAACAGTACACGCATACTTAAACAGGAGTTGGCTCGAAGCTTGCCGTTCGGTTATGCTGTTATAGCTCTTGCAGTTCACGACGGCGAGTGAGTTTTATTTGTGACAAATACCTATCTGCATGCATGTCAACGTGTGCGTGTTTTACGGAGCGGTTTGAGAGCGAGATTTCTCGGAAGATAAAAGAAAAATGTGCGGTTAATAATGTCTGCAAACTTTGCAATTCGTCGGTTCATACGTCATCTATATGAAAAGCGGAGAATGAGGAGAGACAAGGAAAATGTGAAGCACTTTTCTTCTGTCCAACTCCTCACCACAGACCTACGAGTATATAGAAGTGGATGAAATAAGTACCAATGTGGATACTTTTGGTTTTTAACTTTTATATCGAAGTTTGCTTTTGTTTTGTGTTCCTTCCATGCTGATCTGGGAGTAAAAAAACATAGAATTTACCAGTTATTTCTCTTCCCGCGCAGATTGTAAAAGCGTTATGTTATAGGCGATGCGGCTAGCAACCCATCACTATTTTGATTTCCCTTTCCACCTACGCCCTTAATCATGCTAAACGCGGTTTTTAGGTGTTGTTAACTTATGCTCTGTCTACCTCGTAAGGGTTAAAGATGTGATATATGTATGTATGTATGTACTTTTGTTTTAGTTTTTCAAGTAAAATTTTGCACTATTGCACAAAATCAACGTTTACTTACATCCTTTATCAAATTATTTAAGATAATGTACCCCCTCCGTCAATTTATTCTACACCCAGCCAGTTCTGTGTTTGTTTTTTAAACTAAACAACCTTTTTTCGTTATTTGTAGAATAACTAGTTGTTTTAAACGTTTCTCATCTTTTGTGCTTGTAAATTGCAATTCGGCCCGAGGGCAGGCAATAGTGAAGGACCCTCGTCCCTTGTAAATGAGGTATCCAATTTGCATAATTCGTTTTCTTTGGACTATTCTTATTTGCATTAAATACCTAGTCGTAGTTTAGCGGAATGGAATTTTGTTGCGGATTTTGCGAAAAATTCTAAATATACACTTCCATGATGATCTGGGAGCAAAGAAAAAACATAGAATGTACCAGTTGCCTTTCTTCCCGCACAGAGCTCATCGAGGGAATGGGCGAGTATCATAAGAATCATGTTATAGGCGATGCGGCTAGCAACCCATCACTATTAAGATTCCGCTTTCCACCTATACGCCCACAGTTTTGCTAAACGTGGCCCGTAGGTTTTGTTACCTTAGGCTCTGTCTACCCTGTAAGGGATAAAGACGTGGTTTGTGTGTGTGTGTGTGTGTGTGTAAATATATTCGATGTGGGTAAGCTGTCTAGGAAATTAAAGAATTTCAAAATATCCTGTAGGAATGTATTACATTGATTTTATTTTTCAAAAACGCCGCGGTTCATGTCGTTAAAAGAAGACGGTTCGGAAGAAAATGACAGCGATTTTTTTAATGAAATTCCGCTTTGTCTTACTGTCTTCCTCACTCTAGGCAGCTACGACCTTTGACTATAACATTTTCCGGGATAAAAAGTAGTCTCTGCTTCAATGAAGGGTATCACCTATCTCCGTTTCAAATTTTATCCAAATCCGTCCCGTCGTTTCAGCGTCAAGAAGGAACAAACGTACACAATCAATGACATCGGCACAAACTTTCGTATTTATAACAATCATAATCATGGTTTTTCTTTATCGAGTTGCTACTTTAGTGATCTAAAACAATTTCTTTTCGTCGCCGCCTTTACGTCTCCACTTATAATGATTACGAATTTACAAAGGTAACGAGGTCTTCAAAAATATCTTGTTGCTCATACAGCCGTCTAACAAGTTGAAAAAGACGGTAAAAAATAAAAGCAACAGTTCCATGTTTTTGTTTAATTGCCTTTTCTTATGAAGATTTTTCTACGGTAAAACCTCGTTACGTAATTTGGGTGAACAGATCTCGCAGAAAATTTCAGGGAAACCTCTGAGAATGTTCGCGTCTGGAGGTCCTAAAATATCAAGTTTTATTTCGTGCGGCCGTGTAGGTATCTGTGTACCGACATAGACACACATAGATACACAGTAGGTACCAATGTGTATGCTTCTGATAGCAAAAATTCTAAACGGATGCGATTTATTTCTAAACGAAAGTTAGTTTCAAGTCAAGTTTCGCTGATGCTGCACTTTGGAATGAAGTGTGCAGCGTTTTTAATTTTCCGATTATTACCTACTAGCTTCTGCTCGCGACTTCGTCTGCGTAGAATTATACATAAAAACCTTCCTCTTGAATCACTCTATCTATTAAAAAAACCGCATCAAAATCCGTTGTGTAGTTTTGAAGATACATACATAGGGACATAGGGACAGAGAAAGCGACTTTGTTTTATACAATGCAGTGATCATACAAAATAAAGCGTTCAATAAATTGTAGTTCCCTGGTCAGCAAGGTCTTATCTCCATTTAATGAAAAAATATCATTACTTAAATATAAATAAGCAGAGTAAAACATCCAACTTTGCTATTTTATGAAGTAGAAACGTACGATATGTAAGTGTAGTATAACTTGGAATTTAATTAAATTCTCACCTCGTAGACAAACGGTTCGTATTAAAACTGGAATAGTAGATTGTTTAAAGAGATATTTCATTTGATGAAGCAAAAATTCTTCAACTGATCATGTAAGTCGTGTTGGTTGTGATGGCATTTTTCAAAGTTTACTATTTCTGATCATCTCTTATGCTACGCACTTACAAAGGATTTGTCTATTACTTTAGCTCTTTTACATTAACTGCCTTTTAGAGGGAATGGGCGAAAGTTTTAGGAATCATGTTAGGCGATGCGGCTAGCAACCCATCACTATTTTGATTTCCCTTTCCACCTGTACGCCCTTAATCATTATAAACGTGTCCTTGAGGTTTTGTTACCGTAGGCTCTGTCTACTCCTCACGGCGCGGTCGTATGAGTAACACATTTTCCCACCGCGAAAAAAAGGCTCCGTAAGGGATAAAAACGTGATATATGTATGTATGTATGTTGAGTGAACAAATGTGTATAGATATACCAAAGTTCTTTATCGCGTCTACATTAAATTATAACGCACACTAACGCATAGACAAAAAAAAATACACTTAAGTGCAAAGGTGAAAGAGCTGCTGCCATCGCACCTAGTACATTATCTACATCGCCATTGGTGACATACAAAAATATATCTTAGTATAACGATCGATACAACTTGGGCTTGGAACCGGTATCGGCAGTACCGGTATAACACTACACAATATCGGTTTCTTACCGGTACCGAGAAACCGTTTCCTGTCAAATACCGGTTCCTGATTTAGTCCACGATACCGGTTTCAAAAACTGGTTTGATACTTTTGATAGCTTAGGCATTGATACCACCTGATCAAACCACGCTAACCAACAAGTTGTTGTTCCAGTCGTTCCATGCGGAGGTGCACCAGTACAAGCACCAGATCGAGCTGTTCGGGCAGCTGACACAGCGGCTCATAGCGGTGTACAGGAACGACGACACCACGCGCATCAAGCGCGCCACAGAGTCCATCAACCATCGGTACAACGAGCTGAACAACAGGTTGGTACTGGTCGCCAGGGTAGGCGGTGATAAGGTGACGGTAGGCTGTCGTAAAGTGACGGTAGGCTGTGGTAAGGTGACGGTAGGCTGTCGTAAAGTAACGGTAGGCTGTAGTAAAGTGACGGTATTCTGTCGTAAAGTGACGGTAGGCTGTAGTAAAGTGACGGTATTCTGTCGTAAAGTGACGGTAGGCTGTAGTAAAGTGACGGTAGGCTGTCGTAAAGTGGACGGTAGGCTGTCGTAAAGTGATGGTAGGCCGTAGTAAAGTGACGGTAGGCAGTGGTAAGGGGACGCAGCACAATTGTATGCGCTGTTTACCCTAGAGTGGCCCCGCATTGTATGACATTGCTGGAGTGATATGTCACCTTATTGCGATAGGGTTCTAGTGTGGTGCGTGAATACATTGCCTTCACCCAGTCGAGGGCATAAATATCTATATAGCCATCATGTCAAATATATGTGTCACCGACCTCATTGTTTGTGGCATGAAGGTGTATAGATGTTTTTGACGTTTTGGTAGGTAACGTACTTATATTTATGCCCGCTACAACTCCCCTTTCATGCGGCAGTGTGAGGGTATTTAGACCATTTTTGTTTTATGTTACTAAATTAATAGGTATAGTAGGCAGTAATTGTTTCATCAGTGCCTGCTATAAATGCAGTACTTAGTCTGAATAAAAAAATTAATTTACATCTGAAAATGTTATCTCAATTTTAGTGCCTAGTTTTAAAATAAACTCCCCTTTTACTGCGACATAAATTTTAGGTGCTTCATCATAAATGCAGTGCGATATAAAAATTTGCTCTGCTCTGTGACACGAAATTCTGGATTCAATTTTTCATACGCCCGCGTTTTATGCGGCGCACTAAAAAAATAGACAAACTCCACTTTTAACTAACGCGTTTTTTGTACAATAAAGAGTTGTACGGTAAAGTGAAAAAATAAGTATCGATACGAACTTCTCAAAAATATGTGCCACGATTTTATTACGCCGGTGTAAGAGTGTATGGGTGAAGACCAAAAATTTACACACCGTGAAAGTACTCGTACATTGTATGGATAACTTTCGTGTCACAATGAAAAAAGTTAGCGAATTTTAATTACCTTACTAACGCGACTTTCACGGTGTGTATCTTTTTAGTCATCCGTATGGTACTTATTTTAGAAACTTTGACTGAATACATATTATTACATAATATAAATATTCGTACGTGTTATTCCTGCATTGTGTTATTTTAAAAATATCACTCATTGACAAAAATGTGCACGGAAGCACGAGCTGAAAGAAAATCTTGTGGTACAGTGACATTTATGACAAAATAATTATGATTTGTTAAGGCTAAGAAACGCTTAAGCGGGAAAAAATCATTATTAATTTTATTTTAGCAAATTAATGAGAAAAATTGATTAAATCAGATTTCACTTCGCTGGGATCGATATGAATTGACAAAAAAAGTTTACCCTTGCCTTGAATATTTTTGTTCATTATGAACCTAGATACAAAAACAGTTCCACTGTAAAACCAAATCAACAACCGTTAATTGCACAAACATACTCAATAGCGTGTCCTGCGAGGCGTGCGGTTGGTGCGACCGCGGCGTGGCACGCATCACAAACTTAATTAACAACAGTAAAACCACGACCTACGCCAGCCTAACACGACATGCCTTTTCTCGTTGGTCGCTTACTGCCTTTTTACAGAGTCTGTTAGAAAAGAACGTATTTTGTGACAAATGAGAAAATATACGTCGTGCTGGCGGACCTGATTAATTTAGAGAGCTTAGTTCATACGTTCATGGTTCTATGTTACTATTGCCACGTTCCAATGTGGAACTTGTTTTTTTCGGTATGAAGTCGAATGTGTTACCCGTCTCCAAAATAATGTAATTTAATTATTCGTTACATATTCAGCGACCAGCTTTATCATCAATTTGTATTCCTAGGTTTTTTTTTATGATTTAACATAGTCTATATCTAAGCAGACGATAGATCATCAGATTTTAGAGTACCTATCTACCTCTTCGCTTCTTGTGCCTAATTTATAAAGCAACTTAACGGACATTTGGATATTTATATCCATCGTCTGAATACGTAAAAAAAACCATATTAAATAACTTAGATAAGTGCGTTTTTGTTTGGATCAATATAAATTGCTGAAGCTTGCTTCATTAGGTCTATTAATTTAATTACAATAACAAACAATCTCATCAAATGCATAACGCCCTCTATGAACTCTGTCGTATAACTACAAGCAATAACCACAACGCCATCTGTGATAAAACACCGCATTACCACGGCTATAATTCTCCTTGTTTCGCTTCAAGCGACATCTAGTGGTGACCGAGTACATTATGGAAAAGCTGCGAGCGTTACTTTATTTCGTATCACTTTCGTGTTGGAGCTAGCGCCATCTATTAGATTGTGAAGCTAATCATTTTTCCACTGCTGTAACTTTTTAGTTAGGGGCTTTGTTAACAATACCATCTACATTTCAGCCGGTTTTGAGAAACAAGTTTTAATCCGTCAAATGTTTTAATCCGGAGTCTTGAAATTATTTGAAACACTTTAACAGTGACGAAGCAGGTTAAAGGAGTAACTCATTTGAATCAATAAATTACGAGAAAAACTTTCAACCACATTAACTTTTAATTTTGCCTATGTATGAACTTTACCAGCTTTTGATTAATAATTCTTTGTTTCCACAGCATTGTAGCACGAGGCAAGGCCTTGCATTCGGCAGTTTCATCGCTCCAAAACTTCGACCGTTCGCTGGAGAAATTCGTCGCGTGGCTCAGCGAGGCAGAGTCGTTGCTGGATGCTGCTGAGAGAGACCCTCATCTGCTAAAGGTATGTTTTTTTAAGGAAAGGGAAAGAAAAACGAGCAAACGATTACCGCCATCCATGAGAACCTGGATTTTCCGGTCCGTTGCTGGTCCTCAAGGGAACAATTTACTCTTTTTTTTAAGGCCCCAATGTCGTAATTAATTAGGTATGTTGTTTTGGTCCCTTCGTCACACACAATAAATTAAAATATTTTTTTCAGTACTTAACATTTTTTCATTGACAGTAGGTACTTTTTTTTGTTACTGTAATACATACATACATAGGCAAAATTAATAGTCAACGCATCACAGGAACAAAAAGTCGACTTTTATAAATTATTTTTGTACCCTGTAAATTGTATTGCCTGAAACTGCATTGGTACTTTGGCTCTAACGTAGAAAAGTATAGTAGCGACATCTATGTTAATTCTCATCACACCACTATGTGCGCGACCTAGGCGTTCAGAACCCCATAAATAGATGGCGCTAAAACTTCAGAATGTTTGTAAATACTCGGCCTGACTTTCCCATGTTTTCCACAGCGCCATCTCTTGACATTTAGCTGAATCATGTAGCTTGTTACTGGCGGTAAGATGTAGTTTGTACACGGAATACAACAGGCATGGTGGGCACGCGAAATATTTTGCGGGATTGTTTTCAAAAATGAAATACAGAGGGCGACACTGTACCTGTTTTAGTGAAAACATCGTCACGGAACATTTTAATTATTATAGTACATTTTTAACTGTTTAATATTTTATATAATTGCCTCTAAAATGCTGGTAAACTATCAATAAGGCAGAGATCTTTTATTTAGTGCATAATAGGCATGCGTTTGATCACAATCGCACATGATGGTACCTAAGCGTAGATGTGATCTAGGGTGGACGTTTGCCTAGTACATGCCCATTCCCCCTTGATTTGAAGACGGCCAAATTGGAGCGTTCAGGGCTCAGGGAACATAGACGCTGGCAGGGAATTCCATTCCACGTGTCTATGCATGCTTAGATCTTTAAAACTACGCAATGGATATTGGTGCGGTTTTTTTTATTAGACTGATACAAGAGGAAGGTTTATGTGTATAATATAATTCTATGTAGACGAAGTCGCGAGCAGAAGCTAGTTAAGTTCATAACAAAATGATTTTAATTTAATTTTGTAAATTTATAATTTTGATGACCCGTTACTTTTTTTTCTGGCGAGTTACTGGACTCTTACACAAAATATTGACCTATATATTTTTTTGGTATTTTTTACAAACTCGGTGTCCACTATACTTTGTTGTGTATTCCCTCATATCTTCCAAATACCTGCCTGTCTTACTTTCTCATCTCAGTCTACATCATACGCCAACCGCTTAAAATTAATTATCTAAAACTAGCTCGCGACTTCGTCCGCGTAGAATTAGACTTAAGAACTGATGTTGATAGTATATTCTGCAATAATTATTAACGTCGCGACTCTAGCCAGCTACGACCTTTGCAAACTTTCATCACCTATTATATCCCCGTAGGGGTTGAATTTATCAAAATCCGTTCTTAGAGGATGCCTACGTCATAGTAGCTTTATGCATGCAAAGTCTCAGCCCGATCGGTTTAAAATTGACAAAGTTTCATACAAACTTTCATCCCCTATTTTATCCCCTTGGGGGTAGAATTGATCAAAATCCTTTCTTAGCGGATGCCTACGTCATAACATCTACCTGCATGCCAAATTTCAGCCTGATCCGTCCAGTGGTTTGGGCTGTGCGTTAATAGATCACTATGCTAGTCAGTCACCTTTGAGTTATATATATTTAGACTAGTATTTCGCGTGGGGGCCGCGGGCCCCAAGGGCCCCGCGGAGGTCCCGTGCCACCCTGTTTTGTTTTAATAATCCTAACCTTTTTTTTTTACTATTTACTTTGGCCGCCTTTTTGAAACCGCCACCTTGAAAACAGTGACCCTTACCGCCCTGTTTTTTTTTCAAATATTTCTAACATTTTTTACTACAATCTTTGGCCGCCATTTTGTATCCGCCATCTTGGAAAAAGTATTTCGCGGTGAGGCCGCGGGCCCCACGGGACCCGCGGAGGGTTCCCTGCAACCCTGTTTTTTTTCAAATATTTATAATTTTTTTTTAATCTTTGGCCGCCGTTTTGTATCCGCCATCTTGGAAAAAGTATTTCGCGCGGGGGCCGCGAAGGGTAGCCTACCATCCTATTTTTTTCGCATGGGGGCCGCGGGCCCCACGGGACCCGCGGAGGGTACCCTGCCAGCCTGTGTTATTTTCAAATATTACTACATTCTTTGGCCGTCATTTTGAAACCATCACCTTGGAGTATTTCGCGTGAGGACCGCGGCCCCCGCGGGGACCGCGGAGGGTAACCTACCAGCCTGTATTTTTTTCATATATTTGTCACCTTTTTTTTTCGTCGTTTCGTCGTCGTCGCAATCACGTCGTTTTTAATTTATTCTTCGGCCGTTATCTTGGGAACAGCATCTCACATGGTAGCCGCGGGCCCCACGGGACCCGCGGAGGGTACCCTACCATCCTGCTTTTTTTCAAATATTTCTAACCTTTTTCACTTTATTCTTTGGCCGCCATCTTGGGAAAAGCATTTCGTATGGGGCCGCGGGCCCCACGGGACCCGCGGAGGATGCCCTGTCAGCCTGTTTTTTTTTCAAATTTTTCCAACTTTTTCTACTATATTCTTTGGCCGCCGTTTTGAAACCACCACTATGGAAAAAGTACTTCGCGTGTGGGCCGCGGACCCCGCGGGGCCCGCGGAGAGTAACCTACCGCCCTATTTTTTTTCATATATTTATATCCTTTTTTACTTTAATTTTTGGCCGCCATTTTGAATTCACCACCTTGGAAAAAATTAGGTTCATTAGATTACTCCTCCCACCTAGAACGACACTTGGTCGAGTACAACCCATCTATCTCGACTGGCCACTGAGATATTCGCGTTTCAATTTTGTATGGCGGCCATTTTGTTTTCGCAATTTTGAAAAAAAAAATACCGGTTCACCCATAGGCTGGCTGTTCTGAGCGACTTTAGTTCCGGGGAAACTCGATAGGGCAAGTCGTTGCGGAGAACTGGCCCATGTGTCAGGTCAGTTTCCACGTTAAGGTTGGCTTTGCATTTTTTTTGTACTTGTGACAAAATTTCTTACGCTATGGTGTATAAAGTCGAACCCTATTTCTAAAAGCTGCTATAAAACACAAGTGAGTCTGTGAGTCTGACATTACTTTGTATGGCGGCCATCTTGGAAAATGGCGAAATCGAAAAATTAAGTATGCCATTTGAACATGTGGCCTTGAAGAACCCCGGATGCAAAATTTCAATCGGATCGGAGTAAAAAAAAAATTGGCCGCCATTTTGAATCCGCCATCTTGGAAAAAAAATAGGTTCATTAGATTACTCCTCTCATCTTGAACGACATTTGGTCGAGCACCTTCCACCTATTGCGATCGGCCTCTGAGATATTTGCGTTTCAATTTTGTATGGCGGCCATCTTGTTTTCGCCATTTTGAAAAAAAATTACCAGGTCACCCATTGGCTGGCTGTTCTGAGCGACTTTTGTTCCGGGCAAACTTGATAGGTCGAGCCGTCGCGGAGAGCTGCCCCATGTGTCAAGTCAGTTTCCACATTCAGGTCAATTTTTCATTTTTTTCGTACTTATCATATAATTTTTGAAACGAAAGTGTATAGAACCAAACCCTACCTCTGATGGGTTTCTCAAAACAACAGGTCAAATATACAGAAATTACTTTGTATGACGGCCATCTTGGAAAATGGCGGAACCGAAAAATAAAGTATGCCATTTTAATCTGTGGCCTCAAAGAGCCCCGGATGCAAAATTTCAGTCTGATAGGAGAAAAAAAAAATTTGGCCGCCATTTTGAATCCGCCATCTTAGAAAAAAAATTGCATAGTCAGATTTCCCCCTCAGTTCTGAATGACATTTGGTCGAGCACCACCCATCTATCGCGACTGGCCTCTGAGATATTCGCGTTTCAATTTTGTATGGCGGCCATCTTGTTTTCGCCATTTTGAAAAATCTTGGACCGGCTCACCCATTGGCCGGCTGTTCTGAGCGACTTTAGTTCCGGGCAAACTCGATAGGTCGAGCCGTTGCGGAGAACCGCCCCATGTGTCAAGTCAATTTTCACGTTCAGGTCGATTTCGTATTTTTCTGGTAGTCGGGCAAGCATTTCTGATACAACGATGTATAGAGTCTAACCTCAACTCTTACAGGTTCCTCCAAACAACTCTGGGGTGAGTCAGTCAGTCAGTCAGTCAGTGAGTGGGTATTCAGCTATATATATTATAACTAGTATTTCGCGTGGGGGCCGCGGGCCCCAAGGGGCCCGCGGAGGGTCCCTTGCCACCCTGTTTTGTTTTAATAATCCTAACTTTTTTTATTTTATTCTTAGGCCGCAATTTCGAATCCGCCATCTTGTGAAAAGCGTTTCGCGTGGGGGCCGCGGGCCCCGCGGGACCCGCGGAGTCACCCTGCCACCCTGTTATTTATCAAATATTTCTGACCTTTTTTTACTTTATTCTTTGGCCGCAATTTCAAATCCGCCATCTCGGGAAAAGCGTTTCGCGTGGGGGCCGCGGGCCCCACGGGACCCGCGGAGTCACCCTGCCACCCTGTTATTTTTCAAACATTTCTGACCTTTTTTTACTTTATTCTTTGGCCGCAATTCCGAATCCGCCATCTTGTGAAAAGCGTTTCGCGTGGGGGCCGCGGGCCCCGCGGGACCCGCGGAGTCACCCTGCCACCCTGTTTTTTTTTCAAATATTTCTGACCTTTTTTTACTTTATTCTTTGGCCGCAATTTCGAATCCGCCATCTTGGGAAAAGCGTTTCGCGTGGGGGCCGCGGGCCCCGCGAGACCCGCGGAGTCACCCTGCCACCCTGTTTTTCTTTCAAATATTTGTAACCTTTTTTAGTATATTCTTTGGCCGCCATCTTGGGAACAGCATTTCGCATGGAGGCCGCGGGCCCCACGGGACCCGCGGAGGGTACCCTGCCAGCCTGTTTTATTTTCAAATATTTCTAACCATTTTTTTATTTTTATCCTTGGCCGCCATCTTGCGAACAGCATTTCGCATGGGGGCCGCGGGCCCCACGGGACCCGCGGAGGTTACCCTGCGAGCCTGTTTTTTTTTTCAAATCTTAATAGCCTTTTTTACTATATTCTTTGGCCGCCATTTTGAAACCACCACCTTGGAAAAAGTACTTCGCGTGGGGGCCGCGGACCCCGCGGGGCCCGCGGAGGATAACCTACCGCCCTATTTTTTTCATATATTACCAACCTTTTTTACTTTACTTTTTGGCCGCCATTTTGAATCCACCACCTTGGAAAAAACTTAGGTTCATTAGATTACTCCTTCCACCTAAAACGACACTTGGTCGAGTACAACCCATCTATCTCGACTGGCCACTGAGATATTCGCGTTTCCATTTTGTATGGCGGCCATCTTGTTTTCGCAATTTTGAAAAAAAATTACCGGTTCACCCATAGGCTGGCTGTTCTGAGCGACTTTAGTTCCGGGCAAACTCGAAAGGGCAAGTCGTTCTGGAGAACTGGCCTATGTGTCAGGTCAGTTTCCACGTTCAGGACGGTTTTGCATTTTTTTTGTACTTGCGATAAAATTTCTTATGCGATGGTGTATAAAATCGAATCCTATTCCTAAAACCTGCTATACAACACAAGTGAATCTATGAGTCTGACATTACTTTGTATGGCGGCCATCTTGGAAAATGGCGGAATCGAAAAATTAATTATGCCGTTTGAATATGTGGCCTCAAACTGCCCCGGATGCAAAATTTCAATCGGATCGGAGTAAAAGAAACTTTGGTCGCCACTTTGAATCCGCCATTTTGGAAAAAAAATTAGGTTCATTTAATTACTCCGCTCACTTTGAACGATATTTGTTTGAGCACCACCCACCTGTTGCGACTGGCCTCTGAGATATTTGCGTTTCAATTTTGTATGGCGGCCATTTTGTTTTTGCAATTTTGAAAAAAAAATACTGGTTGTCCTATTGGCTGGCTGTTCTGAGTGACTTTTGTTCCGGGCAAACTCGATAAGGCAAGTCGTTTCGGAGAGCTTGCCCATGTGTCAGGTCAGTTTCCACATTCAGGTAAATTTTGCCTTTATTTGTATTTTTGATAAGATTCCTAATGCGACGGTGTATAGAATCGAAACCCACCTCTTATGGGCTCTTCAAAACAACAGGTCAAAGATACAGAAATTACTTTGTATGGCGGCCATCTTGGAAAATGGCGCAATCGAAAAATAAAGTATGCGGTTGGAATCTGTGGCCTAGAAGAACCCCGGATGCAAAATTTCAATCGGATCGGAGCAAAAAAAAATTTGGCCGCCATTTTGAATCCGCCAACTTGGAAAAAAAAATACTTGGTCAGATTTCCCCCTCAACTCTGAATGACATTTGGTCGAGCACCACCCACCTATCTCGACTGGCCTCTGAGATATTCGCGTTTCAATTTTGTATGGCGGCCATCTTGTTTTCGCCATTTTGAAAAATCTTGGACCGGCTCACCCATTGGCCGGCTGTTCTGAGCGACTTTAGTTCCGGACAAACTCGATAGGTCGAGCCGTTGCGGAGAACCGCCCCATGTGTCAAGTCAATTTCCACGTTCAGGTCGATTTCGTATTTTTCTGGTGGTCGGGCAAGCAATTCTGATACGACAATGTATAGAGTCGAACCCCACCTCTTACCGGTTCCTCCAAACAACTCTGGGGTGAGTCAGTCAGTCAGTCAGTGAGTCAGTGGGTATTCAGCTATATATATTATAACTAGTATTTCGCGTGGGGGCCGCGGGCCCCAAGGGCCCCGCGGAGGTCCCGTGCCACCCTGTGTTGTTTAATAATCCTAACCTTTTTTAATTTATTCTTAGGCCGCAATTTCGAATCCGCCATCTTGGGAAAAGCGTTTCGCGTGGGGGCCGCGGGCCCCCCGGGACCCGCGGAGTCACCCTGCCACCCTGTTATTTTTCAAATATTTCTGACCTTTTTTTACTTTATTCTTTGGCCGCAATTCCGAATCCGCCATGTTGTGAAAAGCGTTTCGCGTGGGGGCCGCGGGCCCCGCGGGACCCGCGGAGTCACCCTGCCACCCTGTTATTTTTCAAATATTTCTGACCTTTTTTTACTTTATTCTTTGGCCGCAATTTCGAATCCGCCATCTCGGGAAAAGCGTTTCGCGTGGGGGCCGCGGGCCCCGCGGGACCCGCGGAGTCACCCTGCCACCCTGTTATTTTTCAAATATTTCTGACCTTTTTTTACTTTATTCTTTGGCCGCAATTCCGAATCCGCCATCTTGGGAAAAGCGTTTCGCGTGGGGGCCGCGGGCCCCGCGGGACCCGCGGAGTCACCCTGCCACCCTGTTTTTTTTTCAAATATTTCTGACCTTTTTTTACTTTATTCTTTGGCCGCAATTTCGAATCCGCCATCTTGGGAAAAGCGTTTCGCGTGGGGGCCGCGGGCCCCGCGGGACCCGCGGAGTCACCCTGCCACCCTGTTTTTCTTTCAAATATTTGTAACCTTTTTTAGTATATTCTTTGGCCGCCATCTTGGGAACAGCATTTCGCATGGAGGCCGCGGGCCCCACGGGACCCGCGGAGGGTACCCTGCTAGCCTGTTTTTCTTTTTCAAATATTTCTAGCCTTTATTACTATATTCTTTGGCCGCCGTTTTGAAATCGCCACCTTGGAAAAAGTACTTCGCGTGAGTGCCGCGGACCCCGCGGGGCCCGCGGAGGATAACCTACCACCCTATTTTTTTTCATATATTTCTAAACCTTTTTTACTTTAATCTTTGGCCGCCATTTTGAATCCACCACCTTGGAAAAAATTAGGTTCATTAGATTACTCCTCCCACCTAGAACGACACTTAGTCGAGTACTACCCATCTATCTCGACTTTCCACTGAGATATTCACGTTTCAATTTGATATGGCGGCCATCTTGTTTTCGCAATAATGCAAAAAAATTACCGGTTCACCCATAGGCTGGCTGTTCTGAGCGACTTTAGTTCCGGGCAAACTCGATGGGGCAAGTCGTTGCGGAGAACTGGCCCATGTGTCAGGTCAGTTTCTACGTTCAGGACAGTTTTGCATTTTTTTTGTTCTTGTGATAAAATTTCTTATGCGATGGTGTATAAAGTCGAACCCTATTCCTAAAAGCTGCTTTACAACACAAGTGAGCCCATGAGTCTGACATTACTTTGTATGGCGGCCATCTTTGAAAATGGCGGAATCGAAAAATTAAGTATGGCGTTTGAATTTGTGGTCTCGAAGAGCCCCGGATGAAAAATTTCAATCGGATCGGAGTAAAAGAAACTTTGGCCGCCATTTTGAATCCGCCATTTTGGAAAAAAAATTAGGTTCATTAAATTACTCCGCTCACTTTGAACGATATTTATTTGAGCCCCACCCACCTGTTGCGACTGGCCTCTGAGATATTTGCGTTTCAATTTTGTATGGCGGCCATTTTGTTTTTGCAATTTTGAAAAAAAAATACTGGTTCACCTATTGGCTGGCTGTTCTGAGTGACTTTTGTTCCGGGCAAACTCGATAGGGCAAGTCGTTGCGGAGAGCTGGCCCATGTGTCAGGTCAGTTTCCACATTCAGGTCAATTTTTCATTTCTCAGGTACTTTTGATAAAATTTTTGATGCGATAGTGTATAAAGTAAAACCCTAACTCTAAAGACTGCTCTAAAACAACAGGTCAAAAATACAGAAATTACTTTGTATGGCGGCCATCTTGGAAAATGGCGGAATCGAAAAATAAAGTATGCCATTAGAATCTCTGGCCCCGCAGAGCCCCGGATGCAAAATTTCAATCTGATCGGATCAAAAAAAAATTTGGCCGCCATTTTGAATCCGCCATCTTGGAAAAAAAATTGCTTAGTCGGATTTCCCCCTCAACTCTGAATGACATTTGGTCGAGCACCACCCATCTATCTCGACTGGCCTCTGAGATATTCGTGTTTCAATTTTGTATGGCGGCCATCTTGTTTTCGCCATTTTGAAAAATCTTGGACCGGCTCACCCATTGGCCGGCTGTTCTGAGCGACTTTAGTTCCGGGCAAACTCGACAGGTCGAGCCGTCGCGGAGAGCTGCCCCATGTGTCGGGTCAGTTTCCACGTTCAGGTCGATTTCGTATTTTTCTGGTGGTCGTGGGGTCATTTGTGATACGACAATGTATAGAGTCTAACTTCACCTCTTATGGGTTCTTCAAAACAGCATGTCAGTGAGTCAGTCAGTGAGTGGGTATTCAGCTATATATATTATAACTAGTATTTCGCGTGGGGGCCGCGGGCCCCAAGGGGCCCGCGGAGGGTCCCTTGCCACCCTGTTTTGTTTTAATAATCCTAACTTTTTTTATTTTATTCTTAGGCCGCAATTTCGAATCCGCCATCTTGTGAAAAGCGTTTCGCGTGGGGGCCGCGGGCCCCGCGGGACCCGCGGAGTCACCCTGCCACCCTGTTATTTATCAAATATTTCTGACCTTTTTTTACTTTATTCTTTGGCCGCAATTTCAAATCCGCCATCTCGGGAAAAGCGTTTCGCGTGGGGGCCGCGGGCCCCACGGGACCCGCGGAGTCACCCTGCCACCCTGTTATTTTTCAAACATTTCTGACCTTTTTTTACTTTATTCTTTGGCCGCAATTCCGAATCCGCCATCTTGTGAAAAGCGTTTCGCGTGGGGGCCGCGGGCCCCGCGGGACCCGCGGAGTCACCCTGCCACCCTGTTTTTTTTTCAAATATTTCTGACCTTTTTTTACTTTATTCTTTGGCCGCAATTTCGAATCCGCCATCTTGGGAAAAGCGTTTCGCGTGGGGGCCGCGGGCCCCGCGAGACCCGCGGAGTCACCCTGCCACCCTGTTTTTCTTTCAAATATTTGTAACCTTTTTTAGTATATTCTTTGGCCGCCATCTTGGGAACAGCATTTCGCATGGAGGCCGCGGGCCCCACGGGACCCGCGGAGGGTACCCTGCCAGCCTGTTTTATTTTCAAATATTTCTAACCATTTTTTTATTTTTATCCTTGGCCGCCATCTTGCGAACAGCATTTCGCATGGGGGCCGCGGGCCCCACGGGACCCGCGGAGGTTACCCTGCGAGCCTGTTTTTTTTTTCAAATCTTAATAGCCTTTTTTACTATATTCTTTGGCCGCCATTTTGAAACCACCACCTTGGAAAAAGTACTTCGCGTGGGGGCCGCGGACCCCGCGGGGCCCGCGGAGGATAACCTACCGCCCTATTTTTTTCATATATTACCAACCTTTTTTACTTTACTTTTTGGCCGCCATTTTGAATCCACCACCTTGGAAAAAACTTAGGTTCATTAGATTACTCCTTCCACCTAAAACGACACTTGGTCGAGTACAACCCATCTATCTCGACTGGCCACTGAGATATTCGCGTTTCCATTTTGTATGGCGGCCATCTTGTTTTCGCAATTTTGAAAAAAAATTACCGGTTCACCCATAGGCTGGCTGTTCTGAGCGACTTTAGTTCCGGGCAAACTCGAAAGGGCAAGTCGTTCTGGAGAACTGGCCTATGTGTCAGGTCAGTTTCCACGTTCAGGACGGTTTTGCATTTTTTTTGTACTTGCGATAAAATTTCTTATGCGATGGTGTATAAAATCGAATCCTATTCCTAAAACCTGCTATACAACACAAGTGAATCTATGAGTCTGACATTACTTTGTATGGCGGCCATCTTGGAAAATGGCGGAATCGAAAAATTAATTATGCCGTTTGAATATGTGGCCTCAAACTGCCCCGGATGCAAAATTTCAATCGGATCGGAGTAAAAGAAACTTTGGTCGCCACTTTGAATCCGCCATTTTGGAAAAAAAATTAGGTTCATTTAATTACTCCGCTCACTTTGAACGATATTTGTTTGAGCACCACCCACCTGTTGCGACTGGCCTCTGAGATATTTGCGTTTCAATTTTGTATGGCGGCCATTTTGTTTTTGCAATTTTGAAAAAAAAATACTGGTTGTCCTATTGGCTGGCTGTTCTGAGTGACTTTTGTTCCGGGCAAACTCGATAAGGCAAGTCGTTTCGGAGAGCTTGCCCATGTGTCAGGTCAGTTTCCACATTCAGGTAAATTTTGCCTTTATTTGTATTTTTGATAAGATTCCTAATGCGACGGTGTATAGAATCGAAACCCACCTCTTATGGGCTCTTCAAAACAACAGGTCAAAGATACAGAAATTACTTTGTATGGCGGCCATCTTGGAAAATGGCGCAATCGAAAAATAAAGTATGCGGTTGGAATCTGTGGCCTAGAAGAACCCCGGATGCAAAATTTCAATCGGATCGGAGCAAAAAAAAATTTGGCCGCCATTTTGAATCCGCCAACTTGGAAAAAAAAATACTTGGTCAGATTTCCCCCTCAACTCTGAATGACATTTGGTCGAGCACCACCCACCTATCTCGACTGGCCTCTGAGATATTCGCGTTTCAATTTTGTATGGCGGCCATCTTGTTTTCGCCATTTTGAAAAATCTTGGACCGGCTCACCCATTGGCCGGCTGTTCTGAGCGACTTTAGTTCCGGACAAACTCGATAGGTCGAGCCGTTGCGGAGAACCGCCCCATGTGTCAAGTCAATTTCCACGTTCAGGTCGATTTCGTATTTTTCTGGTGGTCGGGCAAGCAATTCTGATACGACAATGTATAGAGTCGAACCCCACCTCTTACCGGTTCCTCCAAACAACTCTGGGGTGAGTCAGTCAGTCAGTCAGTGAGTCAGTGGGTATTCAGCTATATATATTATAACTAGTATTTCGCGTGGGGGCCGCGGGCCCCAAGGGGCCCGCGGAGGGTCCCGTGCCACCCTGTTTTGTTTTAATAATCCTAACCTTTTTTATTTTATTCTTAGGCCGCAATTTCGAATCCGCCATCTTGTGAAAAGCGTTTCGCGTGGGGGCCGCGGGCCCCGCGGGACCCGCGGAGTCACCCTGCCACCCTGTTATTTATCAAATATTTCTGACCTTTTTTTATTTTATTCTTTGGCCGCAATTCCGAATCCGCCATCTTGTGAAAAGCGTTTCGCGCGGGGGCCGCGGGCCCCGCGGGACCCGCGGAGTCACCCTGCCACCCTGTTTTTTTTTCAAATATTTCTGACTTTTTTTACTTTATTCTTTAGCCGCAATTTCGAATCCGCCATCTTGGGAAAAGCGTTTCGCGTGGGGGCCGCGGGCCCCACGGGACCCGCGGAGGGTACCCTGCCAGCCTGCTTTTTTTTCAAATTTTTCCAGCTTTTTCTACTATATTCTTTGGCCGCAATTTCAAATCCGCCATCTTGGGAAAAGCGTTTCGCGTGGGGGCCGCGGGCCCCGCGAGACCCGCGGAGTTACCCTGCCACCCTGTTTTTCTTTCAAATATTTGGCCCCCAAGGGGCCCGCGGAGGTCCCGTGCCACCCTGTTTTGTTTTAATAATCCTAACCTTTTTTTTTACTATATAGTTTGGCCGCCTTTTTGAAACCGGCACCATGGATAAAGTATTCTGCGTGGGGGCCGCGGAGGATACCCTGCCACCCAGTTTTTTTCTCAAATATTTCTAACATTTTTTACTATCGTATTTGGCCGCCATTTTGTATCCGCCATCTTGGAAAAAGTATTTCGCGTGGAGGCCGCGAAGGGTACCCTGCCATCCTGTTGTTTTTCAAATATTTCAAACCTATTTTTACTTTATTATTTGGCTGCCCTCTCGGGAAAAGCAATTCGCATGCGGGCCGCGGGCCCCACGAGACCCGCGGAGGGTACCCTGCCAGCCTGCTGTTTTTTCAAATATTTCTAGCCTTTTTTACTATATTCTATGGCCGCCATCTTAGAAAAAGCATTTCGCATGGGGGCCGCGGGCCCCACGGGACCCGCGGAGGGTACCCTGCCAGCCTGTTGTATTTTCAAATATTACTACATTCTATAGCCGTCATTTTGAAACCACTACCTTGGAAAAAGTACTTCGTATGGGGGCCGCGGGCCCCACGGGACCCGCGGAGGGTACCCTGCCAGCCTGTTGTATTTTCAAATATTACTACATTTTTTGGCCGTCATTTTGAAACCACTACCTTGGAAAAAGTATTTCGCGTGGGGGCCGCGGCCCCCGCGGGGACCGCGGAGGGTAACCTACCACCCTGTATTTTTTTTCAAATATTTCTAACGTTTTTTACTACATTCTTTGGCCTTCATTTTGAAACCACCATCTTGGAAAAAGTATTTCGCCTGGGGGCCGCGGCCCCCGCGGGGACCGCGAAGGGTAACCTACCACCCTGTATTTTTTTCAAATATTTCTAACGTTTTTTACTACATTCTTTGGCCTTCATTTTGAAACCACCATCTTGGAAAAAGTATTTCGTGTGGGGGCCGCGGCCCCCGCGGGGACCGCGGAAGGTAACCTACCACCCTGTATGTCACTTAGTCGAGCACAACCCATCTATCTCGACTGGCCACTGAGATATTCGCGTTTCAATTTTGTAAGGCGACCATTTTGTTTTAGCAATTTTGAAAAAAAAAAACCGGTTGACCCATAGGCTGGCTGTTCTGAGCGACTTTAGTTCCGGGCAAACTCGATAGAGCAAGTCGTTGCGGAGAGCTGGCCCATGTGTCAAGTAAGTTTCCACGTTAAGGTCAGTTTTGCATTTTTTTCGTACTTGTGATAAAATTTCTTATGCGATGGTGTCTAAGTCGGACCCTATTTCTAAAAGCTGCTATACAATACAAGTGAGTCTATGAGTCTGACATTACTTTGTATGGCGGCCATCTTGGAAAATGGCGGAATCGAAAAATAAATTCTAGCGTCAGAATTTGTGGCCCTTAAGAGGCTCGGGTGCAAAATTTGACTCAGAACGGACTCAAAAAAAAAAATTGGCCGCCATTTTGAATCCGCCATTTTGGAAAAAAAAATTAGTTCATTGAATTACTCCGCCCACTTTGAACAACATTTGATCGAGCACCATCCACCTGTTGCGACTGGCCTCTGAGATATTCGCGTTTCAAATTTGTATGGCGGCCATCTTGTTTTTGCAATTTTGAAAAAAAAAATACCGGTTCACCCATTGGCTGGGTGTTTTGAGCGACTTTTGTTCCGGGCAAACTCGATAGGGCAATTCATCGCGGAGAGCTGCCCCATGTGTTAAGTCAGTTTCCACGTTCAGGTCAATTTTTTATTTTTGTGGTACTTATCATAAAATTTTTGAAGCAAAGGTGTGTAGAGTCGAACCCTACCTCTTATGGGCTCCTCAAAACAACAGGTCAAAGATACAGAAATTACTTTGTATGGCGGCCATCTTGGAAAATGGCGGAATCGAAAAATAAAGTATGACGTTTGAATCTGCGGCCTCGAAGAGCCCCGGACGCAAAATTTCAATCGGATCGGAGTAAAAAAAAATTTGGACGCCATTTTGAATCCGCCGTCTTGGAAAAAAAAATGCTGTCAGACTTCCCCCTCAACTCTGAATGACATTTGGTCGAGCACCACCCGTCTATCTCGACTGGTTTCTGAGATATTCGCGTTTAAATTTCGTATGGCGGCCATTTTGTTTTCGCAATTTTGAAAAAAAATACCGGTTCACCCATAGGCTGGCTGTTCTGAGCGACTTTAGTTCCGGGCAAACTCGATAGGGCAAGTCGTTGCGGAGAGCTGCCCCATGTGTCAAGTCAGTTTCCACGTTAAGGTCGGTTTTGCATTTTTTTTGTACTTGTGATAAAATTTCTTATGCGATGATGTATAAAGTCGAACCCTATTCCTAAAAGCTGCTATACAACACAAATGAGTCTATGAGTCTGACATTACTTAGTATGGCGGCCATCTTTGAAAATGGCGGAATCGAAAAATTTAGTATGGCGTTTGAATTTGTGGTCTTGAAGAACCCCGGATGCAAAATTTCAATCGGATCGGAGTAAAAAAAACTTTGGCCGCCATTTTGAATCCGCCATCTTGGAAAAAATTATAGCTCATCAGATTACCACTGCCACCTTGAACAACATTTGGTCGAGCACCACCCACCTATTGCGAATGGCCTCTGAGATATTTGCGTTTCAATTTTGTATGGCGGCCATTTTGTTTTCGCAATTTTGAAAAAAAATTACCGGTTCACCTATTGGCTGGCTGTTCTGAGCGACTTTTGTTCCGGGCAAACTCGATAGGACAAGTCATTGCGGAGAACTGGCCAATGTGTCAAGTCAATTTCCACATTCAGGTCAATTTTGCTTTTACTTGTACCTTTGATATAATTTCTAATGCAAAAGTGTATTGAATCGAACCCCACCTCTTATGGGCACCTCAAAACAACAGATCAAAGATACAGAAATTACTTTGTATGGCGGCCATCTTGGAAAATGGCGGAACCGAAAAATAAAGTATGCCATTTGAATCTGTGGCCCCAAAGATCCCCGGATGCAAATTTTCAATCGGATCGGATAAAAAAAAAATTTGGCCGCCATTTTGAATCCGCCATCTTGGAAAAAAAATTGCTTAGTCAGATTTTCCCTTCAACTCTAAATGACATTTGGTCGAGCACCACCCATCTATCTCGACCGGCCTCTGAGATATTCGCGTTTCAATTTTGTATGGCGGCCATCTTGTTTTCGCCATTTTGAAAAATCTTGGACCGGCTCACCCATTGGCCGGCTGTTCTGAGCGACTTTAGTTCCGGACAAACTCGATAGGTCGAGCCGTTGCGGAGAACCGTCCCATGTGTCAAGTCAGTTTCCACGTTCAGGTCGATTTCGTATTTTTCTGGTGGTCGTGGGAGCATTTCTGATACGATGGTGTATAGAGTCGAGCCTTACCTCTTACAGGTTCTTCAAAACAGCATGTCAGTGAGTCAGTCAGTGAGTGAGTGGGTATTCAGCTATATATATTATAATAACTAGTATTTCGCGTGGGGGCCGCGGGCCCCAAGGGCCCCGCGGAGGTCCCGTGCCTTCCTGTTTAGTTTAAATAATCCTAACCTTTTTTATTTTATTCTTTGGCCGCAATTCCGAATCCGCCATGTTGTGAAAAGCGTTTCGCGTGGGGGCCTCGGGCCCCGCAGGACCCGCGGAGTCACCCTGCCACCCTGTTTTTATTTCAAATATTTGTAACCGTTTTTAGTATATTCTTTGGCCGCCATCTTGGGAACAGCATTTCGCATGGAGGCCGCGGGCCCCACGGGACCCGCGGAGGGTACCCTGCCAGCCTGCTTTTTTTTCAAATTTTTCCAGCTTTTTCTACTATATTCTTTGGCCGCCGTTTTGAAGCCGGCACCTTGGAAAAAGTACTTCGCGTGGGGGCCGCGGGCCCCACGGGACCCGCGGAGGGTACCCTGCCAGCCTGCTTTTTTTTTCAAATTTTTCCAGCTTTTTCTACTATATTCTTTGGCCGCCGTTTTGAAACCGCCACCTTGGAAAAAGTACTTCGCGTGTGGGCCGCGGGCCCCACGGGACCCGCGGAGTCACCCTGCCACCCTGTTTTTCTTTCAAATATTTGTAACCTTTTTTAGTATATTCTTTGGCCGCCTTCTTGAGAACAGCATTTCGCATGGAGGCCGCGGGCCCCACGGGACCCGCGGAGGGTACCCTGCCAGCCTGCTTTTTTTTTCAAATTTTTCCAGCTTTTTCTACTATATTCTTTGGCCGCAATTTCGAATCCGCCATCTCGGGAAAAGCGTTTCGCGTGGGGGCCGCGGGCCCCGCGGGACCCGCGGAGTCACCCTGCCACCCTGTTTTTCTTTCAAATATTTGTAACCTTTTTTAGTATATTTCAATTTGGTATGGCGGCCATCTTGTTTTCGCAATTTTGCAAAAAAATTACCGGTTCACCGATAGGCTGGCTGTTCTGAGCGACTTTAGTTCCGGGCAAACTCGATGGGGCAAGTCGTTGCGGAGAACTGGCCCATGTGTCAGGTCAGTTTCTACGTTCAGGACAGTTTTGCATTTTTTTTGTACTTGTGATAAAATTTCTTATGCGATGGTGTATAAAGTCGAACCCTATTCCTAAAAGCTGCTTTACAACACAAGTGAGCCCATGAGTCTGACATTACTTTGTATGGCGGCCATCTTTGAAAATGGCGGAATCGAAAAATTAAGTATGGCGTTTGAATTTGTGGTCTCGAAGAGCCCCGGATGCAAAATTTCAATCGGATCGCAGTAAAAGAAACTTTGGCCGCCATTTTGAATCCGCCATTTTGGAACAAAAAATTGGTTCATTAAATTACTCCGCTCACTTTGAACGATATTTGTTTGAGCACCACCCACCTATTGCGACTGGCCTCTGAGATATTTGCGTTTCAATTTTGTATGGCGGCCATTTTGTTTTTGCAATTTTGAAAAAAAAATACTGGTTCACCTATTGGCTGGCTGTTTTGAGTGACTTTTGTTCCGGGCAAACTCGATAGGGCAAGTCGTTGCGGAGAGCTGGCCCATGTGTCAGGTCAGTTTCCACATTCAGGTCAATTTTTAATTTTTTGGTACTAAGCATGAAATTTCTAAAGCGACGGTGTATAGAATCGAACCCCACCTCTTATGGGCTCTTCAAAACAACAGGTCAAAGATACAGAAATTACTTTGTATGGCGGCCATCTTGGAAAATGGCGGAATCAAAAAATAAAGTATGCGGTTGGAATCTGTGGTCTAGAAGAGCCCCGGATGTAAAATTTCAGTCTGATAGGAGAAAAAAAAAAATTGGCCGCCATTTTGAATCCGCCATCTTGGAAAAAAAATTGCTTAGTCGGATTTCCCCCTCAACTCTGAATGACATTTGGTCGAGCACCACCCACCTATCTCGACTGGCCTCTGAGATATTCGCGTTTCAATTTTGTATGGCGGCCATCTTGTTTTCGCCATTTTGAAAAAACTTTGAGCGGCTCACCTATTGGCTGGCTGTTCTGAGCGACTTTAGTTCCGGGCAAACTCGATAGGTCGAGCCGTTGCGAAGAACCACCCCATGTGTCGGGTCAGTTTCCACATTCAGGTCGATTTCGTATTTTTCTGGTGGTCGGGCAAGCATTTTTGATACGACAATGTATAGAGTCGAACCCCACCTCTTACCGGTTCCTCCAAACAACTCTGGGGTGAGTGAGTCAGTGAGTGGGTATTCAGCTATATATATTATAATAACTAGTATTTCGCGTGGGGGCCGCGGGCCCCAAGGGCCCCGCGGAGGTCCCGTGCCACCCTGTTTAGTTTTAATAATCCTAACCTTTTTTATTTTATACTTAGGCCGCAATTTCAAATCCGCCATCTTGGGAAAAGCGTTTCGCGTGGGGGCCGCGGGCCCCGCAGGACCCGCGGAGTCACCCTGCCACCCTGTTTTTTTTTTCAAATATTTCTGACCTTTTTTTACTTTATTCTTTGGCCGCAATTTCGAATCCGCCATCTTGGGAAAAGCGTTTCGCGTGGGGGCCGCGGGCCCCACGGGACCCGCGGAGTCACCCTGCCACCCTGTTTTTCTTTCAAATATTTCTGACCTTTTTTTACTTTATTCTTTGGCCGCAATTTCGAATCCGCCATCTTGAGAAAAGCGTTTCGCGTGGGGGCCGCGGGCCCCGCGGGACCCGCGGAGTCACCCTGCCACTCTGTTTTTCTTTCAAATATTTCTGACCTTTTTTTACTTTATTCTTTGGCCGCAATTCCGAATCCGCCATCTTGGGAAAAGCGTTTCGCGTGGGGGCCGCGGGCCCCGCGGGACCCGCGGAGTCACTCTGCCACCCTGTTTTTCTTTAAAATATTTGTAACCTTTTTAGTATATTCTTTGGCCGCCATCTTGGGAACAGCATTTCGCATGGAGGCCGCGGGCCCCACGGGACCCGCGGAGGGTACCCTGCCAGCCTGCTTTTTTTTTCAAATTTTTCCAGCCTTTTCTACTATATTCTTTGGCCGCCGTTTTGAAACAGCCACCTTGGAAAAAGTACTTCGCGTGTGGGCCGCGGGCCCCACGGGACCCGCGGAGGGTTTCCTGGCACCCTGTGTTTTTTTTTTCAAATATATCTAACCATTTTTTTACGATATTCTGTGGCTGCCATCTTGGAAACAGCATTTCGCATGGAGGCCGCGGGCCCCACGGGACCCGCGGAGGGTACCCTGCTAGCCTGTTTTTCTTTTTCAAATATTTCTAGCCTTTATTACTATATTCTTTGGCCGCCGTTTTGAAATCGCCACCTTGGAAAAAGTACTTCGCGTGGGTGCCGCGGACCCCGCGGGTCCCGCGGAGGATAACCAACCACCCTATTTTTTTTCATATATTTCTAAACCTTTTTTATCAATTTAGTATGGCGGCCATCTTGTTTTCGCAATTTTGCAAAAAAATTACCGGTTCACCCATAGGCTGGCTGTTCTGAGCGACTTTAGCTCCGGGCAAACACGATGGGGCAAGTCGTTGCGGAGAACTGGCCCATGTGTCAGGTCAGTTTCTACGTTCAGGACAGTTTTGCATTTTTTTTGTACTTGTGATAAAATTTCTTATACGATGGTGTATAAAGTCGAACCCTATTCCTAAAAGCTGCTTTACAACACAAGTGAGCCCATGAGTCTGACATTACTTTGTATGGCGGCCATCTTTGAAAATGGCGGAATCGAAAAGTTAAGTATGGCGTTTGAATTTGTGGTCTCGAAGAGCCCCGGATGCAAAATTTCAATCGGATCGGAGTAAAAGAAACTGTGGCCGCCATTTTGAATCCGCCATTTTGGAAAAATAAATTAGTTCATTAAATTACTTTGCTCTTTTTGAACGATATTTGTTTGAGCACCACCCACCTGTTGCGACTGGCCTCTGAGATATTGGCGTTTCAATTTTGTATGGCGGCCATTTTGTTTTTGCAATTTTGAAAAAAAAATACTGGTTTACCTATTGACTGGCTGTTCTGAGTGACTTTTGTTCCGGGCAAACTCGATAGGGCTAGTCGTTGCGGAGAGCTGGCCCGTGTGTCAGGTCAGTTTCCACATTCAGGTAAATTTTTCATTTTTTGGTACTAACCATGAAATTTCTAAAGCGACGATGTATAGAATCGAACCCCACCTCTTATGGGCTCTTCAAAACAACAGGTCAAAGATACAGAAATTACTTTGTATGGCGGCCATCTTGGAAAATGGCGGAATCGAAAAATAAAGTATGCGGTTGGAATCTGTGGCCTAGAAGAGCCCCGGATGCAAATTTTCAATTGGATCGGAGTAAAAAAAAATTTGGTCGCCATTTTGAATCCGCCATCTTGGAAAAAAAATTGCTTAGTCGGATTTCCCCCTCAACTCTGAATGACATTTGGTCGAGCACCACCCGTCTATCTCGACTGGCCTCTGAGATATTCGCGTTTCAATTTTGTATGGCGGCCATCTTGTTTTCGCCATTTTGAAAAAACTTTGACCGGCTCACCCATTGGCTGGCTGTTCTGAGCGACTTTAGTTCCGGGCAAACTCGATAGGTCGAGCCGTTGCGGAGAACCGCCCCATGTGTCAGGTCAATTTCCACGTTCAGGTCGATTTCGTATTTTTCTGGTGGTCGGGCAAGCATTTCTGATACAACGATGTATAGAGTCTAACCTCACCTATTACAGGTTCCTCCAAACAACTCTGGGGTGAGTCAGTCAGTCAGTCAGTCAGTGAGTGGGTATTCAGCTATATATATTATAAAATAATAATAACGAGTTATGTTGGCCATCCTGACAGCATAGACCAAAAATGGCCTCGTCGTGAATTTTAATTAAAAAAAACCGGCCAAGTGGGAGTCGGACTCTAACATGAAGGGTTCCGTACCATTATCTATAAATATCTAAATCCAGTATAAGCAGAGCCCTGCTCCAAAGCAAAATGCACCCAGTGTGGGATATATACAGACATACATCCTTTTCTGTTGTATGGCCTTCTTATTTTTCATTGTTACATTCTCACATTTTTTTAATCTTAAGTATTATACAGTAATGTTATGTGTGTATGTATGTATTATTTTATTTTATTTATTTAGCTATGTATTATATTTATGTTGGTATTGTTGTTTTTATTATCCCTGCGTTTATCCTGTCTATTTGTTTCCGCCACCTACTTAAACTGTCTCCAACTTATTTCTATTATTGGTTGTCTGGTAGAGATCGCTATTAAGCGATAAGACCGTCGATTGTCTACTTTGTTCTTTGATTCTGTATTGTTTTGTACTGATTTGTGGTGTTCAATAAAGAGTATTTGTATTGTATTATACATACATTATTCTGGTTTTTAATATTGGTAGTTAAAGCGGCAACAGATATACATCATTTGTGAATATTTCAAGCGTCTACCTGGTGCCGTTATTAATATCGAGCAAAAAACGCAAAAAAAACCCGTTTGTGGTATGGCAGCTCCCCTAAAATATTAATTTTATTCTGTTTTTAGTATTTATTGTTATAGCGGCAACATAAATACCATCATCTGTCTAGCTATCACGGGGGACAGACAGCGGAACCTCATGAATAGGATTTCCGTTTTTACCCTTCGAGCGGTGGCGTAACTACAAATTCATCAGATGGGGGCCCTTCCTCACTATAAAAAAGTGCATCATCTTCCCTTCTGAGCTCAAGGCCAGGCCAGTTCGGGGTCCCGTAGAGCTGGGGGCTCCTTTCATTTTGCCAGCCCTACCACCCGATAGTTACGCCGCTGCTTTCGAGTACGGAACCCTAAAAATGACAGCAATGACAGCGAATTAGCGGGAAAACGTAACCTTTTACGAAGACACGAGCTTAGTTTAGTTTCTATTTCTAATGATTTTAAAAATGAATATACCTATACCACCATGTTCTACTTCATAAGTATAAAGTTATGTTTATTTTCGAAAGAATCACTTTTACTTTTCGCAAGCTTAGTTCGGTTCTGGCTGGGGTCGCAAAAACCTAACCCTCCTCCTCGCTTTGCTCGTCGTCGTACCTACCTAACTCTTCTGACTCTTTTTCAAATTTATCAGGTACTTACTTTAGAAACAAAGTATATCACTTAACATTAGCTATATCATGTTAATTAATCTTATAGTTATAAGATAATTATTTATTACTTATTATAAACGGTAGGTACACTTTATGTGTATCATCACTACATAGTATAAAACAAAGTCGCTTTCTCTGTCCCTATGTCCCTATGTTCCTATGTCCCTATGTCCCTATGTATGCTTATGTCTTCAAAATTACACAACGGATTTTGATGCGGTTTTTTTTAATAGATAGAGTGATTCAAGAGGAAGGGTTTTATGTACAATTCTACGCAGACGAAGTCGCGGGCAGAAGCTAGTGTTATATAAAATGCAATTAGTTGGAAACTTTGTTCGATGAGGTCCTCGACGATCTCCTACCTACAGCGTAATGTTGGGCAGGAGGCTTCGGTAGCCGACCTAGAGTTAGCGCTTGCAACACATAGCAGTGCCACGGCAGGCCGGTGGTAGCACGAGGTCGGTCAGGTATCGCTGCACCACACGGTAATCGTCCTCCCCTCGTGGCGTAAATGTAATACCCCCTCCACCGAGCACGGAGATCGGGGGGTGGCCCAGCTCCTCCCGCAGCTTGCGAATGTGCTTGGGCCTCTCGGGCAGCACGTCCACTACGAGGCGCGGGTAGCGATCTCGCGCGGCGGCGGTCGTGGTGTGCTGCTTCGGCGGCGTTGTTGTCAGTGGTCCGTGGGCCTTTTCTTCGTCATCGTCGGACCTCAGGTCCTCCCTCTTCTGAGGGCGTTGCGTCCATGTGCGACAAGTTCAGCCCTGGCATAGACAGACGCTGGCCGAAGGGGGGGGGGGGGGGGGGGACAAAGACGGGCGCCGGTTGGTGGTGGTAGTAGCAGCGAACGGCGGCGACAGGTTGGCTGACGGCGGGAAGCACAAATGCGAAGGGACGCGGATGGTCAGCACCTCCACCAGTGCTTACAAGCCAGGATGGGGCGATGGTGCGTGCGTAGCTGGCTCTGCTATGGGCTCGAGCTTGGCTGGTCGTGACGTGGGCGGCGCTTGGTGCGAGAGTGGCAGGCGGGACGGGTGGGCTGGGCGTGGGGTCTTGCGCGCTGCGCGGGCGGCGCTCTAAAGGCTAGTGGTGAGCGGGGCGTGGACTTGGCGTAAATTCCTGTTCTAATTCATCGAGGCTGGCTGTCCGCAATAACGTTAAGCGGTTCAACACTTCACTGGCGATTGGACGTAGATTGTTGCACGGACTCTACCTGTACCTGATCGAAAAAAAACGCTTTGTCGGTTTCCGAGATGCGCAACCAATTGTTTGAGGTTAGGTTCGCGGGCCGTCACATCAAACTCTAACGACCTCCACGCCGCCTCAACCGAACCTAAATATCTTTTAGTCTTTTAGTAACGCACCTACTGCTCTATCTACCACGCCATTTAAATGTTCCTCGGAAACAACAGCTACTACCTACCTACTCGTGATTCATCCGGACGTTTGGTCATACACTTGAACAGATACCTATTTAACTATCTTAAGCTGTGACGAAACGTGATATGACGCCAAAAATTGCTATACCTATACAATACAGTAGGTACAACGTGCTTAGACGTTCAACTTGGAAAAAAAAGAGATTTCCAATAACGTCAGTGAACACCCAATGTCTATACCTACTAAATTTCCTTGGCTACGTCATTGTGCTACCTACACGATTTATAAATTTGTAGTACATACCTATTTTGTAATTTGTATTTCAATTAAAGCAAAACGTGATCGTTGCACAATGTTTTAGCGGTGGCACTGCTGCTTGGGGTCACACTGAGAAACGGTACTCGGTGAAACCTGTGGCCTTAAAGAGCCCCGGATGCAAAATTTCAATAGGAACGGACTCAAAAAAAAATTGGCCGCCATTTTGAATCCGCCATCTTGGACAAAAATTTGGTTCATTAGATTACCCCTCCCATCTTGAACGTCACTTGGTCGAGCACAACCCATCCATCTCGACTGGCCTCTGAGATATTGGCGTTTCAATTTTGTATGGCGGCCATCTTGTTTTCGTGCTTTTGAAAAAAAAACACCGGCTTACCCATTGGCCGGCTGTTCTGAGCGACTTTAGTTCCGGGCAAACTCGATAGGGCAAGTCGTTGCGGAGAGCTGGCCCATGTGTCAAGTCAGTTTCCACGTTAAGGTCGGTTTTGCATTTATTTTGTACTTGTGATCAAATTTCTTATGCGATGGTGTAAAAGCTGCTATACAACACAAGTGAGTCCATGAGTCTGACATTATTTTGTATGGCGGCCATCTTTGAAAATGGCGGAATCGAAAAATTAAGTATGGCGTTTGAATTTGTGGTCTCGAAGAGCCCCGGATGCAAAATTTCAATCGGATCGGAGTAAAAGAAACGTTGGCCGCCATTTTGAATCCGCCATCTTGGAAAAATAATAGGTTCATTAAATAACCCTTCTCAACTTGAACGAAGTTTGGTCGAGCACCACCAACCTATTGTGATTGGCCTCTGAGATATTTGCGTTTCAATTTTGTATGGCGGCCATCTTGTTTTTGCAATTTTGAAAAAAAAATACTGGTTCACCCATTGGCTGGCTGTTCTGAGCGACTTTTGTTCCGGGAAAACTCAATAAAGCAATTCATCGCGGGGAGCTGGCCAATGTGTCAGGTCAGTTTCCACATTTAGGTCAATTTTTCATTTTTTTCGTACTTTTAATATAATTTCTAATGCGAAAGTGTATAAAGTCGAATCCCACCTCTTATGGGTTCCTCAAAACAACAGGTCAAAATTACAGAAATTACTGTGTATGGCGGCCATCTTGGAAAATGGTGGAACCGAAAATAAAGTATGCCATCACAATCTGTGGCCTCAAAGAGCCCCGGATGCAAAATTTCAATCGGATCGGATTAAAAAAAAATTTGGCCGCCATTTTGAATCCGCCATCTTGGAAAAAAAATTGCTTAGTCAGATTTCCCCTTCGACTCTGAATGACATTTGGTCGAGCACCACCCGTCTATCTCGACTGGCCTCTGAGATATTCGCGTTTCAATTTTGTATGGCGGCCATCTTGTTTTCGCCATTTTGAAAAATCTTGGACCGGCTCACCCATTGGCCGGCTGTTCTGAGCGACTTTAGTTCCGGGGAAACCCGATAGGTCGTGCCGTCACGGAGAACCACCCCATGTGTCGGGTTAGTTTCCACGTTCAGGTCGATTTCGTATTTTTCTGGTGGTCGGGCAAGCATTTTTGATACGACAATGTATAGAGTCGAACCCCACCTCTTACCGGTTCCTCCAAACAACTCTGGGGTGAGTCAGTCAGTCAGTGAGTCAGTGGGTATTCAGCTATATATATTATAATAGAATATAAAAATGAAATATTGTTTTTACCTAACGAACAAACACATACACACACACAAATAACGTCTATATCCCTTACGGGGTAGACAGAGCCTGAGGTAACAAGACCTAAAGGCCACGTTTAGCATGATTGTAGGAGTATTGGTGGAAAGGGGAATCAAAATAGTGATGGGTTGCTAGCCGCATCCTAACGAACAAAATATTTGTAAAATAATGTTGCAGCACACACGTCCCCCGGAAACGAACACGTCCGGGGCCGTTACGGGCGCAAGTATATTGCCCAAGTTTAGGGACCGATTCTTCCGCACCCGGCGCTCCCAAGTTTTTACGTTATTTTGTTCATGGCTATATTTAAATGAGGTTTGGCCAAAACAAAATTTATGACCGTGATCACAGCATAGGCAGCCCTGGATTTTTAAAAATAAGGTTACATCACAGTTTCACGAGAAACGCGTTAGCTTAAAGAATTGGCGGCAGCTCCTCCAAAACGTCTAGAAAAAGGCACTTTTTAAAATTTATTCGGACAAAAATGAAAACTTTTTTACATACATTAATCACGTCTTTACCCCTTACGGGGTAGACAGAGCCTAAGGTAAAAATACCTAAAAACCACGCGTAGCATGATTGTAGGCGTATGGATGGAAAGGGGAATCAAAACAGTGATGGGTTGCTAGCCACATATAACATGATTCCTAAAACTTGCACCCAATCCCTCGATGGGCTTTTACCATCTACGCGGGAAGAGCAGCAATGTTTTTACTTTGCTCCCAGACCGGCGTGGAAGGAACAGCGCAAAGTAATGCCAGAATCTATACACTACTATGTCGTAATAAGTATGAACAATTTGAGTAATATCTAAGTAAGTAATATATTTGAGTAATTTGAGTATTATCTTTTCTTTTTGCTTCTGATTTAATCCTTTTCTGTTGTATGGCCTTCTTATTTTTCATTGCTTCTCACATTTATTTTATCTTAAGTTTTATGTTATGTGTATATGTATGAATTATTTTATTTTATTTATTTAGCTATGTATTATATTTATGTTGATACTGTTGTTTTTATTATCCCTGCGTTTATCCTGTCTATTTGTTTCCGCCACCTACTTAAACTGTCTCCAACTTATTTAGCTTCTTGGTTGTCTGGAAGAGATCGCTATTAAGCGATAAGACCGCCTATTGTCTACAATGTTCTTTGTTTCTGTATTGTTTTGTACTGATTTGTGGTGTTCAATAAAGAGTATTTGTATTGTATTGTTGTTGTATTGTAATATCGTCTCTCCAGACTAGAGATGGAAAGTAAAGTAAAATTTATTTTCCAAAATAGAAATAAATTACAATATTAGGAAATTCAATGACTCCCCACTGCACAGCCTGCATCGCGGCACCCAAACAATATCAAAAAAACTGTTACCATCAATTATGAAGCGGTCAGAATGACAAAAAAGGCAAAAAACATGTCGTTTTTAAATTGATATAACAATAATTTACAGATGGGAACCCAAATACTAACAAGAAATTAAAACATTGTATTAATAAATAAATAAATAGCTGCAAATGCGTGTGTATGTGTTAAGTGTGTGTGTGTGTGTGTGTGTGTGTGTGTGTGTGTGTGTGTGTGTGTGTGTGTGTGTGAGAGAGAAAGAGCTCGCCATTCAGAGTGGAGTGCTCACATCACCAGGTGCACTTGTTCGTTTGCCTTTCTTGTTATAAAGAACATGTAGGAAAATAATTGTAACATAATAATATAATTAATGCATAGCAGACGTTTTCAAAAAAGGTCAGGTCAGGAGTACTCGAAAACGACGAGCATGTATGTGGATGAAGCGAAAGAGGTATGTCAGGATCGCAGCAAGTGGAACAAAGTAGTCTCTGCCTACCCCCGTGGGAAAGAGGATGACGGTATGTATGTTGGGTACCCAGCTAAATTTGTGTAAAGTTTATCGAGTTCGTCATGTTTATAGTATTACAGTTATTTGCATTTAGGATACAAGATAGCACAGCAAAAGTTGTCTGTAAGACGAAGTTGACGGCAAACTGTAAAGAACGCTTTGTGTAACTTTTCCATGCGAAGTTTCATAATTTTGACATCCATTCAGTAAGTTTGTCTGTCGCAGAACTGTGTTTAGCTATCGTCTCGTTTTATACAAACATTCAAAAGTTACAACACAAAAGTGACAACATATATTATATAATAATGAAACAAAGCTTCTTATTATAAAATGGTAATTTTTGTAACGAATTTTGCCTTCTCTATATCGTTAACAAATACATACATACATACACAAAACCATCTTTATCCCTTATGGGGTAGACAAAGCCTAAGGTAACAGGTACCTACAGGCCACATTTAGCAAGATTGTGGGTATAGGTGGAAAATGGAATCAAAATAGTGATGGGTTGCTAGTCTCATCGCCTATAACATGCACCTATGATTTTCGCCCATTCCCTCGATGGGCTTTTACAATCTGCGCGGGAAGAGAAGCAACTGGTAAATTCTATGTTTTTTCTTTACTCCCAGACCAGCATGAAATAAACATACAATCAACAATGTTAACATCTACATATTTGTGTACATGACTTGACAATGAATAAATAAATAAATTCCTTCCTCTTGAATCACTCTATCTATTAAAAAAACCGCATCAAAATCCGTTGCGTAGTTTTAAAGATCTAAGCGTATGTACATAGGGACAGACAGGGAGCAGAAAGCGCCTTTGTTTTATACTATGTAGTGATAATAAGCAGCAATGAGTGCGAGAGAGACAAACGTCATGCTAATTATTGCTATCTCAACTCATGTTATTGCAGCCTCGAGACATTTTGTTGTATTTAAATTTACATATTTCGTATTTAATTCATTCTTATCTTGCGGGTTATTTTAGCTCAAATTTTAAGCATTCTTTTAATTCATGAACGAACCTTACATTTCCATATTTTCAGTAACATGACTGTAGACGTGTGGTTCTTTTAGGGTTCTGTAGCTAATAATGGAAGAAATGGAACCCGTTAGTTGACAGCTGTCACAACTTGTAGGTTCTGCATCAAATATAAAATTTCTAAATGACACAGAAATTTAGAACACAGAAAAATCCGAAAAGTAAAGCTTTCGCCGGGAATCGAACCCAGATCCTCGTCATTCCGTGACGCGTGCTGTACCCTACACCACCCATAGCAGGTGGGTAAGCCTTCGAATTTTTTTATCTGTCACTAGCTGTCACGTGACCTGGTTACTATGCGATTTTTTGTCGCTAAGCGTCATCTGTTTGAATGATGTGTCTGTACAACACAATTACAAACTCCCGTGGATACTATAAAACAAAGACGCTTTCCGCTGTCTGTCTGTCCCTATGTATGCTTAGATCTTTAAAACTACGCAGCGGATTTTCATGCGTTTTTTTTAATTGATAGAGTGATGAGCTGGTTATTCTATATTCCGCATATCAGCACTCACCGTAGCCCGACTCGCACTTGGCCGGGTTTTGAATAACTTTGATAAAGTTTTTAATTTAAAACCTTTTTTACACTCTTTGAGGTGTCGCAGCATAATAAATTTATTCTTACAAATAAAATTAAGAAGTTGTCCTCTTTTGTTGTGCCAAAAAACTCCTGTACACTGAATAAACTTAGGAAGAAGTAGTTCTTTTAAATTTTCTTTTATAACAAACTCGCCTTTTAAAATTACTGGACCGAAGTTAAGCGGGCATCTCGTCTCAAAGGCTCGGGGTAATTCGTAAAAGAAATAGTTTTCTAATTTCAATTTGGAAGTAAAACGATATAAAAATGACCAGATGAAGCTATAAAATAAACGCAAAGTACCGCCGTCAAGTTATGCTTGATTAAATTGTTACATACGTATATATATCACGGCTTTATCCCTGACGAGGTAGACAAAGCCTAAGGTAACAAGACTAAAAGGCCACGTTTAGCATGATTGTGGGCGTATAGGTGGAAAGGGCAATTAAAATAGTGATGGGCTGCTAGCCGCATCGCCTATAACATGATTGTATGGTTGGAATTGTTATTTTCCAGTTTAACCCGTTTTATCATTCAACGAAATATTAATCATCACTACATAGTATAAAACAAAGTCGTTTTCTTTGTCCCTATGTCCCTGTCCCTATGTATGCTTATATCTTCAAAACTACACAACGGATTTTAATGCTGTTTTTTTTAATAGATACAGTGATTCAAGAGGAAGGTTTTTATGTATAATTCTACGCAGACGAAGTCGCGGGCGGAAGCTAGTATTCTTATAATTCGACGTAGGTACTACACTCAGATCGCTATATTTATTAATATAATAAATTGAATACCAGCCTAAACTTAATGTAGGAACAAACAAATCGTTCGTTGAAATGGACCTCCGCAAGGCAACGCCTGAAATAAATAATAATGTAAGATGGCAATGCAACAAAAATGTTTTAAATAAGCAAGCTAATTATATATTTTTTCTTTACAGGTAAGTCAACAGTTACTTAATCGGAATCAACGGTTATTGTCACGGTAAGTAAAGACCTAGTATAAAATATCCACAACACAAAATAACCACGCATAAACTGTTAATACCGTTTATGAATATGTAGTATTTTAAGCCTTTCATTAATACGTACGAGTATACACACATAGTATATGTTAGAAGGGCCTCAGTGCGTGCATCCAATGGCTCATCTCATCCATTATGCGCATACCGGGATCGAACCCGCGCTACGCCGGCACCTGACTGCTTTTATTAATTTTTGTTCATACATATTAAGGGACATCGTGTAAGGAAATATAGGGTTTTTCATTTTTATATATACAGTCGCTATCAGATACTCGTATATCGTAGCGGGCGAGGTCGTCAAATATTTCGGAGCAGCCTTAAATTTCAATAAATTTGTTACACTAAGAAGATGATAACGTCAGAACACGCAATTCGTCACAAATATAAGAGCAGCGACTTTTCAATAAATTCGGGACGTTCAATGAGGTAAAAATATCAGGAAGCATATATCGTCAAAGGTATCGACCATAATAATTTTACCGGCTTTCTTACTCTCCTCGTCAGAACACAACAGCGCATGCACTGATGCTTGGTAACAGGGTTACAGTTTGACAACAAAAATAATGCTCCACAATGTACCTGCGCAGTAGACCAATTTTAGTAGCGCGGGAAACTCTGGCGCTGTTATTGGTCGATCGATTTCGTACCAACAATGGCAAAATCGTGTAAGCGGGACAGAGCTAAGAATGCAAAGCAAGCAATACTCTGCCAGTTGCGCTTGAAATAAAGTTCAATATAGATTATTTACACGTTCAGCTACCATCGGAAACTGGTCTGCGCTTCTCTGCGCAAACGAATACTGCCGATGCGCATTATATTTGTTGTCAAACAGTAGTATGGAAAATGGTGATTAATTCCTTGTTGCTCAGGGTGCATCGGCGCCAAAGCTACTCTACCCTTTAAGGTGAACCGTAACCGTTAACCAACTTACACTCCGCCATTTTGTTTTTAATACCCGTCCACAGATGTCAAGCTGTCAGCGCGCCATTTTGCGGCCTAAGCGACTGTCGACATCGACGCACCTCTCAACAAAAGAATCGCGATATTTTAATTAGAGAATGCCCTCCAAGAAATATTTCCGACCGAACTGGTTGACATAAAGGGCCCCCAATAATAATAAGGGGCCAAATTGCTGTCTGCCCCATCGTCGAATCTCACGCCCTTCCTTTTGTGAGGGCTCCTTGAATTTTTCCGAGTGTTCACTGGTAGCAATTAATGTTTTGTTAGATCAATTTTGGTGTTAATTCCGATCAGTGGAAGGTAAACCGGTGTTTTGTGTATTGACGGAAAGTGTTGGCGTGAACAACTTGGGAGTGAACAAAAAATAATTTTGCTACTCCTCTACCAATTTGTAATTTGCGTTTACGTGATAATAGATAGCAAAAATAAGTTGTAAAAAAATATTTGAATATTAATACCACATTGAACTAAACATTGACCAATGTACGAAATATTTTTGAACCGCAGCTTCAATTTATCCAATTTAAATCGTACTAATATTATAAACGTGAAAGTTTGTAAGTATGGATGAATGGATGGATGTTTGTTTCTCGCCTGAACGGCTGGACAGACCTGGATGAAATTTGGAGTATACATACATACATACATAAATCACGTCTTTATCCCTTACGAGGTAGACAGAGCCTAAGGTAACATGTACTTACAGGCCACATTTAGCAAGATTGGGGGCGTAAGGTGGAAAATTGAATCAAATTAGTGATGGGTTCACCTCATCGCCTATAACAGGATTCCTATAATTTTCGCCCGTTCCCTCGATGGGCTTTTAGCATCCGCGCGGGTAGAGAAGCAACTGGTACATTTTATGTTTTTTCTTTGCTCCCTGACCAGCATGGAAGAAATTTGGAACATATATAGATTATAGTCTGGAATAACACATAGGCTATTTTTCCCGGAAAATTGCGTAATTCCTGCGGGATGGTGATAAAAGAATTCTTTGCAGACAAAGTTGCGGAATAGCTAGTACCTACTAAATCTGTTTTTTTGGACTTGCATCCTTTTGAATTAGGACGGGACGGGAGTATGAAACTTTTACGGGAGTATTCAGTCAAAGTAATTCAATTACTCACTGAATTATTCTAGATTAATTTTTAGACAGCACATAAGCACAGTATATATATAAGCTAAAGCAGTAAGGAACCTACGAACAAATCGGTTGAAACGAAACACGCACACAGGCGCGCGCTTTACACGGCCCCTAAGCGGACCTGAGCCTGAGCGGAGTGGACGAGGTCCGCTTAGGGGCCGTGTAAAGCGCGCGCCTGTGTGCGTGTTTCGTTTCAACCGATTTGTTCGTAGGTTCCTTACTGCTTTAGCTTATATATATACTGTGACATAAGTTTGTGATCAACGATGTGAATACTTGGAATACAATCGAAATTAAGTTAAAAGCTGAGTGGGCTTGGGCCGCACTAACCGGACACCTGTCGATTGCATTAAACCTAGGTTTAGTTAACTGGTTGCCTAACTCGCGCTGAACTGTCGTTAGCGAGGCTTGATTCACGGGGCAACTTCCTCAGGTAATGGCGTTGGGTAAACTGCATCAAGCGATATCAAAATTTATAGGAGTTACCCATTAATATTATAAATAAGGTCATGCTAGGACTTCATTTGGCAATGGTTTTCGTGTTTGAGATCGTTTTTAGTGACTTTTATTTGACTTTCTATGTATGGAGTGCTATGAAACGTGTGACCTACTTTTGGTGGTCAACAACGCACGCAATGAAGAACAAACAAAAACTATAAATAGGGAAAGATAAATTATCTTCGACAATCCTAGCGTCTTTCTGAACTTACGATAGAAGCTCAGCAGTCTGAATTCTAAGTAATGCAGGGTCACCCTATTAAAACGCACATTTTTGCGATAAATTGGCTTGTTTTCTGACCACAATCACATCTGATGGTAAGCAAAGATGTTTGTGTTCCAAGATGGAGTACAGTAAGCAAAGATGTTTGTGTTCCAAGATGGAGTACATTAAGCTAAGATGCGTGTGTTCCAAGATGGAGTACAGTAAGCAAAGATGTTTGTGTTCTAAGGTGGAGTACGGTGAGCAAAGATGTTTGTGTTCCAAGGTGGAGTACGGTGAGCAAAGATGTTTGTGTTCCAAGGTGGAGTACGGTAAGAAAAGATGTTTTCTATGATGGAGTACGTTTGTCTAGTAAAATACCTATTCACCGAAGATTGAAGACGGTCAGATTGTAGCGTTCATAGAACACAGACCACTAATTACATTCACATTATAATATCGTGTAGCCTTAATACCGGTAAAAGAATAAACTCTAAAATTTACATTCGCAACTTAGGTCTTTGTTTCATTGTAAAAAGGCAGAATTAATTTCTCGTTAGTGCACCACCTTTTGTTCCAGTCTTTGTTTTACAATGTAAGGTGTTGCGTTTGCTGAATTTATTATTTTGAGAGGAAATCTGTTAACTGAGCGTTTTCCAAAAACAATCCACATGATCATTTTTACCAGAGTTTAACTATTTTGGGTTTTTCTTACTCAGTATCGTTTACCTTATCGATCATTATACAAGAAAAAAATTGTCCCAAAATCTCCATTCCAGTTCGTCACTATTTTTCATATAGGAAACGTGACAAACAGGGGTTTTTTTTTAATCTTGCAGTTGCCTCGGAAGTGGCTTGCATCCACCGTAAACGCTACTTTCACCAGCTCATTCGTCCACCTCGTGGAAATCTGTAGGCTTATTACCTAACTCGCTCGCTATCGCCATCGTGTTCATTTTGACAGTTCATGTATGGGCTGACAGTTGGCATCGGAATCAGCTAGCTGTCACATTCATACAAGAACTGTCACAACCTTTGCGGGTGGTAGGGCCTTGTGCAAGGTCCGTCCGGATCGCTACCACCATCTTACTCGCTAATCCTGCCGCTAAGTAGCAGAGCTTGCACTGCTGTGTTCCGGTGTGGAGAGTAAGACAGCCGGGGAAATTACGGGCACAAGAGGCATTTCATCTTAGTCCTCTAGGTTGGCAACGCATCTGCAATCCCTCCGGGGTTGCGGGTGTCTATGGGCAGTGGTGATCACTTACCATCAGGTGACCCACTTGCTCGTTTGCCTTCCTATTCACATAAAAAAAAAAAAAAAAAAAAAAAAAAAAACAATGAACACGATGGCGATTGCGAGCGAGTTAGGTAATAAGCCTACTGGTCTGATTTGATTAAAATTTATTTATTGGCTAACCTTTCTGCGGCAGTACCGGCTATTGATCTAAGTATCCGGCATGCAAAGAAGGCCGGATCCTTCTGGCGATCCAATACCCCCGAAACTTCCGTCCCAAACGGAATCAAATCTATATCCGGCTCTTTTGTCCGGGAAGTAATTACGATCCGGACCGGATTGATGCCGGACGGTTAATCAGTTCATACATCAGGTGTAGTTAATTTACTAGAGGGTGTGTTGATGTAGTCGGGGTTTAATTGATTGGTCTGTTGAATGGGTTTTGGTGATGAAAAGTTTGTTTTTGAACGTGATGCGCAGAGCTGGGTCGGTAAATTATTTTAAGGGCTGTTTATACTGCCCCTTCCTTTAGCATCCATGCTTTGCTTCTGTTCCCAAGCAGATGGTAAAAGCCTATCGAGGGAATGGGTGAAAAAACACATAAATAACGTCTTTATCCCTTACGAGGTAGACAGAGCCTAAGGTAACAAGACCTAAAGACCACGTTTAGCATGATTGTGGACGTATGGATGGAAAGGGGAATCAAAACAGTGATGGGTTGCCATTGGATTTTCGCCCAATCCCTCGATGGGCTTTTACCACCTGCTCGGGAAGAAAAGCAACTGGTACATTCTATGTTTTTCTTTTTTTTATGGGTGAAAATCTTAGAAATTATAGGCGATGCGACTTGCAACCCATCACTTTTTTGATTCCGCTATATACGCCTACAATGCTAAAGGTGGCCTTTGGGTCAAGTCTTGTTACCTTAGCTTCTGTCTACCCTATAAGGAATAAAGACGTGACTTATGTATGTATCAGCATCATCATCATCTCTAGCCTATATTCGTCCCACTGCTGCACACACAGGCCTCGAATGATCGAAAGGGGTTGGGCTATAGTTCCCACGCGGGTTCAGTGACTATTGGGAACTTCACAAACACCATTGAATTACTTCACAGATGTATGCCTCACGGTGTTTTCCTATGTATATAAAGTAAGTAAAAATACATCGGTGCTTATCCACTAAAGGCAGCCTCGAGTCGAGCGGCTGCCTCGAACCGAGGCAGAGTAAGTGGAGACTCTGCCCCAACGCTGCCCCAACGTCTTAGGCAGCGTCTACACTAGCGCGGCCTCGGAGCGAGGCAGCCGCTCGACCCGAGGCTGCCTCTAGTAGACGCGACTTATCGATAAGCAAACTATCGACACTGGCCAGCCGTTTCCCCGCCCGCCGTCCAGCCCAGTGGTCCGCGACTCTGATTAATGGCGGCGCATGAAAATCGCTTCTCACGCATTCTTAAGACTGTGCCGCTAATCCGGCTACTCACACAAGCTGCTGAATATACACAAATCACGTCTTTATCCCTTACGGGGTAGACAGAGCCTAAGGTAACAAGACCTATAAGCCACGTTTAGCAAGACACTGAGGGCGTAGAGGAAAGTGGAATCAAAATAGTGATGGGTTGCTAGCCGCATCGCCTATAACATGATTCCTATGATTTTCGCCCATTCTCTCGATGGGTTTTTACCATTTGCGCGGGAAGAGAAGCAACTGGTACATTCTATGTTTTTTCTTTGCTCCCAGACCAGCATGGAAATATACTACTAATATTATAAACGCGAAAGTTTGTAAGTATGGATGGATGGATGTTTGTTACTCTTTCACGCCAATACGGCTACACGGATCTGTATGAAATTTGGAACAAAGATAGATTACGGTTTGGAATAACACATAGGCTACTTTTTATCCCGGAAAATTGCGTAGTTCCCGCGGGGTGGCGACAAACGATTTCTTTGCAGACGAAGTTGCGGGCAACAGCTAGTACTACAATTATTCGATTTTGTAAACCTCTGCAATGCTTTTGATTAGCCTTTAATTGAATTTATACTGTTTGTATTTACAGTCAAGAGCAGGAATATATATTATGTACTTTACCAAGAAATCAAAAACATATATATGCCTTTAGGCCACAAACAAGAAGATCCGTGACACATATACATATATTAGACATGAAGGCTGTAACGCTCTCGACTATAGGCAAACCATCTTTTTACTTGTAACAGGCAAATCGTATTGAAATTCGGTCTAAATACGAAAAATAGTTGTGCCTAACGTACCTGCCTCGTGTGTGTGTGTGTGTGTGTGTGTGTGTGTGTGTGTGTGTGTGTGTGTGTGTGTGTGTGTGTGTGTGTGTGTGTGTGTGTGTGTGTGTGTGTGTGTGTGTGTGTGTGTGTGTGTGTGTGTGTGTGAGTGCGTGCGTGCGTGCGTGCGTGCGTGCGTGCGTGCGTGCGTGCGTGCGTGCGTGCGTGTGTGTGTGTGTGTGTGTGTGTGTGTGTGTGTGTGTGTGTGTGTGTGTAATAATTTTTTTTTCAACAAATTTTGGATCACAAGATCCGCCTACTTTGTAAAATTTTAATACCTCTGTTTGAACCTTAACTTATCTTTGCATTAAGTAAGTCTACACACAAGATACAATTACTACTAGGAAGAGCGGTGTCTCTCAACACAGGTTTTCTACTTAACTTAAAGAGAGCAAACATCCTTTGTAACCTATACTTATGTGACAACGAAATAAATATTCTTCATTTCTTAAAGTCAGCAAAGTCACTCAATAGTACAGTACAGTAGTCAGCAAAAAGTTTGTATAAAAAAGGACTTTCCATTTAAAAACTTGCACTTTTTTGTGAACAAAATCGACATTAACTACAAAATATACCACTACAATTATTATTAAAAAAAAACAGATCCCTCATGTCAACGCACGCCCCGCGAAGCACGGCCCCAACCGATCGATTCTTATTGTATGGCGGCCGGCAATCATCCCGTGTTCTTGTAAAGGAATTAAACCCCCCGTTTTTCTTGGCGGCTTTGATCTCCGAAAGCGTTGGCCTTTCCGGGTTCAGAGCCGCGGCCGGCAATGTAAATTATTTGCTGTTCTCGAATTAAGGGGATGTGTTATTGATAATGTATAAATAACGTTCACTCGAAACGTAGGAATAGAGAATCTTGGAGGAGCGACCAGGGGCCCGAATTTTTGATTATTTCACTCGAAAGTGGTATAAACCTGTTTATATCTCAACATGAAACTACCGTGAGGCTTAATCATAATTACACATAAATGGATGACTCACGTATAAAAAATCGAGTGATGCGTTTCGTTTCGCTGCCGCCGGGGCGTGCGCTCCAGGAAGGACTACGAAATAGTCCAAAACATGTCGCGCATCACTCGACTTTTTATACGAGAGTTATCCGTTTATGTGTAATTATGAACCTGTTTAAACCTTCAACACTACAGCTCTAATCAAATGTTTGACTAGTTCACAAGATAAATGAGAGCCGTAAGTATCTTTTAAGCTACTCGTGTTTAAAATTCAGCACAATTTTTCACCACTTTCACTAAACTTGATATTTTTTTTTTTAATTGGTTCGTAGATCCAAGGATTAACCCCTACATCACAAGTAATCATAAACAAATTTTTTACCCCTTTTTAATATTAGTATAGACAAAATTTATCATTCACATACACACACACCTAAATCACGCCTTTACCCCTTACGGGTTAGACAGAGCCTAAGGTAACAAGAACTAAAGGCCACGTTCGGCATGGCTGTGGGCGTATAAGTGGAAAGGGGAATAAAAATAGTGATGGGTTGCTAGCCGCATCGCCTATAACACTGAAAGTTAGACCACATAGAAAAATCCGAATAGTAAAGCTATAACCGGGAATCGAACCCGAATCCTCGTCCATTTCATGACGCTTGTCACGCCTACACCACCCATAGCAGGTGGGTTAGCCTTCAAATTTTTCTATCTGTTACTAGCTGTCATGCTACTTTGTTCTATGTAAATTTTTGTCGTCAAGCGTCATCTGTTTGAATGATGTGTCTGTGCGTCCTATGATTTTTGCTCATTCCCTCGATGGACTTTTACCTTCTGCGCGGGAAGAGTAAAGCTGGTGCATTCTATGTTTTCTTTGCTCCCAGACCAGCATGGAAGCACAAGCTATTTTTATAAACAAGTGGTTGAAGAGCACCGAATATCTTTTTTAGAATCGATCACTGATATTTAAATAGTTCACTTAAACCTTTTTGTTAAGTATGCTCTTATCTTGATTGATTCCCATTGAAGTATTTATCCTTTTTTCGGCCTCAAATTCTATAAGCGAGATCATTTGGAGCCAGGGCGACCGAGCTCTGCGCAGTGCTCGCCAAATATTAAATTGATTTTATACCGTCTAAAATGTTTATATAGCTTTCATCAAAATTTGTAGCTTCTAAATCTGAAAATATGTACCTACTATCAAATGAATCAAGAATTTTTTTACTTGATTTGTTATGGTTACTTTTTGGTTTTACCGTTAGAAATTAAATTTCTAAAAGACACTAACAATTTGAACACAGAAAAATCCGAAAAGCTATGGTCGGGATTCGAACCCGGGTCCTCGTCATTACGTGACGAGTGCTATACTCCTACACCACCCATAGCAGGTGGGTAAGCCTTGGAAAGCCGTCGTTTAGATTTTTTTTCTGAATATTATGCGCCAATCGGTGAATATGACTTTCTGCTTATTTTGCGGCGCATGCTTCTTGGCAAAATTATTGTTTTTCCGATGACGCAAAAAAATGTAAAAAAATGATTAAAAAAAAATTGTAGTAAATATTGTCTGGGAGTAAAGAAAAAACATAAAATTACCAGTGTTGCTTCTCTTCCCGCGCGTTAAAAGCACACCGAGGGAATGGGAATAAATGCTAGGAATCATGTTATAGGCGATGCGGCTAGCAACCCATCACTATTTTGATTCCATTTTCCATACGCCCATAGTCTTGCTAAACGTGGCCTTTAGATCTTGTTACTTTTCTGTCTACCTCGTATGGGATAAAGACGTGATTTATGTATGAATGTTTGTAATTATGGACGAATATGACTTTCTGCTTTTTGCGGCGCATGCTTCTTGGCAATTATTGTTTTTCCGATAAAGCAGGTAAGTAGTTCTAAAAAAATACGTGAATAAATATTTTGATTTTAAATTTTGAGCCTCTAGGATGCTTAGTGTTACAGCCTGCTATACTAACAAAAAAAAACTCACCGAATAACCACAGGAAAAAGTGTATCTGATATAATACAAAAACAAACTATAATGCCTGGACTCAAGCAATTAAATGTCCTATTTTTGAACTACCCAATAAACTTGATAGATAAAGATACTGAGGATCTCTCTCTCTCTCTCTCACACACACACGCACTCACACACTATTTCACTTACCGTATAAAATGTCATCTACCAATCTCTATGTAACAATGTGTCCTTTGTAAAATTTTATGCACTCTGTAACTTCTGTGGTGAAATAATGTAATTCTTATTCTTATTCTAAATAGGCATATAAACAATACCTTGATGCATCCTTTATTCAGTAATCACGTAAAATATGCAACAGCGCAAATTGCAGACAGCGAATTCATTTGTCTATCAAAACGCCTGTCACGCTTTAAGCCGACCGCTATCTCGACCTCTTGAGCCACTCGATGGAAATAGCTCGACTTAAAGCAACACTCGAGAGCATTACGTGGAACAACCACTTTGCAGTTCAATTGTAGTATTTTAGAGCGTTTTAGAGTATTCCGCTCCGCTGACTTCTGTGGCAACTTTAATCTTATGTCGTTTTCAATAGAGACGTTTATTTTGAAACAATTACTTTATTATAAAATGTTATATAGATAATAGTAGATGTTTTAGTTGATTTTAGTGTCTTGTGAGAAACGGAATGAGATATAGTTGAACTAATACCCAAAGGATGACTGAAAGAGATTACTTAAAGGGATAAGTTTGCCTTTGTACATTTGTCATAATGTTTGTCAAAATTGCCATTTTTTGTGCAATTAAGTATTTTATTGAATCAGGCGTTATTTTGCGGAGGTCCATTTCAATGAACAAAAAATGTACCTTGCTACTCCGCTACTCACGTGCATGAAAACATATATATTTCACACAGGCTTAGTTATCTTGCAAGTGAGTAGCGGAGTAGCAAGGTACATTTTTTTTTTCAGTGCAATTAAGTGTTTATATACATTCATACATACAATTACTTGGAATAAATTGACTGGAGCCATGCATATTAAACATTCGAGACTCAAAAACAATAACTGCGCAATACCGTTCCGATTCGACCGGGCATCGAACTCAGGACCTCAAGCTTTGTAGGCAAGTTCTCTAACCACTAGGCTATCTGAATGTCTAAATTTCTGTTTATATTTATTAAAAGTTCACGCGTTTTTTACTTAACTATGTTTATACATTTTAAAAGTTGTATACAGTTCTTTGCGTGTATATTAAAGTGTATACGTCGATAGTAACATCGTAAAACACGTCTAAAAATATTGGAAAAGAGTATTTTTAGTACGCATACTTGAATACAGGTCGTAAATAATACCGACGTCGGAGCAATGCGTTGATTTACCCGCGCCCTAAATACAGATGCAGTTCGATGCGGGGAAATACGAGCAGGAATTAAAAGCGGAACAAGTTTGAAAGTATGTTGTTTTTATTACTGCTGTATGGATGTGCCTTTCAAGCCAAAAGAGCTTTTTTAATGCGAGTTACGTGAAAAGGATTTTCATGCCAAAACTTTCCGCCCTTTTCATTTAAACACGATCCGGGGCGCCGAAACAATTCTATCGCCGTAAACGTGTCGCTAACAATCCCCCGCGGGCCCCAATAAAACTTTTCCAGATGCAAATTTAATTCCCCACCAAACCACGTTCCGTCGCAACTTCAATAACGTACCAAGTTTCGTGCGAACTTGGTGAAAAAATCGGACAAACCAAAACATCGGTGCGTCGGTGCGCGGCGACGTCGGTGCAGCGTGGGGCGTCGGGCGGCAGTCGAGCGTCGGCGGTCGCGCGGGCCGCTCGCGCGATGTGACGCGCGCTGCCGGCCGCTGCCATGACCGAGGGGGCGGGCAGGCCCCGGCCCGCGCCGCCCCGTAAGCCCGACTCGCTGGCCCTCGCCTGGCCGCGCTGGGACGACCCGCCGCCGCCCGCGCCGGAGCCCAACAAGCCCGGTCCGTCGCCGCTCAACGACGACTTCGGCGGCTTTTGCCCCTACACGCCGCCGAACCCCATCCCGACGGACACTGTTACCCGCCGGCGGCCTCCACCGCCGCGGAGGCCGCACAGCGTCGCGTCCCCGCGGCCTCTGAAGCAGCTGGCGACCCGGCCGCACTCCATAGGCGCGATAGAAGATGAGTGGCCGACGGTACCGCTGCTGCAGCCGGTGCCGCGCCGGCCGCGGCCGGTGCCGAACCTCTCCACGTTACCGCGCGCGAGTTACAATATGCCGTCCTCGAGGAGTGATTACCAGTTGCAACGGCCGGCGATCATGACGAATGGGTACGGTGCGGTCCCGCCGGCGACGTCGCGGCGGCTCTCCCTGCCGGGCGCTCCGCCGCAAAACCCACCGAAACCCTCGGCCACCTTCCACGGCTTGTCAGCACTGCTGGGGCAGTACCCGTCCCTGGGCACCCCCGGCACGCCGAGCACGCCGGCCGCCGTGCGCGAGGCCGTGCGACACCTCCTCATGCAGCCGCGCAACGGCTTCCCCATCATGGACCACAAGCTGTCCCTCTTCATCGAGATCCTGGACGCCCAGGAGAAGTTCTCTCAGGTGACAGCCGCGTAGAGTATATCTGGTATAAGTAATGCGGATAATGCAAATTGTTCGTGTAATTCGCGACTCGATCATCCCCCTTGTCTCGCGACTGTTATGTTCTTAAAGTTTGATCGAATAACAAAAATTCGTAAACGCGAAAGGTCTTTCAGCGGGAGTGCTCCGCGGTTGTTTTAAAGACTTTGTCCGAAGTTTGGAAATAATGAGATACAAGATAAATTTCGTTGCGGGATGAACTGTCATTTTTGCATAATGATTGAGTTTTGTGAGTTGTTCGTTTTAATTTTGGATTCTAACTTGATCAGGGGTCTTAATCGAATGAAATGCGGCGCGTTCTGTGAAATATTAATCATCTGAAACGTCTCGCAGTCGGCGGATACATTTTGAGCTGGATTCAATTAAAAGCCCGTTTCATCGCGCGCGCCCTCTTGACCCGATTTTTAAGCTTTTGTTTCAATACAATAAGATACTGGAGACGCGAAATGTAAGAGATTTGAAAGAGGTATGAAAATGCTTTACAATACGGGGAAATGCGCAGTTCAGTGCAGGTCGTAGAGGCTACGCGGCTACGAAAGCGTAGCTGCTACGCGCGGACAATGCTCCTAATGTTTCTTTGATATACTTGCTCATAACTCTCAGTTAAGTTATGACCGTTATTATAATGTAGTAGATAGATAGGACCACCTGGAGAATTTGGATATTCACTCGAGTAGTAGGACAATGTATGGTGGATTCTGAGAAAAAAATCTGTTGTTGTCACTACTTCACAACAACAGAAAAAAACTTTTTTATGTTCTTTTTTTATATTATTGCAACTAGTATTAATTCTTAGGGTGGCGTAGCAAATCTATAATATAAAAAACCTTATATCAAAATTTGATGCAAATCGCTTGAATGCATCACAAAAAAAACATAAGTCAAAAACTGTTAAAAAGTAAAAAATCCCAAACCCATTTAACGTAGCCGACTTACTATGGAAATCTCACTTTGACCTATAAAGTTAAAATTGTTATCATCTTTCGATACCGAATACGTTTCAGCAAATATTCGGCGCAACCATCGACAGCGCTTCTCTCACTTTAATTTAAATATCTCATTATGAATAACTATAACTTTAAATTGTATCAAACCCCATACGGCGCTGCGAGCTTCCAAATTATTTAAAAGGATAGAGTTGTCGCTTTTGTACATTATTTTTACCGTTACTTTTACCGTTATTTTTGATCGAACACTTTCCTATAAAAACATTTGATGTTCCGTTCACGTTTTTGTCCACATTTTGAAACCTTTGCGTATCAATTATTCAACGGTTTTTGCTTTTAACGCCGGTGTTTGAGTTATTTGCCGGTTGGCCGAGTTGTATTTCCATACGATCATGTTGCTACGTATTTTGCGGTGGATCCGATTATGTGGCGATTAAGTTTGTGATTGTGGATTTAACTGTTTTGATTAACCGTTTCATGGTTCGTTGTGTTATCATTAACCGTTTCATACTCTGTCAAGCATTTTGTATAATTATCTCGTCATCATCAGAACAGCTGTAGGAGGTCCACTGTTGGGCATAGGCCTTCCCAATAGACCTCCAGCTGTGAACCTTTAACCAGGTCATCCGTCCACGTTATCTAGATTGTTCAAATACATACATACACAAATCACGTCTTTATCCCTTACGGGGTAGACAGAGCCTAAGGTAACAAAACCAACAGCAAGATTGCTATATTGCTGCAGCTATTCTGGCCGAGGCAAGTATAGTGCTTTTCTCAAAAATCGAAAAAGAAAACAACAACAAAAATAAATGAAAATGTAATTGACATAAATTATTAATTATTTTTGCTTTGCCGCCTTTTTCTATCAATGGCATTTGAAGAGAGTATTTTTCTACCCAGAACATTTAAAGCTATTTTAGACACAGATAAACACGGTGTCGTACTAGTTTTTTTTTATTTGGTGTTTTAAGTCTTGTGCCTTTATTTTTTATAATGGTGATTTACATTTTTAAAAAGTTAATAATAAGACAGTAATGGAATTTGTATGCAACATTAGTGGAGAATTTAGCGCTACAGTATTTTTTTTTAATTTTGGACTAACCGGCAACAATTAACTTCCTGTTCTGATATTGTAGTTAACAATGACGACTTTAATGGACATTTTTGAGAAAAGTTATTCTTATTCTTATTCTTAAATCAAGCTTAATTTAGTTTGGAACTAGTTCTATGTCGAATTGTCCTGCCTATCGTCGCATCTTATCGCGCATATATTTGTGACAATGCAGCAATCTGCTTTGCCGCCGCGGCCGTAATGAGCGGCTTACGTCGTAAATCAGTAAAGGACCCATTACCGCCCGCAGCGTGTTATATTATAGCTCGTGCTGCGACATTAATTCGATATCAGCTGCCATTCGACATCATACAAGCACTTACATACACAAATCACGTCTTTATCCCTTACGGGGTAGCTACAGGCCACATTTAGCAAGATTGTGGGGCTATAGGTGGAAAACGGAATCAAAATAGTGAGTTGCTAGGCTTTTACCACCTGCGCGGACAAGGACATACTACTACTATTTAACTAAACAGTTACTTTAAACAGTTAAAAACAAATGAAAAACAGTCCAGCAATCCGATTTATGGTCAGAAAATCGCGCCTGCAATGTAATTCGGCCGTCAACAAGGCCCTTCGTGTTCAGTTACTTAGAATACAATGACGACAATGTTTGAGAAAACTTTAATATTAGTAGTGTTAGCAGAAAGTTAGGTAAGATTGGAGTTTCCTCCATCCTAGTCTGGGAGTAACGAAAAAACATGGAATGTACCAGTTGCTTCTCTTCCCGCGCAAATAGTAAAAGCCTATCTAGGTAACGCGCGAAAATCTTAGGAATCACGTTACAGGCGATGCGACTAGCAACCCATTACTATTTTGATTTCCCTTTCCACCTATACGCCCACATGCTAAATGTGGCCTTTAGGTCTTGTTACCTCAGGCTCTGTCTACCCCGTAAGGGATAAAAACGTGATTTATGTGTGTATGTATGTTAGCAAAAAATAAAGGCTTCTCATGTAGTATCCCTAAATACTGCTGCGGCTTTTGCTGACACCTCTTATTTTTGTTCACAGAAAGACTTAGTTTCCGCTGTTGTCTGAAACTCTTGTCTCTGAAAGATATCCAGTTTCAAACTTAAATCTCATTTCACGCTTTTACGCTGGCTCCTAATTAAGTTTTTTTTTCTTTTACTATTGGTGTTGTGTTTACTGCTACTGTACAAATGTTTTGTTAGTTGACAAAGAACTTGCTTTATCTCTTTTACTAGCGACCCGCCCCGACTTCGCACGGTGTATTAAGATAAGATAAGATAATCATTTATTTCCAAAATACTTTACATGCCATAACAAATTCACAGAAACTGATACCTTAACACAAATAAGAACTAAAGTTTAGCAGCGATTCTCGCACTAGGTCGGGCCTGTATCGAGAGAACCAGTCAAAATTACCATAGGAGTATAACCAAAGGATATTCAGTTTTACAGAGCAGAAATTACTTACTGACAAGCGCAAAAAGAGAAAGGAAAAAATTATTTACCAACAATTAAATTAAAAATTACTTATATGAATTAATTTGGTAAAGACCTAAACTTAAGCAATGCTAACAAGGTACGAAAAGGTGTGTGTGTGTGTGTGTGTGTGTGTGGTTGTACCTGCACGTCACACATATAAACCTTCCTCTTGAATCACTATCTATTAAAAAAAACCGCATCAAAATCCGTTGCGTAGTTTTAAAGATTTAAGCATGCATAGGGATATAGGGACAGAGAAAGCGACTTTGTTTTATACTATGTAGTGATAGTGAAGTGCATCATCATCATATCAGTCGGGAGACGTCCAATGCTGGACATAGACCTTCCCCGAGGATCATCATGATGATCGGCTTTGTGCTCTTAGGTTCAGTTGAGTGTCATTTAACCTTCCTCGTCAGTGTTTTTTTTATCCTATTTGTATAAGTAACCTTGTTCAAAATAAAAAAAAAAGAAATTTACATACATACATGCATAAATCACGTCTTTATCCCTTACGGGGTAGACAGAGCTTAAGGTAACAAGACCAAGAGGCCATGTTTAGCATGATTGTGGGCGTATATGTGGAAAGGGGAATGGCCTATAACATGATTCCTCAGATTTTCGCCTATTCTCTTGCTAGGCTTTTACTATCTGCGCGGGAAGAGAAGCAACTGGTATATTCTATGTCAAAATTTTAGTTAGCAAATAGGTTGCCAAGGGCTCTTTTACACGTCTTTTTGAAACTGCCAGCGCATCCGGAAAGACCATCACTGCCAAGAAGAATGCGCCGCAAGAAACTTGGCAGAAAGTAGTTTTTTCAAAATATTTGCAAAAATGGAAATCTACTTAACAAAAGGGATTTATAAGGTCTCCAAGTTAAGTAGGTACCTTCAATTATATTAATCTATAGTAGAGATGTCTGTTAGTTCAACAGCTACTCCGTAGGTACTAATATTGTAAATGGGAAAGTGTGTCTGTTTTTCTGTCAGTTACCTTTACACGCTTAAATCACTGAACCGATTTGAAGTTTGAGTTGAAATTTGGTAAAGAAATAATACCAGCTCAGAGGTGTGGTATAGTTTTTCGCAAAATCGCATAATTCCCGCGGGAAAGCGATAAGCGAATTCTGTGCGGGCAACAGCTCGTAGGAAATAAAAGTGGAAATTTAAAATAAACCTTAGTTTGTATCGTATTTAAAAACGAATGCGACGTGTTTCCGTGCTTTCCGGGTTCGATTCCCGCCCGGGCACACCTCGGATGCGAACACGGGAAATGCATTTGCTTATTTAGTCCCTGGAAAATATTTTGTTCCTGAAAGTAACGGTTTTATTTATTTTCCGACTGTACTGAGACTACCGAGAAAATACAAGATAAATATGTGTTGAAGTTGTTTACGTACTGTCGAGCTTCAAAATATTGGGTAGCTCCACTACATAGTATAAAACAAAGTCGCTTTCTCTGTCCCTATGTCCCTATGTATGCTTATATCTTCAAAACTACACAACGGATTTTGATGCGGTTTTTTTCAATAGATAGAGGACATAACCCATAAATGTTAGTTACATACACTACTCAAATATTTTATATACAAACACTTATCCTAAAAACCACATATCTATCCTAAAAATAACTATAAAATACCTATATTTACAAATAAAATAAAAAAAAAGTTATGAAAAGAAAAAAAGTTATAGATAGAGTGATTCAAGAGAAAGGTTTTTAATGTATAATTCTACGCTGACGAAGTCGCGGGCAGAAGCTAGTTTGCTATAAATTACTTGATAGGTGCTAGTGCATCATCATATCAGCAGTAGGACGTCCACTGTTGGACCTAGGCCTTCCCAATAGACCTCCAGCTGCCTCGGTTGGAAGCGGCTAGCATCCACCGTGAACCCGCGACTTTAACCAGGTCATCCACCTCGTGGGTGGACGTCCTTCGCTGCGCTTGCGGATCCGCGGCACTCGAAAACACAGAGGCATAGATGGTCGTTGGGGCCGAATGGGGCCCCAACGACCATCTGTTTTCCGTGCCATAAATACTCAAACCGACGTACGTACATAAATCACGTCTTTATCCCTTACGGGGTAGACAGAGCCTAAGGTAACAAGACCTAAAGGCCACGTTTAGCATGATTATGGGCGTAGGAAAGAGGAATCAAAATAGTGATGTGTTGCTAGCCGCATCGCCTATGATACCTAAGATTTTCGCTCACTCGATTACTCACAGCAAAGCAAACCAAAATACAACTAAAACTCTGCTGGAATTCTCTGAAATCCTATTAGTATAATGCAATAGAAATATTCTTCATAGAACACCGTCTCTGCCTACCCCTGTGGGAAAGAGGCGTGACGTGACGGTATGTATGTATATATGTAAGATCAATTGTACAAAAATTAAGGGCTAGACTTAATAATGTGACATGGATTTTCACTGAAGGGATAGATTGTTTCTACGTCCTCGCTCCACTTTAGTGGAATCGTAACTACTCTAAAACCTGCTATGTCGGATATTGTTTATCATAAGTTTCAATACATACACATACTGAAATCACGTCTACATCACTTACTGGGTAGACAAAGCCTAAGGTAACAAGACCTAAAGGCCACGTTTATCATGATCGTGGGCGTACAGGTGGAAAGGGGAATCAAAATAGTGATGGGTTGCTAGCCGCATAGCTTAATAAGCTATAAGTTGTAATATGACTTCAGAATGTTTCAGTGACGCAATGTATTAAATTTTTCAACTTGAATTTTAGTACAAAATAATGCTGAGAGTTTTAAAATATATTTTTCAACCCGCATCCACAATTTTAGAGTTGCGAATCTCTCTTATTTTCTCGATAAATTTTTCACGTAGCAGAGTGAGTGTATAAGTATATTATTTTATGAAGTAATTTTGATAGACTGGTCTTAAAGCCGTTGTTAGTTCTAGAGGTGAACAAAATAGTATTTGCTTTAAATAACTTATGGTGTCAGAAAATATAAGCTGTGTAACATTTTATCTGGAAAATTAAGGCCTATGTCTTACTATAAAGCTACGACTGACTGACAGATTTGACAGACTTACGCGTAGGGTATTAAACGTGCTTTGAGTTTGAAGGTTTTTTAGAATAACAGTCATTTTATAACCATATTACTGGTACAAATTAAAAATCAAAAATGTTCGCAGTGTGTGTGTGTGTGTGTGTGTGTGTGTGTGTGTGTGTGTGTGTGTGTGTGTGTGTGTGTGAGTGTGAGAGTGTGTGTGAGTGTGTGTGAGTGTGTGAGTGTGTGAGTGTGTGACCTCAGCCTATATTTGGCTTAGAAGTCAGGGCTCACTGACACTGATTTTATATTCTTTTGCTGCATTTCTACGGAGTCTGACTCGCTCTCAGCCGGTTTTTCAAATTAATTTTTATAACTTACTACTGAGACACGTCTGGTGCAAAGTTAGTACAGTAATAGTCCGATAAAGTATGGGAGAGTTTATATGTCACTGCGCTCGAGGGACGCAGCCACGAGTACAGTCGCGTCCGTGTTATTATATTAAACGCTCTTGGCCTTCCTTTTAAAATAGTTCCTGTCTATTGGCAAAATGGCGGACTGTTTTATCTTTTGAACTTTTTGCTCTGCTCCTGCGTCAATGCCATCTATTTTATCTATAAGAGAATTTAAATAAAATTAGTGGCGTGAGATTCGGACGTTTTAAATGGTCTGCGGAGACTTTTGTACAATTTAAGATTCGTTTTCATTATTTTAATTGATATGCTCTTCGTTTTATTATAAGTTAAGTGTAATAAAAAAAACTATCAAATAAAATTGGGCTACATATGCTTCAACTTTGCCATCTGATAGCAACTTTGCCCAAAATAGTTAAAGGATATAATTTTGACAGCTTTTTTTATCGTTATCTTTTCGGGTAATCTAGCGCTCTTGGCCAGTTCAGAAAACTATCAAATAAAATTAGACTACATATGCTTCAACTTTGCCCAAAATAGTTACAGGATACAGTTTTGACAGCTTTTTTTACCGTTATCTTTTCGGGTAGTCTAGCGCTCTTGACCAGTTATGGCAATGTTGAAGCCTGATGGCAAAGTTGTCCTACGATCGCCGGCAATTAAATTACTAGATCGGGATTCTTTATAGCAAAAATACACGGAAGAAATCTTCAATTTTCGCTCTTCGCCAGTCGCGACCGCAACAAGAAACAGGTATTATTAAAAAAAAAGACAAACCGAAGCGTGAGGGCGATCAAAAGGGCATTATTACTTGCCAAGACAATACTGTCCTCAAAGGAAAAGCTTTTGCTGTCGGTTCCCGAAGGATTTAACAAAAATGGAACTTACAACCAAAGCCATACGATCTAACTGATTCTTCTTGACGGTAGATCTAAGTTTGTAATTTGTGTGTATGAGTCCCAATTACTGACATTTTCAGGGTCTTAAAAGTCTTTTTTTTTGGTAAAAATCAATAGAACCAGCGAAAGTAAAGTCGATTGATACAAAGACCTTCGATTTTTTAAACAATACTAGCTTTGATCTCTCTTGTAGCTTTGAATGTGGCAGTTGAAATCCCCTCGGGAATGTGCAAAAAAACCCGGTTGTATACTATATTGTACACAATATTTTTATAGAATTTTGTTCCACAGAAATTGTTTCTCATATTCTCATTTCATAGAATGATCAATCCATAATCAGTTCATAATTATTTTAATTGGGCGAAAGTCTTAGGAATCATGTTATAGGCGATGCGGCTAGCAACCCATCACTAGTTTGATTTCCCTTTCCACATAGACGCCCTTAATTGTGCTAAACGTGGCCTTAAGGTTTTGTTAAAGGGGATAAAGACGTGTGTATGTATCAATTCATGAAAAAGCTCATTTAATATAATTTTAATAATATATTTTTTATTTAAACACATAGATATTACAATGACGAATAAAATATTATGAATTATTACATTTTTTACTTAATATATTAGTCATTACAATGGAATTCATTTCATATACAAGGTTGCTACTTTCATTTCAGCCAGATAATTTACAGGTAACATAGCCCTGCTTTTTTGGTAGAAGTTGTGTTTTGTATGGGTCGCAGTTCTAACCTAACCTACTTTTCTGGTAGCATTTCGTTTTTGTTGTGGTCGTTGTACTGACTTAACCTAACGCACTTTTTCTAAGTTTTATTTTATAGTCAGGATAGTCACAAATTTTTCAATAATAATATTTCCATCTTAGAAACAAAATTATGTGAATAATAAATCTACCATGTGCGTGTTGTTCCTGATATGCTTTTATTGATACAAAATACAATATTTCAATTTATGAACCGCACGTCACTCCATATTTGCAAAGCAATTTAAAAAGGATCGAAAACATGTACACAGAATGTCTAATGACCCATTCAACATTTCTGTTAACTCACCTCGATCCACTTTAGCCTGGCCTGTTACCCCCCTCTCGCTGGGTATAATACAGGCTTTCGAGGAGGCTCCGTTGGGAGATAAAGTGTCAGTTTATAGTGGTTGGTGGTAACAAATTATGCCTAAACAAGTCCAGTGAAGCCGTCAAGGAAGACGAATGTGCTCTAACTTGTGGGGTACATAATTTGACAGACATTTTGTTGATAATCGTGTAGGATGTAGTTCGCAACTATATTTGGATCCAACCAAAGCCTGCGTAGGTTTTGGTTATGATTGTTACTAGTAAATAATTCTGTTGTAAATTCAGTAAGAATTCAAGCGTGGCAGTGCGAGCGTAGAAAACTTTCTTTGTGTTCACAAAAACTTAGGCAATCCTTGAACAGGTGTTCCCTTTTTCAGGACGCTGAAAACTGCAATTGTGGGTTTGAATAGGACTTGTTTACGTTTTGTGTATTTTTTGTCTTACTCTAAACTTTGATAACTTGACTATGAAGCATATAAATCATTTTGTATCTGCGTATTAGTAGTTACACCTTCAAGCGCAAGTTGAAGGACCACTTATTGACGCTCCAAAAATCCTTACAATAGTCCTCCAGCACTTTGCACATTGATAGGCCAGCCTGTTGTTCTTGAACAATTCAGTTTTCCCCCCTTTTTATATTTTGTTTATTGTTAACTATTTAATTAATTTATGTATTTTATTAGTTACACGTAAGTCGGGTTCTGTCTATTTATTACTTTATTAACGTAAACGTTTATGGTTATGTAGTACATTTTATCTGTGTATCGTTTCGTGAGTCATAGACGGCTCTGGCTGAAAATCAGTGCTGCAGATAACACCTCAGCGTAATGCTGAGCCAGCGACCGTTTCACTTTTGCGGAGACACACAAAACGCTGATTATCCATTTTTCGTGTCTGTGTTTTTTTTCTATAAAATTATGTATTGTATATTCCCTTGTATTTGTGTGTCTTGCAAAAAGGAAAAATGTCTTCTTTCTTTCTTATTACGTTTCATGTTTTGTTTCATGTGAGTCTATGTTCTATTTGTAAAAGGTTCAGCCTACTTTTTTGTTTCAACTGTCTGTCTTCTCTTTCAGTCTTCGGCTGTCTAAGTGTTATAACATTCATATAATATTATGAATAATCCATATATTTTGCAAGCTTAATTCACAGTACAAATCTTCCCCGAGATAATCCGGCTTCGTCCCCTCATCTCCACATTTGCGTGCTCATTTACAAAGATACTCACAAACACCTGATTGAGCACATACAAAAGATATGTGTCACGCAAAAGCGAACATTTACCACAATCTGATAAAGTGTGGCGAAATTGGAAAGGAGGCAGACGACGTTTTTTGTGTTGCTAAATAAAGTACTTATGATATGTCGGCTGTCGTGTTTGGTAAGGTAAATGGTTTACGTGTGTATTTTGATTTTTGCTGTGTTATATGATAATATATAATATATTTATTTCTCCTGTACTATGTACGTTTTATAGTATGAGACAACGAAAGCAATCCAGTCGATATATCCGTGAATTGAAGCATGGAAAAGGGTTGGAAACTGTTTTGTGACAATTAAAATTATCTCCATTCTTTAGAATCCCGCGCAGACGGTAAAAGCCCATCGAGGGAATGGGCGAAATTCTTAGGAATTATGTTATAGGCGATGCGGCTAGCGACCCATCACTGTTTTGATTTCTCTTTCCACCTATACGCCCTTAATCATGCTAAACGTGCCTTTAAAGTTTTGTTACCTTAGCTTCTGTCTACTCCTTAAGGGATAAAGACGTGATATATGTATGTAAACCCCATCTAAGTCCGTCCAGCTTTTTTACCGAAAAAAAAATATCAAACTTACTTACGGACGTCTATTAATGTAAAAGGCTATGTGAAGGCCAAAATTCGTCGACACTAGTTTCGGGGTTGAAACGTCAAAAGAGTACTGACAAAAATACAAACCGGCTCACTTCCACATCGATAATATTACTTAGAATTTATTTGGATCAAATGTTACGAGTATGTCTATGAGTATTTATCGCCTTCCAAAGGGCCTTGTCCCAACATGTCAGACTCCATTTTTTGTCGGTTGCCTCGACTCGTAGTGCTCCTTCAATATATTCATTCGATCCTACATTCCGAATCTCATTATACACGGAACGTTGGTCTAATGCGAGTCATTACATTACGACGTGTTTTACAAGTTGATATAATGCGGCAATTGTCGCCAATTTGCATACAAGAATGGGGAACGTTTTTGGAATTGTTTATTGTACATTTTTTGCGAGATGGCCGTCTCCTTTTCATTTTCATGCGTTATTTCTTGCCGATTTATGTTTTGGCTGAGGTTCGTATTTTTGTGTTTATGCACGCTTTGTTTTTGGGGTATATATACTTCAGACATTTGATTTATAGTACGGGACCTAGTATGGTACCCTGAGGAACACTTGAATATTTTCTAGCTTGACTCCATTGAGTTAGTGTAAAGAGTTGATTCCCTTCAAGCTGGTCTGGGAGCAAAGAAAAAACATAGATAGTAACAGTGGTTACTCTTCCCGCGCCGATGGTAAAAACCCATCGAGGGAATGGGCGAAAATCTTACTCATGTTATAGGCGGTGCGGCTAGCAACCCATCACTATTTTGATTCCCCTTTTCACTTGTACGCTCACAATCATGCTAAACATGGTCTTTAGGTCTAGTTACCTTAAGCTCTGTCTACCCCGTAAAGGATAAAGACGTGATTTATGTATGTAAAGAGTATTAGTAGGTAAGTATAGTTAAGTCTCTTCTGACTGTTCTAATTGTTCTCTTTCTTCAAAAGTCTTTGAAATAAAATTCATCGTCACTTACGTTTTAAATCTGAATCACAACGTCGTCGTAAATTGAAACAGGTTTCGTGACGGCTCACTGACAAGAAGTGGCGAGTTTTCCGTAAAAAACGGTTTTTTTCCGGAAAAACGCTGACTTTTAGCGACATTAAAAATCGTAGCGAGTGGCTGCCGACATTTTTTTTCTCAATTGACCTAATTACGGGGGGAGATGTGAAAAGTTGTGAAATGTTTTTATGGTTTACGGTTATAAGTTAATGAATTTGCAGGTATCGGCGAGGAGCTTTGCTAATATCGTTTAAAAGATTTCTACCAACTTGTCCAGTGCAAGACTGAACGTATAAAAATTCGAGACAGTGTAAGAACACTTTATTGTAATAATATTAGGTTTAAGAAAAAACTTGTGTGTTTGTCTATGCTCTGTTCTTTCTCTGCTCCAGCCTCCTTATGAGCTGGGCGGTTGCATTTTTTGTTTTTACTTTCAATAAAGTATTTTCCTACAATCTTGCATTTGTATTCAACATGCAAAGTGGTCCTTCGAGCCGGATACCTGTATTCTGCAAATTTAGTTAACAAATCAAAATCTATTCGGAGAACACGCCTGCATTTACAAATTATATTCGTTTACGCCATATCCGTATCACTTACAACGTTTAGTAAAACACTTTTGGTAACGAAACGAAATAAGCCGTCTAACCAACATTCAGCGTCTGAATGAATACCTAAATGTATTCGTATAAAACCCTCTTATGTAACGTTGAAATATCTCAAAACATCGCGAGCTCTCAACTCTCTTAGTCCCTGGAAGGTCATCTCGCACCCCTACTACTAACAGACGTGATATCAGAAACTTGCTGTCTACCCCGTAGTGAAAAGACGAGATTTGTATATGTGTGTATGTGATTTTAGAATTTACGTAGTCTCGACTCTGAATCTTCGCTGACACATCAAGTGACATTGTTATTAAAGGCATAGGTGTCAAAGTTAGGTAACTAATCTACAATATAAGCTTTAACCAATATTATGTTAAGTGTGTAGGTATGTGTTTATGTATGTATTATTTTATTTTATTTACTTAGCTATGTATTATATTTATTGTTTTTATTATCCCTGCGTTTCTCCTGTCTATTTGCTTCTGCCACTTAAACTGTCTCCGACTTATTTCTTTTTATATTGGTTGTCTGGTAGAGATCGCTATTAAGCCATAAAACTACCTACCGACCTTGATCTTTGTGTCTGTGTTGTTTTGTACTGATTTGTGGTGTTATATTAAATTCAATATCAAACACACCTATAGTTAAATTACCTAGTGCTTCATTGCAGGTTTTGGAATCAATTTAATTTTAACCTCACCTAACCTTGCTTAGCATTGATGGTTTTCCTAGCACACCGTTTCGTTTCCTCTCATATATCTTCAGTGCATGAGCATCCTAGAACATGATAATGTGGTTCAAAATTGCCAACTGTTTGTAACGCCCGTGTCTCTCTCTCTTTGCATGCCGCTCGTAAGAAAAAGATGTCCCCATGGCAAAACTTTAGTGTAATCATGACCTATCCAATAAAGAGCAATGTTTTCTCTTCAAACTGTTAGTTCCAGGTTTTAAAAACGTTCCGCCTCGCTGTCTTTATTAGGTCCATCATTAAGTTTATTGCTGGGGTGCGAGTCGGGTTACCTCCGCGTGTGGTCAAGAGCTGTGGTTCGTTTGGATCCGTCCGAGGGGAAGAGCAGTGCTTTGTCCAGTACACCCTGGGATATCATTATCCGTTGGCTAAGAGCCCGGCAGGGGTGGAGGGGTCTTTTGACCGTGTTCTACCGTACAACGCTGCCGACATTTTTGTCACACGATTTTTGAATAGGTACTGCATTTATTACTTCGACATTGGCGAAATCATCGCATCGATCGATGGGGCCATATTAAAAGAAGAAGAAGTTTATTGGTTTTGTCTTTTTATCAGCATTTGCTTACATATCAGTATCATTTCACTACATAGTATAAAACAAAGTCGTTTTCTCTGTCCCTATATCCCTATGTATGCTTATATCTTCAAAACTACACAACAGATATTGATGCGGTTTTTTTAATATATAGAGTGATTCAAGAGGAAGGTTTTTATGTATAATTTTACGCAGACGAAGTCGCGGGCAGAAGCTAGTTTTAAATAAAGTTGTTTCTATCCACGTGTTGTCTGTCTTGAATATGACCTCGCCATAAAAGATTCTAAGCATCTTAAAGACGATGCTTCCTAAAGCATGCCATGCGAATGTTTCGTGCAAACCAAAGCATGGCCAAACGTATAGCCCAAAGCGTAACCACCGGCTGTTTATTAATAAATTAAACTTTGAGTCCCCGTCTTTGTCCAAGTCCATCCAGCGTTTGAATTGGACAGAGGCTTCCGTGTTTTATGAGGGAGTAAACAGAGGCCTGTCTTATTCATCGTTCGCGTTTAATTTGTTTAGGTCCTCTCATTACAACGGTGTGAACGTCTTGCTGGCTAACTGCTGGTTCTCGAATCGGTGCCAGTGACCTGTACCCTTTTATTAATTACCTAACTGTTGCCCGCGGCCTCATCCGAATTAAATAAAGCCTATGTTCATCAAGGATAACGTAGGATTTTAATGAAGAAAGATTTTTTCTAATCGATCCAGTAGTTTCAGACGCTTGTTGCCCGTACATAACTATTTTACGTAACCAGGACATTCTAAGGTAAAATAAGGATTATTTCTAAATTAAAACAAATATGTTCGCGGCTTAGGGCTGCCCAAAGGGTCACACCCGCCGCACCTAAACCTAAATTAATCCAAATTAATCTACTACCAGTTGTACCTACCAGTGCCAGTTATGTAACTTGGTTATGTACTGGGAACAAGCTGTTTCAGAGCCTATTCAAAGCAAACAATCAAATATTTCCTCTCTATAATATTAGTATTGAAAATTGCGAGCTTATTGCAAGAAAGGTTATGTTTTTGTTAAAACAAGCTGCTTATGAATGAGGGGGGTTACAGTTTGAGCCTGTGATATCAAAATGCCTCTACTAATTGTTTGTTCCCTTCCTTAAACTGCGGCAAAAGTCGTGGTAAAACCAGCAAGAGCGCACTGCCGCCATGTTTTCCTTCTCAGAGCACCTAATAAACTATAATTCCTCACGCGCCTTATGCTTATGCCAGAACTTGCCTGTGTGGATCGAAATGCCTGATAGCACTTGATCAAAGATCGCCGATATTAGAAGCACTTCAATTTCCAAGCGACCTCTGAGAGGTCAAGTACTGACAAAGCTTGTAGCCAAAACATCTGCTTCTAAATTACGTTTTCTTACGTATTTCTGTCTTACACATTGTACACTGAAGACATATTTATCAACGCTTTATACTTCGCTAATACCTCAATATTAATCTTATAAATGTATTTGCCTTTATACTACTTAACACTGTTACTTTATACTTTTTACTTTGTGTTTTTTTTAGTAATTTGCTCCCATCGACCCTGTTTCCGGCAAAATGTAACCTAGGGTTTTTCAAGGCCACAGTGACTAGGCTGTCATTGAACCAGTGATATTCGGCCTCGGCTGCACTTTCCATCAGGTGAGACAGAGGTCAGTTACTGGCAGTCTTTCGCAAAAAAAGTTGTTACTTAGAAGTCAAGTCGGAAGCCTCGATTAGAATCGAGAACCAGTAGTATCGTCTCCCATAGATTATTCACTCGCGAGGGTCTGCGCAGTTTCATTAAATTTTGATTTTTCTGCCTTATTTACCGTTGCGTCAGTAATTGAGCGGGTGACGACGCTTTGATTTACCCTATTACGTCTAAATGGGGAGTTATGCGGGCCCGATGAATAATAGAAACGGTGAGACGGATAGGGAGCGTTAGCATAGGGATATTGTTTTGTCGTAAAGTTAATTTGCGGCTGTTTTGCTTAAAATAAAGGTAAATATTTTTTTCTAAGAACAATATAGTGAAGCCGTGGAAAACTAAGACTTGCTTCATGCTTGTGTGCGTGGCGTGACTAGTTAGCTTGACGCGTGTGCGTGCAACTATGTACACGCGGCAAGGTGTAATTTTGTCTGCCTTTGCCGTTCGCTGTACTGAGTCTTTACTTTTAATTTGGCCCGATGTTTCGGTTTACTGCATAATTTGGTCCCAATATTTATTTACGCTGACAAAGTCATTTTTTAACCAACTAATTTTATGCTCCTCTCCTCTAGTCAAAGGTTACTAATAGAGGTCCCTAGTAGGGATCAATACGCATTTTTATGTAAGCTTTTTGGTCAATTGTGTTTGCTTCTTTATTTTTACAGTAAAGCATTTATGAAATAAAAAAAAAACATTTACTTATGTAGAATCAGGTCGAAGTGAAAGTGTGTTACTTTAAAAACTAACTAACGTACAACATGCATTTCTACAATTTTCAAAATGGCCGCGGGCCCGTTGGCGTCACGTGTTTATATTTAATTTCCGGTGACACAGGTGTGCGCTATAACTACCCTCCTTTCTCGATTATTATTTTATAACAGCCATGAATATTAACGTGAACAGAAAGGACCGGGTGGGACCAGAAGTGAATTCTCAGAGATAACGCCATTTTAAATTGTTTTTTGACGTGATAACGTCTTATAAATCGATGAACGCCGGCTGCACTCACGAAAAAGCATGACTCGTCCCGTTACGTTCCGCGTGACGTCAGTGTGCAAGCGAGAGCACGGAACAAGCGATAGAGAGCCACGGTCTTCTCGCGTGACGTCAGAGCTAGTAGTACGAATATGTTTCTTTATGACGTTATCACTTAAAACTATCGTTCGTAAACCGACTTTGCAGACAATCGGTTTTACGGAAATCGAGTAAGTATGGTAAGTAATCACAACTGCCTGTGGACGTCCATAACAAAGTAGGTATTACACGAGCCTAAACTATTACCTTCTTAAGCCCAGTCAAAACTTGCAAGGTCTGCAAATTGCATTCCATTGCGGCACTGGGCTGATGACTTCTAAAACATTTACATCACAGCCTGGCAATGGAAGTTGCTATTTTTAAAAGTGTATAAAATAAAAATAAAAATGATATCCAGATAATACATTACCCTCACAATCGGTACTCAGTTACTGTCTACCCGTTAGTGGATCGAGTGTACTATGACGCCCATTTATCAGTGAGCCCTCACACAAGCCATTTACTGCGAGCTGAGAGCTACTCCTGTACCGGACGCTCAAACTAACCTATTTTTCAAAACTTCATCCCTTTCAAACTGTAATGATTTTAGCGCGTGCGAGCAGGACGGATGCATTGTTGGAGCTGTCAAAACGTGTTGAAAATATGGTATCGCTTATTGCTTCCTCTGTGAGCATTTTGCACTGCGTGTTTCTTTGGCCAATGTCAAAAGAGTAAGGCGGGTCTTATGAAGCTTTTTCAATGTGACAAAGGTTTATTTAACTTGCAAGGTCTGCTCAGAATTATTCCGGGATATTTTAGAAGGCTCACATCGGTCTTTTCGGCTAATTTCGGCTTCGTAAAGCGTTGTCTCGACTCATGTGAGATTTAGTCAAAGTAAATGCAGATATTCATGAATTAGGATTATGGAATAAATGCAGTAGAAATGAGAGCGTTAAGAAGTATGGAAGAGATGGAACTGAAAGATAGAATAAGGAATAGTGTGATAAGGGAACGTGCTGGTGTGAAAGAAGATATAGTGACTAGGATAGAAAGAAGTATGCTTAGTTGGTTTGGTCACGTAAAGCGGATGGATGAAAGTAGACTAACTAAACAGATCCATATGGGAAGTGTGCATGGTTGCGTTGGGAGGGGAAGAGCTAGACGTTTTGAAAAAATGGCAGGTCAGGAGTACCCGAAACCGACGAGCATGTATGAAGAAATTGATGAATGTGGATGAAGCGATAGAGGTATGTCAGAATTGCAAGTGAAACAAAGTAGTCTCTGCATACCCCTATGGGAAAGAGGCGTGACTGTATGTATGTTAGTCAATGTAAACCAACACCGTCTGAAACATTCCATTTAAGATACCCGGTTTATACACCCTAAGTTATCCAATACATGTAAATGGACCACTAAAAATATCACTTTCTATGATAAAGAAAAAACTATTCAATAAATGCGCTCAAGACGGGCCCCACGAGCTATCAATAACGGAGGGGGATGCCTTCGCACCTGCTGATGGCTGAAAAATGTACGTTATTACCACCTCTGAGGAGGTTGGATGCTTCACAGCTTTAGACACCTACCTAACTGTTAATAACATTACTTCTAAGCTGCTTGAAACTTCCATTTGACTCGAATTATTAAAGTGAAAATGGATTTTTCTCACGTAATACTGATAAACTGCATTACTATCCAATGCACTCCGATTTGCCATTTATTTATATCAAACAGTGTATGAGAATATAGGTATTTAGCCGCAACATTTTCATGCTGGTTTGGGAGTAAAGAAAATACATAGAATGTACCAGTTGCTTTTCCCGCGCAGATGTAGAAGCCCATCGACGGAATGGGCGAAAATCTTAGGAATATACGCCCACAATCTTGTTCACTCAAAGGTTGACTGGAAGAGATCCCTTAAAAGGATAAGTTCGCCTTTGTGCATGTATCTCAGTGTTTGTCAATTGTATTTGTTTTATTTTGCACAATAAAGAGTTTACATACATACATACATACTTTAGGCTCTGTCTACCGCGTAATGGATAAAAACGTGATTTATGTATGTATGCAAAAAAACCGAAAGATCAGCATAGAATGTTAGCTTTGATGTTACTATGTAAACTACTGACTTTGTAATTTATAGCTGGTTGGTTCTCCAAAAATACAAATAATTATTTAACAAAAAAAAACTTACCATATCGTACCGTCCCTTTCACGCTCTCGTAAATAGCTATTCGTGCGAGCGCAACAGCACGAAACGAACCCCGAACTTCTAACTCCTGCATTACAGCTAGTTGATAAACAATGTCACAACAGAGGCACAGCATAGTGTACTCACACTCGCACCCACACGCGCACGCACGCACACACGCGCGATGATTGATCGCGTCTCTGGTTATTGTTGACGCGTAGAGTAAATATAACAGAGGATTGCCTCCGCGAGGCTTGCCTATCAGAGGCTAATATTGGAGAAAGGCTTCGTAAATGGCAGTTTACTTTTATAATACGTTTTTTGTGAAAATCCCGGTCAAGTGCGAGTCGGGACGTACAAATACAAAATTTGAAATATAATGATTTTTTGACGTGATAACTTATAAGTAGATGAACGCCGGCTGCACACACGAAAAAGCGTGACTCGTTGCGTTAGGTTACACGTGACGTAAGTGTGCAAGCGAGAGCGCGGAACAAGCGATAGAGAGGCACGATCTTCTCGCGTGACCGACTTAGCAAACAATCGGTTCTAAAAAAGAACATAAAAATTTCATCGTCCGATCCTTACACTCTTATACAAGTCTTAGATAGTCTTCTATTTTTAGTACAATATTCGAATGTACTTTGTAAAGTACACATTAAAACCAAACCGAATCCGCCATAACATAAAGCCATTTGAGACAAACAAAATTTAATAACAGTTGAAAAGAATAAACGTCATAAGCCGCTGTCAGGTCCGATGGTATTAAGCTACGCCGTAGCCGCTACGCTTGTAGCGCTACGCCGTAGCGAGGAAAATTTAGTTCACGAACAAAAGGGTAAACTACCCGATAATTGACACGTCCATTCTACAATATGAAGCTGGATGGCGGGTAAGGCCCTCGAGCAGGGTCCGTCCGAATCGTTACCTCCATCTTGCTAATTTCTGCTGCTAAATAGTTTTTTTATGAATAAAATAGGGTAGGCAACGAGCAAATGGGTCACCTGATGGTAAATGATCTATGGACATGCACAACACTGAAAGATTGCTGATGCGTTGCGATTCTAGAAGACTAAGATAGAATACCTCATGTATTGTGTTAGTAGTTTCACCGGAATTTTACAGCAGGGCAAGAAATTTAAGAGTTTGTATCGACGCACTTTAAACAAACGCAGTTCTTTTCGTCGTTCGTCGAGAAAACAGGTTTATTTAGTTAAATCAAGTTCTTAAAACTTTTGCGTTTCTTGTTACTTCAACAAAACCGGAATAAACCGGTTCATAGCTTAAGCTATCCCGCCGTCATTTTTTTTAACACACACATTTATAGACAGGATATACCAGTAGCTTAGTACCCGCGCATGGTAAAAGCCCATCGAGGTAACGGGCGAAAATCATAGGAATCATGTTATAGGCGATGAGACTGGCCACCCATCACTATTTTGATTCCATTTTCCACCTATACCTGTTACCTTTAAGAAAGAAAGAAAGAAAGAAAACATTTATTGACACAAAACGACACATAAAGAAAAAAAAAATAAAAAAAAAATGATAATAATAAAACTAGATACTTATATGCCGAAAGTGCCAAAAGGGCCACACTCAGCATGTTGCTGCGGCAGGCCGCAGCGCTGATTTTCAGTGTGACCCTTTTGCCTAAAACTAAGCCTAAAATCTAAAATTACATGAAACGACACGAACGTCAGAGACAGTGGGTATATGGAATAAAAAAAAGAAAAAACAAAACAAATCTTAAATCTGACCAATTTCAACGCAGCTCAAGTTCGCACGCATAGAGCGTTTCCGAACGAAACTGTCAACACTAAAAAATAACAACAACAAACACCGTGTCAACATTATGAGCACATTATGTTACCTTGACAAAGCCAGTTTGTTTAAGTATAAACAGTACCTCCTCTAGGCTCTCTACCCCGTAAGGGATGAAGACGTGTTTTGTGTATGTATTTGGCCTTTATAATAGAAAAGACGCCACCGATTTTTAATTGAACCCGCCCAACCAACAATGGGTGTCAAACTCTATTTCCCCATAATGGCGGCGATATTAAGAGCATGCGTCTTGCTGACACGTCAATGGAGCTGCGATTATTTATATTACCGGGTACTGGGGCGGAGGGGAAAGGGGGGAAGCCTTGCGAGGACAATGTAAAACTATTTTACGCGCGGTTTTGCTGACGTTAGCTGTCAGAACGCTTAGTTTAAGTTCACGGTCACAAAACAGATCCCTAAATTACCAAATGGACAATTGGCATTGTTAATTTTTTTTAGTATGCTCCAATTCGAAAACCATTTATTATCCGATTTCAAAAATACTTTATGATTGCAGATATTTTTGTGAAAGTACTTTGGTCGAAACTTCACGTACACATTCACAGATCTATGACATTCACGTATAGACAAAACCATAGACCAAGGCGTTTTTTTTTATGGCTGAACGAAGGCGATTGCAATCCTGCCAAAATTCACGAATTATCAAACAGCGAAAAAATATTTATTATAAATTAACAAAGCTACGTAAAAGCATAATATTCTAATTAGGTAGTTGCTTAAAATAATCAACATATCTAATAAAGGTGTTAAAAGCACAGCTTAAAAAAATGGACAATGCCAATTGTTGCTGACATGCGACAATTCGGTTTACCATTTACTCGCAGTGGCATGGCGACATAAACTCGATTCCCATCGGATAACAGAACAAAACCTTTAGGCCACGTTTAGCGTGATTAAGGGCGTATAGATGGAAAGGGAATCGTTGTCGTCATTGTCGTCGTCGTCGTCATTGTTGTTGTCGTCGTTATCGTCGTTGTTGTTCGTCGTCGTCGTTGTCGTCGTTTTCGTTGTCGTTGTTGTTGTTATTGCCGTCGTCGTCGTCATTGTCGCTGTCGTTGTCGTCATCGTCGTTGTCGTCATTGTCGTTGTCGTCATTGTCGTTGTCGTCATTGTCGTTGTCGTTGACGTCGTTGTCGTCGTATGTCGCCGTAAAGGAACAAGGTTCTTTGGAATGGACCTCCGCAAAGTAACGCCTGATTCAATAAACCGTTCGACTGCTTAATAGAAAGTGGGACACACACACGTTAACTGTGTAAGCTTTTATCATAAAAATAGCAAAGTTCCCCACCAGTTTTCGAAAGGAATCAATTTTTAAAACGCCTCGTCGACTTGCCAACGACTTCCGTTGGTGGCAAAAGTTCGCTTGTAGGGCGCGAGCTTGAACGGAGCTTTTTCTGGTCCGCGGCCAAAATAGTTTGTCACCAACTTGCGAGCTTTTGATAGGAAATCGGAAATGTTCGATTCGATCGTCGGAAAGTTACATTTAAATTTGCAACGTGTTCGCTGTTTGCGCTGTGCAATCTGAATCTTTTAACATGGCTTTGTTTAAAGATTATCTCTTGTTTTTCGTGTCTATTATCTTGAGATATTGCCTGGTTAATTAATTTTTTAAGTGTCAGGACTAAGAACAACAGAACTAAGTAAAAGCTTCTAATAGAAGTACTAGACAACGCTCTATCATACTTATGTATGTAAATATTTACGTCAATACTATTGGACATTCAAATTTTTAAATGTATTTTTGCAAATTGGCCACAAGGGCTCTTTTACATGTCTTTTTTTAAACTGCCAACGCATTCGGAAAGACCATCATTGCCAAGAAGAATGCGCCGCAAGAAACTTGGCAGATAGTCATTTTTTTAAATAAAATACCTTGAGCTATTACAATACTTAAATTCAACTTAAATTAAATACATTTATAAAAGGGATGTATAAGGTCCCCGAGCCTTAAATTATATTAGTCTATAGTAGATAATATGTATAAAGTCTCTACTAGTCAAAGTAAAACAAAAAAATGTAGGAAAAAGAAATAATAAAAATAATTTAAGTTCAGTGGAGGTGTAAAACGCCTCCACCGTCAAATAAATTAATTGGAGACATCTCCAATGCCAAGATTCATGAACTAGCCCTGACTGGGAATCGACACCCAAGACCTAAACCTTCCGAATAAGTTCTTTAACCACTCGGCTGTAGGTCGTCAAAGTTTTCATTGCAATGTTTTTGTTTACATACATACGTACATACATATATCACGCTTTATCCCTTACAGGGTAGAAAGAGCCTAAGGTAACAAAACCTTCAGGCCACGTTTAGCATAATTAAGGGCGTATCGCTGGTAAGGGAAATCTAAATAGTGATGGGTTGCTAGCCGCATCGCCTATGACATGATTCCTAAGACTTTCGCCCATTCCCTCGAAGGGCTTTTACCATCTGCGCGGGAAGAGAAGCAACTGGTACATCCTATGTTTTTGTTTGGCTGATAAGAACTGCTAGGTGCAACATTTTACCATCACACATGGCTTGAACAGTATCTCATTAACGAGAAAAACCCAAGCTTTGAGAGTCCGGTCAGCGAACGATTGAACGAATGTAATGAATGGGTGAATGGAGATTGCATAAAATTGAGTCCGTTGGGGATGCCGCGGCAGATAACGAACCATTTGTTAGGTTGATTCCCGATGCCGAGCGCAGCGGATTCCGCGATAACTAACTATTATGCTGTTAACTTTGGTTCGGTTAATTAACAGGTTAAGTTTGAATCAACTGGTTTTCTGTAACGAATTCGTTTCGTACTATGATTAGCTGTGAATCGGATGGTCAGCCGAGTTCATAAATATCGCTATAGGCATCATTGTCAAATATGTGCCATCGACCTCATTGTTCTGTCTTCTTCTTATTTGTGGCGTATCAAGTCGTTATAGCGACAACTTCGCCAATGTAAAAATAACAAAAATATAATTAAAAAATCTTGTGACAAAATGTCGGCAACGTTGTACGGTAACACGTTCAACAGTCAATGAAAACTCAGAAACTATCAGGAAATCATTAGCCGATGCCCAGGGTGCACCGGACCAAGCACAGCTATTACCCCGGACGGATCCAAAAACGAGCTGCAGCTTTTGACCACACGTGGAGGTAACCCGACTCGCACCCCTAAACTGGATCTGAATTGAATTGCATTAAGACGTGATGGTAAAGGCGCTGTAGTTGACTTTGAACATTGATAAATGTATAAAAATCATTTAAAGGGCTATTTTTATTATCAGAGTAATCCAACCATCAAAATGTTATATTTTCAAATAGGCCATTAAGGGCTTTTTTACGTTTTTTTGAAACTGCCAGCGCATTCGGAAAGACCATCATTGCCAAGAAGAATGCGCCGCAAGAAACTTGGCAGAAAGTCATTTTTTCAAAATAAAATGCAGTAAAAATGCTACTTGAATTAAATACATTTATCAAAGGGATGTTTAAGGTCCCCGATCTATAGTAGAGATGTATAAAGACTCTGTATTCAGCTGCTGGAATATTCCAGAATAATTTTGAGAGTCCGCTGTATAAAAGATTTACATCAAAACGTCACAAATAAACATTATTTTATCAATCCCCGTTAAAAATCTTACAACTCCAATGTCATTTCTTTATTTTCACGTTAAATATCGTTTTCATTTTGTAACAATACATCGCTAAGCCCAGTTTTAAGTCTGCACCCTTAACTTCGCCTTTCTTTTATTTTGCCCCCAAAAAGCCTGTAATCATCCCTCGACTCATTAGAGGGGCTTTGATTTTGTTTTAAGTCTCCGCATTTACTTTTATAGCGTGTATTCAAAGATAAGTAACATTTTACGTAGTAGGTTCATTTGATATAGCTTTTGGTTGGTCTGTATCTTGGTCTTTTTAGGTTTTTGGTCAGGAATCAGAAGAACATTAAGAAACGATTCTATTTTTATTCGGTAGCGCCACCTCTTGGTTTGACAGCTACTTCGCTCGATACTATTGGACCACTGCGATCAATCTTGCTAGGGAAGGTGAAAATGCCACAATTAAACGGTAGATGGCATTATCTGTGAAATTAGTGCCTTTTTGTTTATTTATTTACTCGAAGCAAGAAAGTGGAGGGAGTGTGTTTGCGCATGGGTACACTATGCGCAAACACACTCCCTCCATTTTTTTCCAGCGTTCTTTTTACATGACGCGACCTATAAAAAAAATGTTATACGTGTCTGCTTTTGAAAGATTTCTTGCGACAAAATACTAGTTAGGTACGTTTAAAAACAGAACAGTTAGGGACCTTAAATAAATGTCAGGAAAGCTTTTGTTTTTGCATTCAGGACCAGCGCTGGACTGAGTGGGCTGTCAGAAGGCGCCGCGTTTTAATCATAGTTATTACACGAGCACTGAATCTCGATTCATGCGCTGCGCATGCTAATAAGCCGACTCCCGCGCAAACGTAGCTAAACTCTAACGGGATAAAACAAGTCACTTTTAATACCTTCGTACAATACATCCGTGCTGGTCTGGGAGCAAAGAAATAACATAGAATGTACCAGTTGCTTCTCTGCCCGCGCAGGTAAAAGCCCCTAGAGGACATTGGGCGAAAATCTTAGGAATCATAATTATTACAGGTGATGCGGCTAGCAACCAATCACTATTATGATTCCCCTTCCACCTATATACCCACAATTATGCTAACCGTGGTCTTTACCTCTTGCTTCCATAGTCTCTGTCTACTCCGTAAGGGATATAGACGTGACATGTGTGTGTGTGTGTATATTCGTACAATCTGTTAACATTTAGAATGCTATTAGGGTTTAACTTGTTGTTTCACTCACTCTTATGCGTTTGATACTTGAAGCGGCCAAGTGAGTGACAGCAAAACTATCCCGCATGGCATTCTAAGATCTCACGGGCTGTTCAAGTTTTGCTCCTTGAGGAAAAGAAGACCAGGAGCCGAAAGGAAAATGATATAAATGTTCAGGTGTATGGAAGGTGTTTAGACACTTTTTCGTTCTCAAATCTTGCTTGAATCTATTGAGAGTGCAAAATGGTTGAAATAGTTGAAGTCAACTGAAAAATAATGTTGTTAAATAAATAACTTTTGATTTTGGTGATAAAAAAATTAAGTAACGTACTGTAACGATAAAGAAGATAGACTGAAATAACGTTAACGTGTTTTTCACGCCCATTTTCAAATCGGCATTTTTTAAGTTTACTGACAGCACTTGATTGTATAAAAAAGTACTACCAGTCTAAAACAACTGCCATTAAAAAGTTACGGGTAAAAAACTCGACCATAGATAATTGTTAACAAAACAAATTATCGCTTCAATGCTTTGCTTTATAATTTTATTTCATCTTTAATAAATTATTGTGCATTGTTACATCTTGATCTGCATTCGCTGCATATTTTACTTCCACCGCGCCATTTGCATTACAGCATCCCACTATTTTATTCATACTCCGCGCATTTTAATTCCTCAGTCGAGTTTAAGATCATTAATTATTAAACGGATCATAGCTGGGAGCCGGTGAGATGCAGATCGTTGGTTCAGTGTAACGGTTGATCAACCAGTTAAAGAACGATATTAACTAGTTTTGTGTTATTAATTCAATATCAATATTTATTTCTATATTAAGTAGTAGTTTTGAAATTATGATTTGAATTGCAGACCTGTAAGCCAAAAAATAAAGACAGAATTGTTTAGTGGTTATTTGATTATTCTAAGACCAAACTTTGTAATTGTTTTCGTCCGATTGTGTATCGATTTTTAAAATATGATGAACTAGCTGTTGCCCGCAACTTCGTCTGCATAGAACTCACTTATCGATATCCCGCGGGAATTACGCAATTTTCCGGGATAAAAAGTAGCCTATGTGTTATTCCCGACTATAATCTATGTGCCAAATTTCATCCAGATCTGTCCAGCCGTTCTGGCGGGAAAGAGTATCAAACATCCAGACTCACAAACTTTCACATTTTATAATATTACTTTTTTTTCTGTTTACAAATACATGGTTTTAATACCTGCTTAAGGAACATCAATTTCGACGGTTTAGGTACCAGCCTTTCAACATAATAATTTAATTTGTGTGTAAACAGAAAGTATGTCGGATCGAACGGGTTGGTGGAGGCAGAACAATATGAGCATTCCATGCCTTGACGGGGAACTTCCACAAGTTTGTTTTGCAGCTTCCAGAATAGCGGGAACGCCACGGGATCATAACGTTGCAGTTCACATTTTGCGAGCTTCCCTGACCTACTTAGCGTTTCAATTATGTTATAAAAACTTTTGTTGTTTTACTAGTAAAACTCTCATACACATACATTAGATATGATATGTATTGTTAAACGAATAAAACTGATCACCGGTATTTAAGAATTTAATTCTTCCATGCTGGTCTGGGAGTAAAGAAAAAACATAGAATTTACCAGTTGCTCCTCTTCCCGCGCACATGGTAAAAGCCCATCGAGGGCCAGCCCAACGAGGGTCAGTCCAGCTTCAGCGCCAAGAAAGTTGATAGAAAGACGTTTTTCAAAACAAAATCATACATACATACAGAGTAGACATAAGCCCAAGGTAACAAGATTATGGGCGTATGGATGGAAAGGGGAATCAAAACAGTGATGGGTTGCTAGTATATTATAACATAGGCGATAGTATGTACATACAAACAAAATCATAGTTCATACTTAAGCTCTAACACAAATACTAACTAAATACGTATAAAAAGAATTGAAAGAGATTGGTCAGCGACCTACTTCTACTGCAACTTCAAACTTAATAGACTACAAGCCCATGGAAAAAAAAGTGAAATGAACCAGCGCGAATGAAGCTTAGAAGTACATTTATGGAATTTCTTAGGTACAAGTGAGGAATTACGACTAATTATTAATGTACGGCATTTTTATAGCTTATAGATGATTAAAAATAAATGTCGAAAAACCTAGTGCCGATTTTAAGTGGTGGTGCCGGAAGTTAGTGCATTTTTTCCATGTATGAGTAAAAACTTGTACCGCTCAGAAATGACGGCATAGCGCTCAGAGTTATTAACCGACTTCAAAAAAAGGAGGAGGTTCTCAATTCGTCTGTATTTTTTTTTTTTTTTTTTTTATGTTTGTTACCTCATAACTTTCGACTGGGCGAAGCGATTTTAATGATTCTTTTTTTATTTGAAAGCTGGTGCTTACCGTGTGGTCCCATTTCAATTTAGTCCAGTTCTGACAATGGCACCCATGAGAAAACCATATAAGTCTGAAATTAGCATTAAGTCATCATCATCATCTCAGCCATTACAAGTCCACTGCTGGACGTAGGCCTCTCCTTTAGACCTCCATTTAGCATTAAGTATGTGTGCGACAAATCGTCAGTTTCATTTAAACGGCGCTGTCATATGAGCAGCACGTTTAGTAGGTCTACCCATATTCAGAAAAAAATGTTAGTGTACTTCAGATTCACTAAAAATCAAAAAATAAACAAAAATTTTAACAAAAAAAACCGACTTATATTATTTATAATATTTGATACATTTTTAGTGAATCTGAAGTACACTAACATTTTTTTCTAAATATGGGTAGACCTACTAAACGTGCTGCTCGTATGACAGCGCCGTTTAAATGAAACGGACGATTTGTCGCACACATAGATACTTAATAATGCTAATTTCAGACTTATACGGTTTTTTCAGGGGTGCCATTGTCAGAACTGGACCAAATTGAAATGGCAGCACGTTTAGTAGGTCTACCCATATTCAGAAAAAAGTGTTAGTGTTCTTCAGATTCACTAAAAATTAAAAAAATAAACAAACATTTTAACAAAAAAAAAACCGACTTCACTACGCACTAAAAAGAAAAAAATAATTGCATAATATTCTTCTACAACTTAATAATTAACTTACTTTTTCTACTTATCAATATATAGGTACGATCTAATGTTGTTACAATTATTGTTATTTTTGTAGTCGGTGTCAGCCAAGGAAACACTACAATATACCCAGCAACAATAATACGAGAATACTTTAACAAATACTTTTTCACAAAATAAATACGGGAGCGGATCAGAATACATAAAGTTTAAAATGTATAATGGGTTAAAATACATAATGGTTCAAAATGTATAACGCAATTTTCTGTAAAACTATTAGCTAAATGAACTTTTTTGATATCGTAATCTATAGATTGGTTTAGGTTAGGTTAGGTTTGTTTTATAACAATCCTGTTAATTTGTAACTTTCTGAGAAAATCGCATTATATATTATAAACCATTATGTATTTTAACCCATTATACATTTTAAACTTTATGTATTTTAATACGTACCCCTTTTATACACAAGCACATCTCACCTGTAACTATGTATGTAGTTACAAGCGTACGTTGACTGACACCGACTCCAGAAATAACAATAATTGTAACAACATTAGATCGTACCTATATATTGATAAGTAGAAAAAGTAAGTTAATTATTAAGTTGTAGAAGAATATTATGCAATTATTTTTTTCTTTTTAGTGCGTAGTGAAGTCGGTTTTTTTTTTGTTAAAATGTTTGTTTATTTTATGATATAGTAACAGCCTTCTCAGCGTTATTCACGCTGGTTCATTTCACTTTTTTTTCCATGGGCTTGTAGTCTAATTATCAACTACAAATCAAATATGTATCACACACTGCCACGTCCTAGCCGGGACAATTCCCAACCCGTCGCTAAACGCCAACTCAAAAGGGCACGCAAAAAGGCCACGCATAATTAACCCTGAATTGCTCGATTCTGGGCCGGCCCGGGATATTATGTGGCGATTATAGAGCGTGGCGCCGGATTATACGTGACGAGCGTCGGGTTAAGCGGCCGGGAAATTATCGTCATATTCGGCTCGGTTTGCAGAGGACGTCTAGGTATAGCGTCAGCGTTTGCTGAAATCTAGATAAGCATGGCTGTGAATTATTTTAGATTGTTATTGAGCTTCATTGGCACCGTGCACGACAGTAGCGCCGTCTCGCGAACGCAACTTTGACAAGTGTTTATTGTTTTATCTAAGCATAATAATAAATGTAAAGTGTAGTAAAGAGAAAACATAGAATTTACCAGTTGCTTCTCTACACGCGCAGGTGGTAAAAGCTCATCGATAATGGGCGAAAATAATAGGAATCATGTTATAGGCGATGAAGCTAGCAACCCATCACTATTTTGATTCCATTTTCCACCTATACGCCCACAATCTTGCTAAATGTGGCCTGTAGGTACCTGTTACCTTAGGCTTTGTCTACCCCGTAAGGGATAAAGTCGTGATTTGTGTGTGTGTGTATTATATAATAAATTAGTAGAAAGTTCGTGTCTGTACATTAAACAAATTCATCAAAAATAGAGTGCCAACGATTAGGGAAGAGTATTAAAACACAAAAAAAGTAGATTTCATAACTTGTCGGTCCATGGGGAACAATTACATAATCTAGCAACACTTACCTAGAAAGCTTTGGCGTCTAGATAAGCGTTGCCATAGGAATAATTGTTGTTGCGTTGTGAAGACCGCCTATTGTCTACTTTGTTCTTTGTTTCTGTATTGTTTTGTACTGATTTGTGGTGTTCAATAAAGAGTATTTGTATTATATTGTATTGTTCCCCGTTTAGTGGATATCCACGATTTTCAAAATTCCCCCAATTTCGAATCTACCCCAATGCACCTTATAAATAATATACGCTTAGTAAATACTTGAACACGACCGCATTATCAATCGCGTAAATAGTCGTAGAGGTCATAATTTTGGTGTAAACTTTTTTGCTGTTTCAACGGCATTTGAACGCACATGTGCGTGTGAGGCACCCGAAGACGTCTCGAATTTGGCAGCTGGCAGCGAATGCGTTAAAACTGGAAGTACTCGTATGTGTTGTTCCTGTTCTAGCCGAGCCACGTGTCAGGCTGTCCTCGCGAGCCGCGGCTGCAGACCGATCGCGTGTAATTTTAGACGCCTATCGACCCGTCTGCCTGCAGCCGCCTTACCTCTCGCTTTTATCTCAATTTATATAGTTTTAGACAAGTTCTATCTATCTTTATACACCGGGGATCGAACCTGGGTGTTTGAACGCCGTACGCATCGATATGAATGAAACGATGGTTGCTTAGCGAACGATAATTTATTCATAACAAACAGCCTAATTATACGGTCACAGAAAAATCTTAATAGCGCCATTCAGGATTGCTATGGGCATATAACAGCGACATCTATGGGTTTTTAACCTAACTAAACATGACACAAATTATTTACAAAGAAACATACTGAACCTATAAAACACCGTTGAACACTGGGAGCTTCGCTTCATATTCAGTCTAACCACTAAGCTAACTAGCGTAATTGTGTCGTACTTAGTGACAAAAATTCGCATAGTAACAAAGTCACGTGACAGCTAGTAACAGGTAGAAAAATTCGAAGACTACCCACCTGCTGTGGGTGGTGTAGGGGTATAGCACGCGTCACGGAATGACGAGGATCCGGGTTCGATTCCCGGCCATAGCTATACTTTTCGGATTTTTCTTGTGTTCTAATTTTCTGTGACATTTAAAAACTAAGCTAAACAATCACCAAATTGTTTAACATTGCTATAGTGTTTGTTGTGCAGTCGCTATCAGATATATCGTAGCAGAGCAGCCTTAAATTTCAATAAATTCGTAACATTAAATAAGGTTAACATCAGAACACACAATTCATCATAAATATAAGAGCAGCGTCCTTCAATAAAATCGGTACGTCACTGATCGTCAAAGGTATCGATGCAGTCAGGCTGATCATAAAGATCAAAACTTTTGTGTAAAATATACCTTAACTTTGTAACAAACAGTTTAAATTACAGTGAATTATGCATGCAAACGAGCACACTATAATAGGTGACACCTTTCATTTTGGCATGACGTATGAGCCTTATTTGTATTTGTATTTATTTTCCACAAATGTTCAGATATTTATGATCAGCCTGACTGCGTCGTTACCTTTGACGATCTGTGCCTTATGATATTTTTACCTTATTCAACGTCCCGAATTTATTGAAAAGTCTTCGCTCTTATATTTATGACGAATTGTGTGTTCTGATGTTATAAACCTTTATCGTGTAACGAATTTATTGAAATTTAAGGCTGCTTCGAAATATTTGACGACCTCGCCCGCTACGATATATTTATCTGATGGCGCCTCTGCAATAGGATAGGACGTACTTATACTAATTACTGTTTTCTTTGTTTTCAGGTATGTTTATTCCGCTGTATGCTTTAGCAGTCAACGTGAGGAGGTAATATCCGTTTCCGTTACTTACCCCCTTATTCATAAACGCTCTATAGGCTTCTAATAACCTAGCAATCGTTTGTCCTCATCTGTGAAAGGTAAATGTCAAAGTGACAGATGAGGACAAACGATTGCTAAGTTAGCAGAGGCCTACAGAGCGTTTATGAATAAGGGCGTTAATATATAACTATACAGAAAACTGTGGAATATAATGTTTGCTCTAATTTTAATATTACATTATTATTAGCTTCCATGCTGGTCTGGGAGCAAATAAAAAACACAGAATGTACCAGTTGCTTCTCTTTCCGCGCAGATAGCAAAAGCCGTCGAGGGAACGCGCAGAAATCTTATGAATCATGTTATAGGCGATGCGGCTAGCAACTTGTCACTATTTTGATTATTTTCCACCTATACGCCCACAATCATGCTAAACGTGGCCTTTGTGTATGTACAGTCAGGGGCATAAATATATGATCGATATTACCAGGATGTCAAAAACATCTGTACCTTTATGCCGCTAACAATAAGGTAGGTGATACACTTAACGTGTACAGCTATATCCATTTTTATGCCCTAGACTGCCGTTTATCCATTTTATTTTGCCTCGAGTCCGTGTAAACATGAAACTGGTTACGGTGTTCTGTAAAACTAGCCATAAACCATTTTTAAAGCTGAAAACAATATAAAAAGCACCCCTGGCTAACAAGTATGGGTCGTAAATCAAATCTCAATATAGGGAGCGATACCTAGTTCACTATCCCTGGCTCGATCCGTTACGGAATACGCGTGACTTTCGATAATGCCGTCCCGGTCACTCGCTTAAAGTTAAATAGAGATGGAGTATCGAAGAAGTGTAGAGGTTGGTAGTTTGACGAAGTTTATTTTTCATACCTTTATTTAGGAGTTTGCTTGACGGAGATAAATGGCGGTTGTTTGTTATATCGGGTCAGTTTGCCCGAATTTAAAGTTGTTACTTATTCATTAGTATTTGCTGGTTCACTGATTTTCATATTAGAGTTATTCTTTCATGCTGGTCTGGGAGTAAAGAAAAAACATAGAATTCACCAGTTGCTTCTCTTCCCGCGCGGTAAAAGCCCATCGAGGGAATAGGCGAAAGCCTTATGAATCATGTTATAGTCGATGCGGTTAGCACCCCATCTCTATTTTGATTTCCCTTTCCACCTATACGCCCGTAATCATGCTAAACGTGGCTAAGGTTTTGTTGCCTTAGGCTCTGTACTGATTATCATGTAATCGCCTGCAATGTACTGCAATTGGTACAGGATGATCAAAGAAAGAAAGAAGACATTTATTCTCGCACTTGACCGTTTTTTTTAAACTTGAGGATTGCATCTTACTCTCCACGCTGGAACACAGCAGCGCAATCACTGCTGCTTGGCGGCAGCATTAGCTAGTAAGACGGTGGTAGCGATCCGAACAGACCACATCACTGTACCTATTATGTAGGATGGATGACATTGTAACTATAATAAAAATATATACCTACAGACGAATTGAGAACCTCCTCCTTTTTTTGAAGTCAGTTACAAAAGTCCAAAAAGGTTTGCAGCTCTGCTAATGGCTCCCCTCAAATAAGCTGAACCTTAAAATCATAGCAATAAATCCCAGTTTACGTAGCAGCATTCTCGTGTAAATTAAAACCGCGGTGATAACTCAAAAATAAAGGATATGCTAAAAATAACTAAATAAACTTACGTAAAAACGCGACATAAATCCTAGGAAAACACGTCCAAGCCGGCGCAGACCGCCCGGTTCCAGTTTCGGCCCGTTAAAACTGGTTACGACTAGTTAAAACCGGTTAAGTGCGAGGCGGAGTCGCAAACCGAGTGTTCTGCTGTGTAGTACATTTAAGTAGGTACCTAGATCATCATCATCATCAAATCTTATGTGTCTGATAGTAGGTATATACCACTGTACATAGTCACATCCTTTTACACACACATACTAACGCACACACATAGATCACGTCTCCCATCCCTTACGGGTAAACAGGACCTATACAGGCCACGTTTAGCATGATAGTGGGCGTATAGTTGGAAAGAACAATCAAAATAGCGATGGATTGCTAGCCGCATCACGTTTATTATGATTCCTAAGAATTTCGTACACTCCCTAGATGGGCTTACCATCTTTTCAGCCTTTAACAGACATAATTTCAAAAATTGATCTCTTGTGACCGGATAGCTTAGTATGAAGAACCTTACACAAAGCTTGAGGTTCTGGGTTCGATACCCGGTCGGGAAAAAATATTGAGTATTTACAAAAAATACAAATGTTTGTTTTTACCCGACAGCGCCAGAGGGAGGGTTGTTTTTCGAGTGTATGTTTGTATGTGGATTTCTTTGGCACGCTCTAGAGCCTAAACTTCGCATTTGAACTTGAGAGGTATCATTAGATTCATCTTAGTCGTGGAAGTGAGACAAGTACATGAAAAATTGATGCACTTGGTTCTCTTTATAGTTAACTAGCTTTTGCCCGCGACTTCAACGTCAGAGTGACGACATAAAAAAATATATATTTTAATAAAAAGTATCCTATGTTACTCCTAATGCCTCGAAGAACTTGTGTACAAAATTTCATGATGATCGGTTGTGTAGTTTTCGCGTGAAAGCGTAACAAACAAACTTACATTTGCATTTATAATATTAGTAAGGATTATTTGATCTCTCTCTATATGGCTAGGGAGCTCTAAAACGATCTATAAGCCGCGACTCAAAACCAGGGATACCCGGAATTCTGTTTCCAATTACCAGGTTAGTGTAAACTTGATCTGGTTAAAAAAATGTCGCTTTGACCAATAAAGGTGGACTTAAGGCTGACTTAAGATTGCTACTGCTCTTAGTTTGGTGTTAATCTCAATTTCCTCTCTACATCACCTCACACTGTTGGCACGGTCCACACTAACGTTATAAACGCGAAAGTGTATTTGTCTGTTACCTCTTCAGGTTTGAGCTGCCGAACCGGAGGACATTATAGTTCCCACGGGATAGCGATAAGCGAATTCTGCAGACAGAGCCGCTGGCGGCAGCACGTCTAAATATATATAACTCAAAGGTGTCTGACTGACTGACATAGTGATCTATCAACGCACAGCCCAAGCCACTGGACGGATCGGGCTGAAATGTGGCATGCAGGTAGATGTTATGACGTAGGCATCCGCTAAGAAAGGATTTTGATCAATTCTACCCCCAAGGGGATTAAATAGGGGATGAAAGTTTGTATGAAACTTTGTCCATTTTAAACCGATCGGGCTGAGACTGCATGCATAAAGCTACTACGACGTAGGCATCCTCTAAGAACGGATTGCGTAATTTCTGCGGGATAGCGATAAACGAATTCTATGCAGACGAAGTTGCGGGCCACAGCTAGTGAGTAATAATTCTAAAACACCCCGTAAGTACTTTATTTCAATGAACATAACATATTGTGACGTCATAAAGCGAACGACCAACACATCGTTCGAGACGACGCTGTAAATTTTAATGCGGTTTTATCACCGGCCGATAATCAACCCCTCTCTACGCAAGCAGGGATAGCCAACATTTTTTAATTAGCACCGTACTTCCATTGCGGTTTGCGCAACGTTTTTACTATAAAAAACGGATCGCTCGAAATCCGAATTAGACCTAAACGGCGAGCAGTTAAAGCTGAGTTTGGTATGGAGGTTAAAATCCAGGGGTACTAAAACGCCGGTCCGTGAGCGAGTCAACCGAAACGTGTGCCGTTTTGAATTTTTAAAAAGATTATTTCAGAGTGGCCCTGCGCGGTAATGGAGTGCGCCGCCATGTTGTAATTACGGTGGAACGGTGTCACCGGAGTCAAGTTTGTGTTGGACTAGCGGCCTGATGGATATTGATGCCGTGTACTTGTAGATTGAATATTGAACGCGACTTTGTAACTTGCTGGGGAAATTTATCTAGTCATAATTTCATAATAGACTGTAGCTCAAACACTTGTAAAAAAAAACTGCATTCAGTTCACAGATTTACTTAAACACATGAAATCTATATGCGAAGCGAATGCTTAAAAATCGCAGCGAAAAATCTCGGTAGCGGGTAGTAGTCATGTCCAAAACGATTTTTTATAAAAAAAAGAACACAACGCAAAAAAAAATATTTTTAACTAGCATCTTCCATGCTTGTCTGGGAGTAAAGAAAAAACGTAGAATGTACCAGTTGCTTTTCTTCCCGCGCAGATGGTAAAACCCCATCGAGGGAATGCACGAAAATCTTAGGGACCATGTTATAGGCGATGCGGCTAGCAGCCCATCACTATTTTTGATTCCCCTTTCCACCTATACGCCCACAATCATGATAAACGTGGCCTTTAGGTCTTGTTACCTTAGGCTCTGTCTATGTCTTAAGCGATATAGATGTTATTTATGTGTGCGTGTGTGTGTGTGTGTATGAGTGTATAATACCGCTAAAACTAAGTTTCTACTTTTAATTAAAACAAATGCTTTAATTTCCTTTCCATAATTAAATATAGCTGAATTCAACCATTCCGAATAATATATTTTGTTTCTATTACGATTACTGAAATTGAAAACGTCGGCAACGACCTAAACTTGCCACTTCAACACGAGAGCAAAACAGCAGATTTAATTTAGCTTAGTTCAATCAGCAAATTGTAAGGTAGCTGCGACCTTATTCTATAGTGCTAGAGCCGTTTTCGTGTCGGCTTTAGTTTAAGGTTAGGTTACACTTTTACGGTCACCTGTTGCGGAATCGCCGAAGTGTTATGGTTCAATAAAAACTCTACAATTCTAAGTAACGACACCCTTTGTGAGGTGCTTTCATGAATTTAAAGCGCCGCGCCCGCGCTTGTATGCGAATTTAATTCTACAATTATTTTTATTTTTCGGACCGAATGTTAACTGCGCCTGGATTTGGAGTTGCAGTCTGAATAAAGTTTCGCTGGAGTGCAGTTCTTTTTGTAATTAAAAAAGTTCATTTAAATACTTACTTTGGTCATTCACAAGTTTATTTGTCTGTCGCGGTGTGGATTTCTTTACTTTTCTTTAAAAGTGCACATGAACATTTTTTCCAGATTGTATCTATTTTGGGGTTTTCTTACTCAGAATAGTTTACCCTATCGATCCTTGTACAGGAAAAAAATGTCTTAAAATTTTCATTCCAGTTCGTCACTTCTTTTAAAGTGCGGAATGTGACGAACAGAAAAAATAATTGCATAGTAAAATCTGGAACACATTTTTTCTTGTATGACAATCGATAGGGTAAACGTATCTGAGTAAGAAAAACACAAAATATTTAAATCGAACACACACACACACACAGAGACAGAGATGATTGTGGGCGTATAGGTGGAAAGGGGAATCAAAATAGTGATGGGTTGTTAACCGCATCGCCTATAAAAGTCATTCCTATGCCCATTCCCTCGATGTGCTTTTACCATTTGCGGAAGAGAAGCAACTGATAAATTCCATGTTTTTTCTTTACTCCCAGAATGGCGTGGAAGAACCAATTTGTGTTTGCCCAAGCAGATCAAGCTGTTCGTTCTTACTTACGTCTTTTCTTGCCTTTGCCGTGTTGTCCGCTCGCAGATGGCAAAGCTGCTGGCTGCGACCCATATTTGAGCATTCTTGGAAGGAGCGTTACAGAACTTTACTGCGGAATGAGCTGACTCGACGGATTCCAGCGCCATGCTCAATTATGTCTTAACCCTTCGAGTTGCGTAACTCAATCTTGACAATGACTGGCTTTTTTTCGCCGCACACGCATTTCAGAAAGGCGTTAGGAAGGCCTGAGAGAGGTAGATGAGTTTAGAAAAGGTTACTCGAATACATAGTACAAAACAAAGTCGCTTTCCGCGTTTGTCCCTATGTATGCTTAAATCTTTAAACCTACGCAACGCATTTTGATAGAGTAATTCAAGAGGAAGGTTTATATTTATAATACATGCATAATATAGTAGAGAAACATTGGTAGCACCCGTGCGAAGCCGGGGCGGGTCGCTAGTATAAATATAAAAATAACTATCCATGCTGGTCTGGGAGTAAAGGAAAAACATAGCATGTACCAGTTGCTTCTCTTCCCGCGCCGGTAAAAGCCCATCGAGGGATTGGGCGTAAATCTTAGGAATCATTTTATAGGCGATGCGGCTAGCAACCCATCTCTATTTTGTTTCCCCTTTCCACCTATACGCCTACAATTATCATAAAAATCCGACATAATTTGTTGTAAGAATATTTTTGGTTTCATGTTTCAGTGATTAAAAAAATGCAAATATTCAATAAACATGCATACATACATAAATCACGTCTTTTTCCCATACGGGGTAGACAGAGCTCAAGGTAACAGGACCAAACGAACGCTTAACAAATTGTGGTTTTTAACGAACAAAGCGACCCGAAGCCTAAAACAAAGCAACAGCAACCAATCACAGAGATACTTAAACAATCTCGTCATTCCTCGTTCCATTTGCCTCATTCCGCCGACGACTGCCTCATCGGCTATTTCACTTAAAAAATTGTGTATAAAAATTCTCGTGTCATTTTCACGGGTGAGTTGGCAGTGAGAAATTAAGCTGGAAATGTAAGAACTTGGACTTTTTTTCCTTGTAGAAAGGTGTCCGTAATTTTATAGACATTTGGCGGCGCCGTATCTCGTCGCCTTCCTAACGAGCTGTCCGAAGATGGAAATGGGAGATAAACCGAGTACTATTAGGAATTGGCGGGCTGCAGTGATTTGAGCCCGAACTTGCGCCGATAGGGTCTTATTTCGGAGTGGCATTTAAATTATGAGTTTACTTGAGTGACAGGCTGGCGAGAAATAAATAAGTAGCTCCGATTGCCGATCAGGTTAAATGTACATTTTGTTTTTGTTTATTTTTTAACCAAATTTGAAGCTAAAAGAATCTTTCAACATGAAACTACCGTGAGATTTAATCATAATTACACATAAACGGATAACTCACGTATAAAAAGTCGAGTGATGCTGGACATGTTTCGGACTATTTCGTAGTCCTTCTTCCTGGAGCGCTCGCCCCGGCGGCAGCGAAACGAACACTGCGCGCCAGCGCTCTGTTCGCGCGGCTGTTCGACGCAACTGACAATAGTCCGAAACATGTCGAGCATCACTCGACTTTTTATACGTGAGTTATCCGTTTATGTGTAATTAAAAGAATCTTTCACACCATTTGATTAAATCTAAATCTCATTTCTGAATAGATACATTACTAATTCAAGCTTTATTTAATCTTATTCTAAAACATTTGTATTAAAACAATTGTATTTTATTTCTATGTTTGCCCAAGCCCTCTCGGTCTGAGAGGAGGCCTGTGCCCAGCAGTGGGACGTGTATAAGCTATATTGGGTTGTGTGATAAGATTAAAATATTAACCAGCATTTGATAAAGCATCTAGATTTTAGCGCCACAATGTATTCTTCCTTATTTGACACACGCACACGCACACGCACACGCACACGCACACGTACACACACGCATACACGCATTACTATCCATTAGCTTTAAAAATAATACCTACGTTTAGCGAAAATACTATGTTTAAATTCTGGTAAAAAAATGTCTCCGAACGACAAGTCACCAAGCCGTGTTTTTCCGCTTTCGCGTGAACCGTGACTGACGTCTACTGAACATTTTTTTCGCATTAAAAAATATAAATCGCAGCTACAGGGTGTTGCAAAAACGGCGATCCGAGTCACGCAAAAACTCAGACCGGCTAAACGCGGGGCGTAAGCTAGACAAATGGAACGGTGGGATGTTTTCTTCACTTAAACCATTTCAGCGGTTGCTAACCGAGCGAGGTCAGCGGATCAGACAGGTTAGTTTTGGTCCGGACGTAAATAAACTTTAACCTTGTTAGCTCGCATGCCTTCTTTTTGTAGTTCACGGGAATGCAAGCGTTGATTTAACTAGCAATGTTTGTTTGTTAGTCTAGGTCGAATTCCGAAAGTTGAATTTCACCTACGGGTTCCTAGCTTAAAAACAACGAAGTGCTTGTACAGAAACCACTTGTACTGTTGTTTATTTTTCAACTTATTAGACGTGAGTTAATGCGGCGATATAGACTTTGAAATAAAAACGTAGGTAAGAACCTTTAGTATTGCAACAAGTTAGTAAAAAACTTTTTTGGTCTTTGAATTCAGGCCTAAAATCAAATTATCGAAGATAAAATAAATGTGTGTAAGTAAATGCTTTATTGTACAAATATAAAGAAATAGACACCATTCACAAAAACACATTAAATATATGCACAAAGGCAAATGTACCCCTATAAGGGATCTCGACCAGTTAAATGTCACGAGGGGGACTTGATTCCTAACTTCAACTACCTAAACCGCTGCATTAAGAAAATTGCATCTTCATCCGACAGCCCAGCCGCCAAGTGCAAAGTGTGAATTTAACTTCAAAAATATCTTCAGCAACAGGTCTCTATTACTTCAAAAACTGCATAACACCCTCTCAAAACTTATTCCATTATTTAAAATCAACCTGTGAATATATTAACTGGCACCGATGCAATGTAAACCTTATTCAGATGGTCAGAGATTCAATTTGGAATGAAAAACTTAGTTGGATATAAGACTTTGTGTGAGAGAGTGAAACTTTAGCCATTTTGAGGTAAGAAGAGGGCATTAGTTCGACAAGTTTAGTAGGTTTTCGAGTTATCTCTAGCTTTGGAGTCGCGTCGCGCCATCCTACGCTTTCAGGCGTTGTGCTAAGGCTTATAATCGGCTGTTACAGTGTTATTTGTTGAAGGAATTGCTCCAAGTGCCGACACAAACGGACCTGTTTATTTAAATACCTAATTGTTTTCAATTTAGTCGAGGTATTTGGAGGTGTTGCGTTTAGGGGATCTCTGTTTAATCTTTGTTATTGTTACGTCCGTTTAGGATTGTGAGACTTATTTTAATTTGATTTAAGGTAATCTTTTAATGGGTTTGCCGTTCATTTAATGGTTTCTTTGTGTGTGCAGGTTAAATGGATTAGATTAATTGGTTGATGTCAAAAATGTTGGTGAGTTTCTTTGGTTTATATTCTATATATAAACTGAAGAGTAAAGAATCGAAAGGTAGAGTTTCATACAAAAAGATAGTACGTTATTTTTACGTCATAATCGATAGATAAAGTAAATAATTTTTTTTTTTTGAATTACACTGTTTTAAAACGCAAGCAGACTAACTAAATAAACCTATATGGGGAGGGGAGCGTTTTGAAAAAAGGTCAGGTCAGGAGTACCCGAAACCGACGAGCATGTATGAAGAGATTGATGACTGTGGATAAAGCGAAAGGTGTGTCAGGATCGTAGCTAGTGGAACAAAGTACTCTCTGCCTTCCCCTGTGAGAAAGAGGCGTGACTATAAAATTCAAAATGTTTTAGTCTAAGTTTATGTATATAAGAATAAGAATAAGAAAACTTTATTGACTGATATAGATACACAAACAGAATATTACATAATATGGATACTTATTCCAACCAGCCAAATGGCCGCCACTCAGCTATACTACTACACTGATGATGTTGTGAGAAAATAACGGAACACTTCCCAAACAAAGTTTTATGGAAAGTGACCATAATTTTGCACGTTAGTGCAGTTTCTTAAAATTGTTCTTGTACTGGGTAGACAGAGCCTAATGCAACAAGACCCGAAAGCCACGTTCAGCATGATAGTGGGCGTATAGGTGGAAAGGGGAATCAAAATAGTGGTCAAATAACGATCCGGCCACACCAGTGCGTAAAAGACGTCGTCGGTGCGTTTACGCAACAAAATGTGAAGAAACGGTGAGAGAACGTGACGCATGCGATACGTCACTGCGTATACGCAGCGATGTGGTAGCTCTTTAAAAGAGATGTAAAATTATATTTTTATCAGAGATGCATTCGAAACGATTTTGTTAAAGCTTATAAATTGCGTCCAGCGGAGCTTAAAGCTCCGGATGTACAAAGCTTTGAACGATTTCGTTTTGAGCGCAGTCTCTTTTTGGTCCTTGCATTGTGTAAGGTGCAATCTCAAGGTAGTCTATTGTTTGTTTGTTTGTTCATTTTGATCATTCAATATAAAATTACATCATCACTTAAAATTTAATGTTAAATAATTTATATTGAAATCGTCGGCTTAAGATGAAAATGACAACAATTACATTTTTAAATTGATTAATATAACAATTAAGTACTTACAAGTGAACTAGAATAAAAATGTTTTCTCAATTAAGGGCCGCCACAAGTAGAATACAATTTGAATACAAATGAGAAATCACTACATAGTATAAAACAGTCTCGAACACCGTCGAAGAGTTGCATGTCTGTCTGTTTTTTATCGGATACATCTTGGTGAGTGTGCGCGGGAATTGCACGACCTTATAGTTCCATCTCCGTTTCGCCAACGGACTTCCAGGCGGGGGGAGCGTTTTCACCCATTTGTTGTCAACATACCATTGGCCCGCACGAGGCGGTTTGCTTCATCCTTCCTAATGCGAACTGCTAGGGAATGGAATTCACTGCCATCGTCTGTATTTCCGGACAGATACAACCTTGGGCTCTTCAAGGCTAGAGTGAATAGGCTATTACTTGTAAGGAGGCGATATGAGAGAACAAGTGAAACTGCCGAATGATGAGTAAATACTGATTTATTGGATAACGCATCTTGATTATATATAGATCTTATAACTACGTCACTACTCCACTACACCTCTTATACAGGGAGATAATAAAATAAAGTGATAGCTTTATTTTATGTTATTATACTAGAACCTTATCATTAAATACAATCTTGCCATTCTGACACATTACTTTAGAGCAACTTACACAATAACTACATGACAAAAAAAAAATACATTAGCTTATATTAAACGCGTTACATAATAAAGTTAGTGTACATTATACATTGTTCGGGAAGTACAGTTTTGTGCGGTTCTTATGAACTATGTCGTTTTTTCCATTTTTAATTATTTCGACATTTGGAGAAATGTCTGCAACTACTTTGTATGGGCCTGAATATATTTCTTGAAGCTTGTTCCCGGTTTCATTTTTTACTAGTATGAGGTCGTTTTCTTGATACTTTATAGGGTTAAGTTTTAAATCATATGTTAATTTTCGCGTTTGTTTGCTATTAAGTAAATTTTCTCGTGCTTCCTTTTGTGCTTTCTGTATTCTATATTTTAATTCTAATGGGTAAGATTCGAAGTTGTATAGAGGGTCAACAGTTGCTTTAGATAAATTTGATGGTAGAATACTTTTTTTTCCGAAAACTAACTCGTATGGAGTGAAACGTGTTTCTGAGTGCACAGAGGTATTATAGGAAAAACACCAATAGGGGAGCCAAGAGCTCCACTCTTCCGGTTGATTGTCTGTTTGAATGCGTAAATAATTTCCTAAACTTTTATGTGAATTCTCCAGAGCTCCAATACTCTGATGATGGTAGGCTGTTGAATGTAATTGACTTATATGTAAAAGTTTACATACCTCTTTCATTGTTGTGGATAAAAACTCTGTCCCTCTGTCTGTTGCGATGACCTTTGGAATCCCGTATCTTAAAATAAAATTATCTACAAATTTCCTAGCTATTTCTACGGTTGTCTTAGTAACTAAAGGATAGGCCTCTACATATTTACTTAACTCGCACTGGATAGTTAATATGTACGAGAAGTTATTACTGTCCCTATCTAGGGGTCCGACAGTGTCTAGGTATATTTTTTCGAAAGCCGCGTTAGCCGTGGTTGTTATAACCATCGGTTCTTTAGTGCGATGTGACGAGTGTTTCTGTTTTTGGCATTTGTCACATCGTTTTACAAACTCCTTTACGTCTTTTTCTAGGCCTGGCCAGAAAAAGTATTTTTTAATATTGTTGAACATTCTTTTAGTACCTGCGTGGCCACTGGTAGGTAATAAATGGAAGTCGTTTAAAATTACTGTTCGGTCATCTTTATTGTCTATTCTTTGTGTCTCTTTTAATATACATACTCTTGGGCCGGACCAATTACGCGTATTTTTTATTTCACAAATTAAAGTTTCTACGAACATTTTTAGCCTTTCAGACTTAATAAAATATATTTCTTCAATATTTATTGATTTGCAAAAATCGCTGAGTTCTCTCACAAATGCGCTTGGCGTCAGTTGTGATTGAGAAGACAGATTAATATAAATTGCCTTTTTTCTTGGCGCATAGCTAAATGTGCTATTTTCCTTTGTTATCTCACTTAATTCACGTAATTTATTTAATTCTATATTTTTTTTTTTTTTTTTTTTTATGTGAATAGGAAGGCAAACGAGCAAGTGGGTCACCTGATGGTAAGTGATCACCACTGCCCATAGACACCCGCAACCCCGGAGGGATTGCAGATGCGTTGCCAACCTAGAGGATTAAGATGAAATGCCTCTTGTGCCCGTAATTTCCCCGGCTGTCTTACTCTCCGCACCGGAACACAGCAGTGCAAGCACTGCTACTTAGCGGCAGGATTAGCGAGTAAGATGGTGGTTTGTTATAAATCGTAACTCCACGGAATCATTCGACTTACTATGTGTTTCCACAATTTTTGGTTGTTCAGAGCAATTGTTAGAGGAACTCATAGCACTTGGAGAGTCCTGGTTTGCTTTTCTTGTTTGTGCGCGCGTCATTACATTAACACCCTCACTCATACCTTTTAACTCTTCTGACGTTATTTTCAAACGAGATAAGGCGTCTGCAGCCGCATTATCCGTTCCGCGCACATATTTTATTTCAAAATCGTACTCTTCTAATAGTAATCTAAATTTCATTAACCTACTTGATGGGTCCTTCATGCCAAATAAATAAATAAGAGGTCTATGGTCTGTAAAAATGTTAAATGTACGTCCGTATAAATATGGACGAAAATGTTTAACGCCCCATACAATCGCAAGTAACTCTTTTTCTATCGTTGGGTAATTTTTTTCCGCTTTATTAAGGCTCCTACTGGCAAATGCAACTGGTTTTCCATCTTTGTTTGACAAAATTGCGCCAATTCCATATCCGGACGCATCTGTTTGAAGGATAAATGTATTGTTTCGTGAAAAATCTGGGTATTGTAATATGGGATGGGAAATAATACATTGTTTTAAACATTCAAAAGCTTGTTGACAGTCTTCATTCCAATTGAAGGTTATATTCTTTTTACATAAATAATTTAAATGATAGGCTTTTTGAGCAAAATTTGGAACAAACTTTCTGTAATAATTCACGAAAGCTACGAAGCGCTTTACTTCTTCGGTTGATTTTGGAACTGGGTAATTTTGAACTACTTTTATTTTTTCTGGGTCAGGGAGTATTCCTGAAGCAGATACAACATGACCTAAATATAGAATATCTTTTTTTAGAAAATCGCATTTAGAAGGGTTTAATTTTAAGTTTACTTTCCTTAATCTTTCAAAAATGTCTTGTAAATTTTTATTATGATCTTCCTGATTTTTCCCAAAACAAATGAGGTCGTCTAAATAAACTAAACATTTTTCGTAGGTGAGTCCTGACATCGCCATTGTCATCATGCGGGAAAAGCTACTTGGTGAAGTCTTAAGACCCATTGGCATTCGAGTTAAGCAATACTGGCCAGAATCAAAAGCAGTATACTTGCGACTGTTTGGCTCTAGCTCCACATTATAATAGCCTTGGTGGAGATCTAAATGTGAAAAATACACAGAACCTGACAAAGAATCTAATATATCGGTGATGTTCGGTAATGGAAATTTATCGTCGTTAATATTATTGTTTAGTTTTCTGTAATCAATTACAAGCCTCCATCGTTTTTTTCCGTCATTTAACCCTTTTTTCGGGACTAGGAGTACTGGGCTGGACCATTCGCTACGGCATGGTTCTATAATGCCTTCGTTTAATAAATTATCAATTTGCTTTTGAATTTCTTCCTTTTGAGAATGTGGTAATCTGTATGGCTTCGTAAATACTGGGTCAACATTTGGTTTTATATTAATACTATGTTTGTAAATGTTTGTAAAAGATAACTTATCCCCTGGAATATGAAATATGTCTGCATATTTAGCACATAAATTCTCTATTGAAATATGTTCCTCTTTATTTAAATGCTGTAATTGCAATAACGAAAACAGGTGTTTAACTCGATCCGCGTTCTTATCGCACTTGCTGAACATGCAACAATCATAAGAGCTGGCGCTATGAATCACGGGGGTTATGTCATTCAACTCTAAATTATTTTCCGTTGTATTTAATACAAGTACGGGCACTTTGCCGTTAACTGGTGAAACTAATGTGCTGGCTATGTACACTCCTTCGCAAATTTCTGACGCACACACTACACTTTCTTCCATCAAGTTTGTGTTTATGTAATGGACTGATTCCGATCTCGCGGGAATTGTAAATTGAGTAGCTTTATTTTCTATAATTAAAGGTATAATTTCTGTCTTACTGTTGTCTAAATGGAATGCCACGGTATTTGTATTAAAGTTCAACACTGATTTATACTTGTTTAAAAAGTCTTGACCAATTATACCGCTCGCTCTACATGGTAAAGTATTGAATACATAAAACTTGTGACTAATAGTTCGATCACCTATGAATAGTTGTAAACATACATATCCTATGGCTCGTACATTGCCCCCTATTCCATTTATAATGATGCTCCCTTCATAGATTGGTAGCTTTTTATGGAGTGCATGTTTATACTTAAGTGCGCATATGGATGCACCTGTATCTAACAAGAAGGTATATGACTCATAGTCATCGGTTGGTAATTTTATTAGGCAATTGTTATTACAAGCCAATATGCTTTGTTTAGGCTCGAAAAAACTGAAACTGATTTTCGTTTTCGTGCTGAGCAGAAGAACCGGGCTGTTCCTCTGACTCTGCCAGTACATTTAACTGTCCAGTGCGTCCACTATTATAAATATTGCGTGACTCACCTCTGTATCGGCCTTGCGGGTGCCGAGGTGGCCCTTGCCACTGGGTCTGCTGGCTCTGCCCTCGGCCACCACTGCTTGATTGATAGGTGGACCGGTTGTGCATGCGCCTGGAGCCGTAGTTTCCACGCCCACGAAAATATGTTGGGCTGCCTCTAAAATTTCGAGTAAACTCATAATTATGTCCAATAGTCATTACCTCTGCCGATGACGGTGCCGTGACGTCCGTATCCAAAGCTGTTTGGATGGCATCTTTCAATGATGAAAAACTTTTGGCTGAAATGATTGTGCTTAACCTACGATTACGCAACCCTTCAGCAAATTGCTTAATAGCTTGCTTTTCGTTTAGAGGTTTTAATACCTTATATGCATCGTTTTGGCCATTAGCTTGCGAAATCGTTAGATCCACCATCATTTCTGAAAGCCGCTTTCCAAAATCGTCAATGGAACTTTCATTTTGTCTCAATGACAGCAACTGCCTTTGTAAGGCTATCGCTGATTTTTTAGGCAGCAAGCTACTGCGCATATCTGATAGTAATTCTGACACTGTATCATATGACTGCTCTAACTTTAATTTTGCAGCTTGAGACAGCCGACTCAAAAGCACAAAAGAAATCAACTTCGACTGCGACTCATTATCAAGTATCGAACTGTAATAGCTAATCCCGTCGATAAGCTGTTTGATGCACGCGTCCTCATCCTTCATAACCGGCAACAGGCTCAAGGCGACTTTTAAGTCGAATTTTTCCATTTTGGTGTGCTTAGACGTACCTTTAGCTAAACAATCACTATCTCCCTGGCCTGAACACGTTGGTTTGGAACACAAAGTTTGTATCTCTGAATACAAATCCTTAATTTTATTGATCCAAGTACAAACGGTAGGAATATGCTTTAATTCCTTGTTATCTAAATTATCTTCTAATATAGTTAAATATCTATTAAATTGTGTATATATTAAATTGGCTTCTTCTAGTTTTTTGAAGCTGACAGTACTCTCTTTCCTTCTATCGGGACCTATTTTTATTAAGTATGTACGTATCCCCAGTAAATTTTCATAAAAATCTTGTAGGTCCTCTGACATTGGTATCGACGTATAACAAATACAATTATATCTAGCGATCTATCGTAAACATGTGTCTAAAAAAAAAAAATCATTTTTTTTTTTTTTTTTTTTTTTTTAAATATATCTATAGTTACCCATACACTTAGCCTCTAGTTATACTTACAAGATGTTGTACAACGCTATCAACAGTAAACCTATGTAGGTAATGATTATCATTCACTTACGTGTCCCATTTTATTTTATTTTTTATGTCTCTTGAACTGTCTTTTCGGAGCGCTTATAATAAATGGTAAAGTTTATTTTTTCAGTTATTACTGCTTACTTCACGACACTTCGTTTACGTAGGTTCACAAACACACTCACTTATCTTCACTTGCTCGGCATCCCTTCGCCTCTGGAATACCGTACGACGGCAGCAGCAGCTCGCCTGTCCAAATTCTGGTTGAAACATTTGTTGAGGTACCTGAGCGCCGCCAGCAACAGCACGAGTACTATTACAACAATGATGACCAACATGTACCAACTCATTATATTCACATTTTCAGCCACGATGTTCGTTGTTTTCTTGATTTCATTGTGATATCCCACTTGGGCGATAATTTCGTCATTCCGCGGTTGCGGTGGTTCAAATTTTGAATTACACATTTTTTTTTTTTTTTTTTTTTCGATAAGTCCAATTAATCAACACACATCAGACACGGTTCAATGCACTCGCGCGCTGCACGGCCAAATATGGGGAATCCTGGCAGGATCGCCATGTAAGGAGGCGATATGAGAGAACAAGTGAAACTGCCGAATGATGAGTAAATACTGATTTATTGGATAACGCATCTTGATTATATATAGATCTTATAACTACGTCACTACTCCACTACATACTGAACCAGTGAGTTACACCTTTGGCCTCATCTGCACCTTCCACCACGTGAGATAGAGGTCAATCACTGGTCAGTTCGTTGTAAAAAAAAAAAAACAAACTCGCTTTCCGCTGTCTGTCCCTATGTAAGCTTATAGATAAAAAAACTACGCAACGGATTTTGATGCGGATTTTTAATACATAGAAGCAATAAATCCCAATACAACTGGGCTAGAACTATACTGTATTGCTATTTCGATAAGGTGATTTTTGATGTCAAAAAACTCCAATTTCAACTTTACTTGTAATTGTTTACCAAAACGCGAGCCGAGATCGCGGCCCCAAAAATAATCCTCTCTCTTCATCCCTCTATAAACAGCTAAAATATTATTTGCAAAAGAAAATAGTTGGAAATGTTTGGGGTCAGTATAAGCCGGAAAATAATAAGGATTAGAAGTGGGCCGGAATCATAATCCCGGCTTTGGGCACGGGAGCCATATTTGCACCATTCCACGTGTTTATCACATAGTATAAAACAAAGTCGCTTTCCGCCGTCCGTCCCTATGTATGCTTAAATCTTTAAAACTGCGCAACGGATTTGGATGCGGTCTTTTTAATAGATAGAGTCATTCAATCTCTTTATTGAACACCACATATAACAGCCAAAACAGAAAAAGGTATACAGAATACTACAAGGTAAAAATAGGCGGCTTTATCTCTACCAGGCAATCATAATGGACTGGAGAACAGAACAGATCTGAGCAGGTGGTGCAATTTAGAATATATATTAATATACTAAGTACTGAATGTACCAGTTGCTTCTCTACCCGCGCAGATGGTAAAAGCCCATTGAGGGAATGGGTGAAAATCATAAGGAATCATGTTATAAGCGATGAGGCTAGTTACCCATCACTATTTTGATTTCATTTTTCACCTATACGCCCACAATCTTGCTAAATGTGGCCTGTAGGTACCTGTTACCTCAGGCTCTGTCTACCCCGTAAGGGATAAAGACGTGATTTGTGTATGTATGTATGGGATTCAACATACATACAAAGATATCTCACGTCTGTATCCCGGGGTAGACAGAGCCCTTTTTTTTTTTTTATGGCGTGGAAAATGCGCCTTATGCATCCGGCCCGGTACGGGGTTACCGAGAGTATCTGGGGCTCTCCCGAGGCGTCAGGCATACCCAGTAAAAAACACACGGATTCCCAAATTTGGCACTATTGTGGGACACCACGGGAGAACTTTCGTGAACCGCGATGCCCCACGGGCCCACCCCGGGATGGGGCTACCTCCCTGCGACACTTGTGCAATGCAGGATTGGGAATTCCCGCCCTCCCCCGCAGGTGCCGCGGATTTTTTATAGAGGTTTTCTCCTCACAGTCACTGCAGTAACCCGCGGCCTCAGCATTCGGAACGCCAAGGTTACGCGTAGCCACGACAGGCACCCTAAGGCGCCTCCGTCACAAAGGGGTGGTTTTCCAGGACAGAAAATGTTCCTTCAAGCCGCCCCTGTCCTCTCAAAGTCCCGAAGGATCCCTCTCGTCGTCCTGAAAAGGACGTTTGCGCCCTTAAAAGGACGGTGGGGTAGACAGAGCATAAGGTAACAAAACCTTAAGGTAACAAAACCTTAAGGCCACGTTTAGCATGATAAGGGCGTATAGGTAGAAAGGGGAATCAAAATAGTGATGGGTTGCTAGCCGCATCGCCTATAACATGATTCCTGATTAAAGTGGGAATAGACAAGGAGAAATTAGGTAAAAGTTAGTGAAAGTCTTTACGTGTACGTACAGTACCTGGACTCGGCTAGGGCTTGGGATTTCCCGTGGGATAAAGTCACTTTAGGATCACAGCACATTGACGGCACACAACCACACTCGTAGCACGTACTTGTTTGTCTGTCATAGATCAATGCAATACTAGGGAATCAGAGGGGTGCGAGCGGGTGGCGGGGGGCAGGGCACTTGATCTGGTTTATTTTGAACAATTCCTATGCCCATTCCCTTATTCCCTTGATGGGCTTTTACCATCTGCGCGGGACTAGAAGCAACTGGTACATTCTATGTTTTTCCTTTGCTCCCCAGCATGGAAGGATACAGCAAAACATGTGAAAAATCTAAATGCGAGTAAAATCGCGAGCGAAAGTCATTTCAGTTTATTGTGACTGCCAAAAATCTTCGCACCGCATTCAAAATCTCTGTACCGTCTCGCCCTAAATCCTTGCAATACCTGAAATACCCGCACTATGAGTATGACTGTCAAATTCCTGTGTTAATTTTAGCGGTTCGCAGATGTACTAATTCCCCCCTTAATGTCCCCCCTTCATTAAAGCGCTCCGTTCTGCGTGTCGGAACCGGTAATAGGTGAGGCTGGAGACGGGGTGGGTTTTGCTGTTTTTGATGTGTATTTTATCATTAAATACCTGGATGACCGAGGTTTGCACGGTATTACATACACACATACATACATAAATCACGTCTTTATCCCTTACGGGGTAGACAGAGCCTAGGGTAACAAGACCTAAAAGTCGCGGGCGTATAGGTGGAAAATGGAATCAAAATAGTAATGGGTTGCTAGCCGAATCGCCTGTAACATGATTCCTAAGACTTTCGCCCATTCCCTCGATGGGCTTTTACCATCTGTGCGGGAAAAGAAGCAACAGAACTGGTAAATTCTTTGTTTTTTCTTTACTCCCAGACCAGCATGGAAAAAATAATATATATCAAAATAGTGTCAAAAAACAAGAAAAACATTGGTTAAGAATAAATAAAGATTCATCTATTGTTAATTGAGATATGTTTTTTTTTTTTTCATTTTTTGTGCACGGGCATTGGTTTCGCTCTTACTAAACACATATGTGTCAGTCCTGCACGTAGGAATTCTAATTTATATTTATTTAAGCTTATCAAAGTTGGTTATGTGTTTTTTAAATGAAACAACAACATAATTATAAGATCAATATCGAATTCAAAAGACACGAACATTCTAGGACCAAACCAAAAATACTGTGATCAATAAAACTATAAAAATCACTTAAATATTGCAAAATATGTATATAAGTTCAAGTACATACATATGGGTACCTTACTCTACCATCAGGATTAACAATTATATGACAATAGTAAGTTCGTCGCCAACTTCCGCAGTACCTAACAAATGGCTCCAAAAAGACATCGATACTAACCAAACTAATCGTAATTCAGTGCAAAGTTATTCCGAATTTCCCCGGTACCTATAGGTAGATGCCGGAACTCCTATTCGGGAAAACTTGGAAGAGCGAACTGTGAGAGCTCCGCTAAATTAAGACTTCTCTGACCAAGGACTGGGGAATGTTGATTTAGTTCTTCATTGTTGAGTTTGAAATTTGAAGATGTTTTAAGCTACTTCAAATCATGGGGAATGGGGGCTGTCGCGTGTGAATTGGCCACTAGAGGCGCTAGTGTCAACATTCACTTTTGTATGTATGTATGTATAACTCTTTATTGTACATAAAACACAAGAAAAAGATGAATGCAGGACAACACACATGCACAAAGGCGAACTTATCCCTAAAAGGGATCTATTCCAGTTAACCTTTGAACGATTGACAGGACATAAGTATTAAGCAAGAGTAGACACACAGAAAAAGTAAAAGAACCGATCGAAACCTAAAATAATCCAAAATGTCTAAATTTTAAATAATGTAAGAGATCCATCGAGCCAACTGACTGAGGACTTTTCACTGGTTTTGGCGGGCTTCGTGACTTAAATTATAATTTCATACATTTACCTGTTGAAAAGTGTTATGCACAACATTGTGGCATAGCTACTCGATATGATGATAGTTATTTATAATTAATAAACTTAATGAGATTCAAGATTTAAAACTTTGTTTCGGCACCGATCTTATACAGTCGCCTTTGACAGCTATACCTCTACCTTAGTCAACAGTGGCGCCAACTGGTGAGCAAAGAAACGATAGTCCCCATTATAAGTGTCCATCGTTTGTGGAGAACGGTAGCCATGTTCGAGTGCACTCTAAAATCAATATTGCTTTTCGATTTCTAAATTTTCCTTTCCATTTGGAAGTACTGGTAAAAGTATGCGATAGGGAGGGTGTCGAGGGAAGCAAAATAGGTCACTACGAGTATGCTAGCCGCATCGCCTGTAACATGATTCCTAAGATTTTCGCCCATCGATGGGCTTTTACCTGCACGGGAAGAGAAGCAACTGGTGCATTCTATGGTTTCTTTACTCCCAGACCAGCGTGGAAGACCACTTTCAGTGTTTAATTACTATTGCTGCTTTTTTATTTAAAATCAGACCAAGTGCGAGTCCCGCTGGGACTCTGGGCGCGGAAAACCTGTAAATAGTCCCCTACGGACTTGTTTGTTTCACCATTTATCGCTTAAACTCTATTATGACAATTGGTTCGGTGTGGTTCAGCAGAAGGTTTTATTGGAAAACAAAAACAATTCATAATAAAAAATATCAAAACTTAAAAATAACTGAAACCTAAAGCTATTATTAAATTAAAGATAAAAAATTCTCCCAAATCGCCGCCAATGGGGAGGGTGGAGAAGGCTGGCAGCATTGCCACGTTGTATGGCAATGCTTAGTCGCTGAGCGAAATATTGGCGATGCGGTTAGCAACCTACCACTATTTTGATTCCCCTTTCCATCTATACGCATACAATCATGCTAAACGTGGCCTTTAGGTCTTGTTACCTCAGGCTGTCAACCCCGTAAGAGGTGATTTGTGTACGTGTATGTTGGATTGTTCATGGGTTCAGTAGGTCATCTCATCTTAATTTTTAGCCAAGTTCTAGAGAATTAATATCAGGATAATTCTTGTGAAACCATAATCAATTTCTTAGCGCACGGTATGATCTTCAAAAGAGTCTGCCAAATATGTTTTTCGTGGAATTTCTTACCACGCACGGTTTATCGCTGGAATCAGCTAGCGGCACCAATTTTCCCGACCGGTACGACTTAGGATCTTTCTTTTTCTATAAATATATAAGAGGGGGAAAACGAGCAGACGGGTCACCTGATGGAAAGTAATGACCATCGCTCAGGGACACCTGCAAGACTTAAGGAATCACAGGTGCGTTGCCGGCCCTTTCAAGAACAGGAAGGCTCGTTTTTTAAAGATCCCTAAATTGTACCGCTCAGGGAATGTTGCAGCAGGATCTTCAAAAAACGAGCCCATTCTTTTGCTAAAGGACCGGCAATGCGCTCTTAATGCCCTATGTTGTGAGTGTCTATGGGCAGCGGTGATTACTTCGTATAATATGAGCGAGATAATTCTGTTTACATTACATAAACTCGACAAGTTTCGCCAGACGGCTTCATAGACCACGCATTACAATTCGAATTGTCACTTGTCACCGACCATTGTCGAGGTGTAATAGAGACGAGTCAGTCAGTACAGGTATTCTTTTGTAGGTAACCATGACAAGTAAGGTCCTCAGAATTATACCGGAATGTTTCAACAGATGGATAAGTTAATGTGATTGACATACACATATACATACGTACAAATCACGTCTATATCCCTTACGGGGTAGATAGAGCCTAGGGTAACAACTGAAGGCCACGTTTAACATGATTGTGGGCGTATAAGTGGAGAGGAGAATCAAAATAGTGATAAGCTGCTAGCAGCATCTATGCCCATTCCCTCGATGGGCTTTTATCATCTGCATTTTTTATACTTTCTATGTTTTTCCTTGACTCCCAGACCAGCGTGCTGAAAGAATAGAATAATGCTGAGAAATCTTTTATATGTATTTGTTTTGCTTATTAGGCTTTTAGGACTCCCTAAACCTCGGAAGCGCTTCCTCCAGGCCCACGCATCCCGTCCCCTGTCATGTGAAAAGCAAGCTCCTTCTCAAATCGCTTCCTCAATTTAACAAAATTAAACTTTAAACTCGCGAAATCCTTAATTTAGCCGGGGGTCGGCAAAAATTCACGGTGATAAATTTGTAGGGAAGTTGGAAGGGTTGCGACGGCCGTTAGGGCGGATTACGAGCCTTACACGACGAGAATGGCACCTCTAGGGGTAGCACAGACGCGAGCTTGTATGAGTTACTGTGATTCATTGTTCGTTTACCACCGGTCTTTGAACCAAGAGACTGGCTGGCGCATTACTTACTTAGCTGCCTTAAAATGTTAGTGAGTCTTCTTCTTTCATGTCCTATAACATGACTTAAGAATTTCGCCCATTCCCTCGATGGGCTTTTACCATCTGCGCGAGAAGCAACTGGTACATTCTATGTTTTTCCTTTGCTCCCAGACAAACATGACATAATGAAGCATGAACTTGAGAAGATGACCATCGCAGAATATAGCGTCTGTTCATTTCCTCAGATACGAACCATACAGCGGTCTTTGGATGAGTGGCTTTTTGTACAAAATAGTACAAATTTATTTAGATTGACAAACTATTTATACTTGGTTACACAAACGGATAACTTACGCTTCAAATTCAAAGTAGAGTACTGCTCGACTCGACATGTTTCGGGCTAATTCGTAGTCCTTCCTCCTGGAGCGCTCGCCCCGATGGCAGCGAAACGGTGCGCGCCCGCACTCTGCTCCCGCGGCTACTCGACGCAACCGACTTTCATACGTGTGTCTCACGGTGTTTCATATTTATACTTGCTAGGAAAAATCTTAACAGCGCGATTCAGGAATGTTAAGGGCCTGGTAGAGCGACATCTAGTGACAAATAGAATTAACTTAAGCCAAACAAATCAAACGTTATACAGCGTCCGTAGAAATTGACTAGAATCAAAGATGGCCTCGCCACAAAGGGGAACTGAACATAGAGAATTATCCTACATCAGAACCATTAAAGTGATACTTTAATAGTATATTTCCGTTACTAAAGCACTCAGGGTACGCACCGCAAATAATTATCGTTTTAATTGAGCAAAGCTCAACTTTCCTTAAGCTCTGCAACGATGAAATTTATGAAGGATTTCACCCGGAAGAATGTGTCCAGAGTTTAAGCTTTATGAAGTTCGCCTGAGCCATCTTCAAACTTATTTTCGGCATACTCTAAGTCATGGCGGTAATGTCGTTTTATTTTTTAATATAACCAGACATACATTTTTAATTTTTAATTTCTTTTGTGCAACATACGTATTTTTAGAAAAAGAATACTCTTTGGAAATATTTACTTTTACTCATATTATAGATGAAAAAATGGATGAACTGTGTGAATGTGAAGGTAGTGGCTCTTTCATGCAAAAACGAATAATAAAAAAAAATAGAATACTTTTCTTTAACCAATTCTGAACAGGTCGTAATGAGAGCAAAACGTCCTATGTTCCTTTTAGTCTGCTAGGCATAATGTCCGTTTAATGAGAAGGACCGCAGGGAAGGAAGCCCAGGAAGCAAATCGTCCGCAATTAAAAAGGTACATACATACATACCGTCACGCCTCTTTCCCACAGGGGTAGGCAGAGACTACTTTGTTCCACTTGCTACGATCCTGACATACTTCTTTCGCTTCATCCACATTCATCAATCTCTTCATACATGCTCGTCGGTTTCGGGTACTCCTGACCTGACCTTTTTCCAAAACGTCTCCTATTTGGTCTCGAAACGTCCGTATAGGCCTTCCCCTCCCAACGTTACCATTCACACTCCCCATATAGATCTGTTTAGTTAGTCTACTTTCATCCTTTCATTAAAAAGGTCCTTGAAGCAAATCGTCATTAACAAAATCCTGGATTAATACTAGATAATTTACTTCGGAAAATAGCATCAAATTTAAAAACAACAGTTGGTATGCCTTTGACGCGTACATTACTTTTGATACAGACCTTGCACAACTTGGACCTTTCCAACGTTATTATAAAGATAAATTCTTCGACGGACATATTCGAAATGTCAAACTAAGGGTTATAGTGACCAATTTCCCAACGATGTTGTATGTAAGAAATAGTTTGGCAAAGGAGAAAATTCCGGCGCACGCATCAGAAGGCACATCGCTAACTTGTGTCAACTGAACTTTGGCAAGCCGTGGTATTTTAACAACCCCTTCAAGGAAGAAGGTAGTGCAAATATTTCCACAGGTCCAAAGCAAATATTTTTACTAACATAGTTATCTTTGACGGTGGAGCGTTTGCACTTAGCCCGCGCTGCGCCTTTGTGAGGCGATGGGGTTCGAAATGTTCTAGCTTGTGGAGGCTTTGAAGGGCCTTTTTAAAGTGACGGTGTGTTCGGCCGTTTTACTGTTTTAGGGACTAGTGAATGCGAAATGTTGAGGTTTTCTTTGACACGTTTCACAATATTTGTGGTAGTAGTAGTAAATTCCTAAATAACACTGAAAATTAGAACACATAGAAAAATCCGAAAAGTAAAGCTGTGCTAACCTTTACACCACCCGTAGCAGGTGGGTAAGCCTTCGAATTTTTCTATCTGTTACTAGCTGTCAAGTGACCTTGTTACTATGCATTTTTTTGTCGCCAAGCGTCATCTGTTTGTATAATGTGTCTATACGACACAATTGCAAACTCCCGTGGAACATCTACTGCTCACCAGGGACGGGAGAAGGCGCTGTTTTTCAAATGATAGGTACTATCAAATGAATCAAGAATTTTTACTTCTTTTACGGTTGTACCATGTAGAAGTAGTAGTAGTAGTATCTTTATTGCACATAAAGTCTGTTCATTTATAATTGTCTTATTTGGTAAAAAAATTCTAACCTCAAAACGCCTGCTTTTTTATTATTTTTTAACTATTATATCGTAAATAAAAGAATTCGAGATAAAAATATCAACAAAATATTGCCATGCATAAATCACGCCTTTATTCCTTACGGGGTAGCAAGAGCTTAAGGTAACAAGACCTGAAGGCCACGTTTAGCATGGTTGTGGGCGTATAGGTGGAAAGGGACATCAAAATAGTAACGGGTTGCTAGCCGCATCGCCCATAACATTAATCCTATGCCCATTCCCTCGATGGCCTTTTACCATCAGCGCGGGAAGAGAAGCAACTGGTACATTCTGTTTGACCAGCTTGGAAACAGGGTGTAAACTCAAGAAATAAGCATTCGACACTTCACCTCCTAATTTCAATACGTATCGATAAAAAGGCAACTAAAATGCACCCCCATTCTGCACGCGATCGAAACATAATAACCCCTTTCATATCTCGCGACAATTCCATTTGCGCACTATCGCTCGCCATTTACCGTTGGACAATCTAATCAGTTGCGATCTACGCGACATTTTTACGCCGTGCAAATGTCTATTGCGAGTTTATTGCCGTGAAAGATTACGGAATAGGGGCCCGGGATGGCGCTTGATTCGATTGGCGCGACTTTGTTTTGTTTTAAATGCTTTTTTCGGCGCTTGTGTTGATGTAGTTTGGGGCTGTGATGGGGATTTACACTCGCGCGTGGTTGAAGCGAGTGTAAGGGGACGTACATTAATTACGTGAGGCATTTTTAAGGATTTTTTGACCCCCCTCCCCCCTACCTCAATCTCACGTGAGATTTTTCAAAACTTGTACTTTGGGTATAAAAGTATTGGATTTATAGACAAATATAATTGTGTCAGATTTTGTCATATTTTATTCAAGATACGTTTTTTATTTTCATTCAAATTTAATTTAACTTAATTTTCACGCAGTTTTACACCATTTTCTGCTAATTCGTATGGTGTGATTCGTTGTGATTCGTACGGCAACACAATTTTATGGTGACTTATTTTATTTTTGCAATGGCAACACCGAGATTAAATGTCACTCGGTGTTGTTTTTCAAGTGTGCAACGTTTACTGTGTCGGCATTTTGTCACTAGATTTTATGATTAAATTTTTTTTACCGACATTGGCGAAGTTGTCGTCGCTATAACGACTTGTAACGCCACAATCAAAAGAAGAAGAAGTTTACTGTGTCTTGATACATTTTGTAAAAATGAATTAAATCCAATTTTTTCAAGTAAATCGTGGTTTGATTCGAGATAATTGTATGTTAGATCCATTACGAGTCTGGTTTTGTTGAGTGTTCTTCCATGCTGGGAGTAAAGAAAAAACATAGAACATATATATTCTAAATTGCAACACCTGCTCAGATCTGTTCTTTTCTCGTCCATTATGGCTGCCTGGTAGGGATCGCTGTGTAGCGATAAGGCCGCCTATAAATTATAGGCATAAATAATTGTTACCTGGTAATATTCTGTATACCTTTCTTCTGTTTTGGTTGTTATATGTGGTGTTCAATAAAGAGTTATTGTATTGTATTGAATGTACCAGTTGCTTCTCTTCCCACGCGATGGTAAAGGCCCATCGAGGGAATGGGCGACAATCTTAGGAATCGTGTTATAGGCGATGCGGCTAGCTATTCATCACTATTTTGATTCCCCTTTCCACCTAATCATGCTAAACGTAGCCTTTAGGTCTTATTGCCTTAAGCTCTGTCTACCTTGTAAGGGAAAAGATGTGATTTATGTATGTATGTATGTATTGTTGAGTGTTGCTTGCACCCCGGGAGTTTGAAAAAAGTTACAAAATTATTCCAATTAAATATTTTAAATAAGTGTGGTAAAAGTTTTATTTGTGATACGACCCCATCTTTTTGATATTTTTTTAATATGAACTTTCATTTATCGAGTAGCGAGTACGGAGCCGCGGCTAAAAGCTAGTAAGTTTAATAATTTAAAAACAAAATCAAAACGTCGCAGCCAAAAAAATGAAGCCGAGTTTCAAAATAGGGGAAAAATACCTACTCGTCATATTTGTAACCTTGCGCCCCAGTAAAAACGAGCCAAGTTCCAAAAGCCCCTGCCGTCCCGGCGGCGCGCACGGCTTTTACACCTGACTTATTTTTTAATAACAGCACAAACGTCAATAATTGTCGATATTAAAAAAGCGGCATCTCTCGGCTATGCGTGTTATTTCATTAAACATTTCGGAGAGATGAAAGGATTTTTAAATATTAAAATTCCGAAAGTTATGTTATTTTTACAAGCGTGTCGGAACATCAACGCGTGTTCAAAAAAAATCTATCGAGCGGTACTTTGATACACACACACACACACACACACACACATAAATCACGTCTTTATCCTTTACGGGGTAGACAGCCCGAGACCCGGAACCGGAGAGAGGGGAGTGAGGGGGGGGGGGCAAAGTAACAAGACCTTAAGGCCACGTTTAGCATGATTGTGGGCGTATAAGTCCATGCCAATGGACATTTAAAGTAGGTAATTAATATCTCTCCGTAAAGATTTGCCACTTTCAACATGAAACTACCGTGAGACTTAAACATTATAATAAAATAGTCCGAAACATGTCGAGCATCACTCGACTTTTTATACGTGAGTTATCCGTTTATGTATAATAGGTAATTAATGATTATAGTACTCCTTTCATCCACTCAAAGGTTGACTGGAAGAGATCCCTTAAAGGGATAAGTCCGCCTTTGTGCATATGTGTATCTCAGTGTTTGTCAATTGTATTTCTCTTGTTTATTTTGCACAATAAAGAGTTTACATACATACATACATACATACATTATATATACAGATCGATAGCCAATCAGGCTCTGTCGTAAATATAGACTAATTAAACAGCCTCTTTATTCTATCCGTGTTCCAAATGTTCTTCTTGTAATGAACATAATAAAATATACCTTTTTTAAATGCAAAACATTTCGCTTACCGTAATTAGTAAATGTGTTCCTTTTGCCTTTTTTAAATGTCAAATTCGAAAACACAAACAGGCCTACAATAAAAAAAAACAGGGAAAGGTACTCAAGAAATCATTTTTTTACAGACGCAAAATCGCCTTCAATTTTTTTTTAAAGTACGCTTGTCTTGCCATGTCGAACAACTTATCCTATTTTCTTATGACATCAATGCGGTTAAAACAGTCATTTTGAATAAAATGGTATGAAATCTATGCATTTTTTCAAAAACATTATGTACATTTTATTCTTAAAACCGTATTTTTCTCTTGTATTTAGCCAAAAAAGTAAAAGAGTCTGGCAGCTTTGAAAATGGCAATTTCCACGTCGCCAAACAAAATGTAGGTATTTTGCGAGGCACTCTCAGCCCGGCTGAACCTCTGAACAGAATTCTGATACTCCTGCTCTTCATAAAATGCACGGATTTGCAGATTTAATGTGTTCTCACGACGGATGGCTTAGTGGTTAGAGAACCTGACTATGAAGCTCGAAGTTCCGGGTTCTATATTCAATAGAATATAGACGTAAACGTAGACGTGTTTCCCAGGTATTTTGATACGGAACTTGTGATGGTAGGTTTTTGCAAGCTACTATTTAACTTGCAATGTATTTATGTGTTTGGTAAATAAAGGAGAAAGTGGTTACCACATTTGCTTTCAAACATACAAATCGGATTTTTTAATAAGTTATTTGTCGTGACGACTCATGCTTTATGAATTTCAAACAATTTTAGAGATATTTTACGAGACGCTCTCATCATTCACACTTCGCTAGTCTCAGCTTACATATCTTGTGTGACAGGTAGTTGCCGTGGCGTGGCGTCCATAGAACTCGATTCCCACCGGCTTGCCTATTTTAAGGCAGTTGGGCACTTTTATTCTGCAGAATCAGAGAAAGAGGCTAGTTAAAGTAACTTTTGCTTGCCTTCTGATTATGTGTGTAACTATGTCCGGGTGGAATCTTGCGAGTCAATTTTGAAGCACACATCTTCATCCTGTTGAGCTGAAATTTTGCATACCTACATGTGGAAGTTGGATAAAGCAATAATCTGGTAGTAGAATTCTGATGGTCTGGTCAGGACCGTCTCCGCAGGACGTGACTCTGCAACGGTTGGTCCGATGACTTGAAATTTGGTTCACATTATGTAGGACGGATGACCATGTAAGTACAGTGAGCAAAAGAATCCTGTGTCTTTTTGTGACACATAGCTGAGTGGCGGCCTGGCTGGGAATAAGTATCCATGTATAATATCCTGTTTGTGTTTCTGTATCAGCTAATAAAAATCTCTTATTCTTATTTATTCAAATTCTTTTAAAATTTGATAACTATCCTCAAGAAAGATTTTCAGGCATTTGAGGTCGAGATTGGTTTGAAGCTAAGAAATATGCCAAGACTCCTAACGTTCTAAGCCACAAAACTATATACAATCGGAAATATGGTGAAAAATATTCCATAATCCCGGATTGCGGGTATCCCGGGCATCCCCCGGGACGGCGTTAAGTCCGGGATTTGCATTTATGAATAATGCGGCGTGTTCATTGCTACTCTGATTTGTAGGGGGGTGCCAGATGGGAGATGTTTTACGTGGAATGATGTACGTTACAGTTTTTGATGTGTGTATGTATTGTGTGGTGAACTTTACGCGGAACGGTAGATAAATGACACACACACACACACACATAAATTACGACTGTATCCCTTACGTGGTTGACAAATCATTTTCTTTTTAACCGAGAGGAAATCTTTATCTTTTTATGGCATCCGCTTTAGGCACGGGAATGCCTAGGGTTATGTGGGACTCCCCGCGGGTATACCCAAACCAAAAACTCTCCGGCGTCGCCTTAGTCCGGTGTGATGGGGACGCAGTGGGATGCCACTAGGATTTCACTACTAACGCCCCCCCGGTGGCCCCGGCTTCAGTCAGGACGTCGTTTACAGAGCCTACGGTAATAAGACCTAAAGACCACGTTTAGCATGATTGGACCTATTCCCTTGATGGGTTTAAGCGCGGGAAGAGAAGCAACTGGTACATTCTATGTTTTTTCTATGCTCCCAGACCAGCATAGAACAATGCATAGATAAACGACGCATTGATGTAGTCTGAGTGTCTATGGAGAAGTGTTGTGTCTGAGGGTATGTGACAGCAAACAGTAAAGTCATCAATATAAAGATAGTATTAAAAACTAAATTTTTAAGCCGACAAGTTAAACAAAACTTTGCACGAGGTGTACTTGAATCGTCGCCACCATCTTACTGGCTAATGCTGCCAAAACGCAACAGTTCTTTTAATATTTTGTACCAGTCAGGAAGTCAGGAGAGCATCTCATGAAATAAATTGGATACGAGGTATTTTATCTAAGCCATCTACGTAGAAAATGCATCTGAAATCCTTCAGTGTCGTAGATGTCTTTGCGTGGTGGCGCACTTTCAATCATAAGGTGACTGCGGGAGGTAAAACTCGTAGTACTCGCTAATACTGCCGCCAAGCAACAGTGCTTGCACTGCTGTGCTCCGACGTGGAGAGTTAAACAGCCGGTGACATCACTGGCTTACAAGGTATTCTATCTTAGCCTATAGGCTAGGCCTATAGTGTTGCGGGTGACTCACTTGCTCGATTGGCTTCCTTGTCGTATAAAAAAACACTATTTAAAAAAAAGTGCTACCGCATAAGATATTTGCTATGAAATCAGCTTGGCATGTTTCTCTTTTTCTCACTCTTTAATATTAAATGTTCACTTAGCGACGACAAAAAGCGAACTGTCGGAGCCGAGAAGCGACAAAGTGCAAAGCGACAAAGCGACAAAGGTCTCAAATAGCTTTAGTTGCCTTTCGCAGCGAACTGAATTTCAATTTGTGCAGGTGCAGTTTCGGAATAATCCCAACTGACAAAACTGAAAATATTTTCTAACCCGCTCCCGTTCTATTGCTGGAAATCAAGCTCGGATTTTCAAATTTCAATACCTCAAATGTCTTGCTCTGAAACTGTGAGGCGGCAACCAGCACTGTTATAAAATTTTTCGCCGTCCCAATTCATTTTCAACGTCATTGTTCCCAAAGCAATTTCATCTAAATTCCCACACAGTCACTCAATGTACACAACAAGCATCACGTTCACCGGAATTTCGAAGGACTATAATTGATATCTCAAGGCATTCTATAACAGGTATACTATAATTAAATCTCATCTCATTTGGTATCCTACATGCTGGTCTGGGAGTAAAGAAAAACATAGAATGTACCAGTTGCTTCTCTTCCCGCGCTGATGGTAAAAGCCCATCGAGGAAATGAGCATAGGAATAATGTTATAGGCGATGCGGCTAGCGACCCATCATTATTTTGATTGCCCTTTCCACCTATACGCCCTTAATCATGCAAAACGTGGCCTGAAGGTTTTGTTACCTTAGGCTCTGTCTACCCTCGTAAGGGATAAAGACGTGATATATGTACGTATGTGTAAATTTAGAATTTTGAATCACGGAATGAAGAGGTTCCAGGTTCGATTCCTGGCCATAGCTTTGTCTCAGTGTCGTTCATTGTTAATTCACTGTTAGTTATATTACCCCTGTACCCAGTTTCACTTGACTAAATAAGCCTCCTTAAAACCTAAAACTGGTGCAGCCCTTCAAGTGCGAGACGCAGTGAAAGGGCGTCCCTGTAACCTATTTAAAGGGATGTGGGGCGGCACGTCAAATATTTATCACGTCACGAGCTTGCGCCGTGCCGTGTTTGAATGCGCCCGTCGTTTCGTCGAATGTTTTTTTGATCGAATCTTCGTTACTTCGAATTTTTTTGCAGCTGAAACTGAAAATATTTCGGGGAATATTTTATACTGGCTATGAATGTGTTAACCTTGGGTAGATTTATTTTATAACTGCGTCCGCGCAACATTCGCTTGTCGCTTTCCCGCGGGAACTATGCAATTTTCTGGGACAGAAAATTATCTTTTTACCAAATTTAATTAAAATTGGTTTAGTGGTTTAGGCGTTATAACTGCTGTATACTCGTACATTCCAGACTAACACAGCAGAACAAGTACCTAATGCTCTTACTGTCGAAGAAAACTTAGCAGCTTAAGCACTGCTTGGCGGCAGGATTAGCGTATGAGATTAACGGTTGACAGGACTTTGTACAAGGTCTTACAATTCGTTCAGTAGTTCTGGAGTTTATTGCGAACGGACTGACAGACAAAGGCAGCGGAGGATTTTGTTTTAATAGGTAGTGAAACCAACTCATAAATAATCATCAAACTAATGAAATGCGTAGTTTTCAGTTTTCATAGTTCGTATTAAACTGTCTGTCTGTCTGTTTAAAATTAGGCTGAAATCAGAGCAGAATCAAGTCTCAGTCGCTACGTGCGATCTGTGAAAACGTACTCTCTTCTCGACAGCCTATAAAATATTAATAACTGGGCACACACCAACCGCACCGGTATGTTTATTTTTTGCGCGAGTATCACGTTAGCGCAACCATTCGAGGTGCCTGCCACTTCGGCTGTTACTGTGACTGTGATTAGTAGCGTGCAGGTATCTTGTTTATCATTTTTAAGTTTGATTAGGTAACTGTCACACAAGATAATGTAAGCTGAGACCGGCGAAGTGAGATACTGATGAGAATGTGACGGAAAATGTCTCTGAAACTGTTTTAAATTTAAAAAGCTCGTGTCTTTACGACAAATACCTTATTGAAAAATCCGATTTGTATGTTTCAAAGCAAATGTGGTAACCACTTTCTCCTTTGTTTATCAAACACATAAATACATTGCGACTTATCTAAAAGCAAGAACTGGCTTCAGAATCTTTCTAACTTCTACGAAGAAGTATGTAAGTTTTTTGTAGCCACAAAAGGTCTCAAAGCGTAAAAGCTATTTAAAGGTAAATATTAGGTAAATAATAGGTAAAGAAATTAAGATGTTTACGCGAAAGCATTCGAGTTTATTACACATCAAACACTTGCAGTAAGAGCTCCGTGCGTAGGACGTCTGCCTCGCGAGGCTCAGCGGTTGGTGGGGACCCGTGTGTCGCGAGGCAGCCATGTTGAATTAAAACAATGTACATTATTCATCGCAGGCGCACTAACTTTTAAAGGAGACGCGCCGCTTAATTTATTTAAGTGGTTTGTTTCAAACTATGATCCGTACTTCATATCTTTAATATCGAAACTGAATCTATCTTTATGAGAAATCTGCGCAGAATTTTGTTTATCGCTATCCGGCGGGAGCTATGCGATTTTCCGGGACCAAAAATATTATAAGTCCTTACCCGGGACTGAAACTATCTCTGTACCAAATTTCAATAAAAATCAGTACAGTGGTTTAAGCGTGAAAGCGTAACAAACAGACAGACAAACAGAGTTATTTATTTTCACATTTATAATATTGGTACGGACTGTTTGGTTGACACTTAGTTGGATAACGTTACTGGTACTGTAGAATTGATTTATGATCCATTGTAGAACCATTTCACAGTAAATGACATAGTGAAATTACATTGAATTGACTAATTTATTGAATCCGGCGTCTATTGGCAAACGTTCATATTACTGAACAAAAATAAGACAACCTAAAAATAAAATTAAGACATGGAAAAGTCCAAAAAGTTAAGCTATGGGCGGGAATCGAACCAGGACCCTCATCATGCCGTGATGCGTGCTATACCCCTACACCACCCATAGCAGGTGGGTAAGCATTCGAATTTTTCTATCTGTTACTAGCTGTCACGTGACCTTGCTACTATGCAATTTTTGTCGCCAAGCGTCATCTATTTAAATGATGTGTCTGTTCGACACAATTACAAACTCCCGTGGAACATCTACTGCTCACCAGGGACGAGAGAAGGTGCTGTTTTTCAAATGATAAATTTAATACCAAAAATGCTCACACAATTTTGGAAAAGAGCTGATACTCTCCAAACTGCTGGACCGATTTTTACCAAACACAACTAAAAACCACCGCGAGGAAACTGGTTTTGAAATGAATAAAGCCGCATCGAAATCGGTCTATTCAAAGACACACACACTCAGAAACATTGGCGCCAAACTTATAACTCCTTTTTGAATCGAGGGTTAAAAACAAATGTAAACGCAAATTATGACAAGTGAACATCATTAGAGGGCACGCGAAGCGGCGGGGGTGCTAACGCGCGGTGAAATGAACGCCTCTCCCACTCACACCGTTTAAAATGATTATTAGGTTAATATAGTACCCAAATCTGTATATACATACCGTCAAACCTCTTTCCAACAGGGCTAGGGAGAGACTACATTGTTCCACTTGCTACGATCCTGACATACTTCTTTCGCTTCATCCACATCCATCAATCTCTTCATAAATGCTCGTCGGTTTCGGTACCTGACCTGACCTTTTCCCAAAACGTCTCCTATTTGGTCTCGAAACGTCCGTCTAGGCCTTCCCCTCTCAACGCAACCATTCACACTCCCCATACAGATCTGTTTAGTTAGTCTACGTTCATCTATTCGCTATACGTGACCAAACCAACTAAGCATACTTTTTTCTATCCTAGTTACTATATCCTCTTTCACACTAGCACGTTCCCTTATCACACTATTCTTTATTCTGTCCTTCAGCGATATACCTTCTATTCTTAACGTTCTCATTTCAACTGCATGTTATTCAACTTTCATGCTTCTTTTGCCATACCCAAGTTTCGCTACCGTACATTAATGTTGGAACAAGCACCCCTCTGTGGACAGCCAGACGCGCCTTCTTCGACACCTTCTCACTGCTCACAAAGGCGTTCCAAAATCCGTTCTGTGACCAAATAGGGGACGTTTGGAAACGTCGACGTTGAAACGTCAGGTCAGGGGGGGCTTATCACAATCGCTTAATGCGTGCCAAGGTCTATTTAGCAGTATGTTAGGATTAGGACCGTATCAAGTGGAATTTATGTCTTTTTTTTAAACTACCAGCGAATTCGGAAAGACCATCATTTCCAAGAAGAATGCGCCGCAAGAAACTAGGCAGAAAGTCATTTTTTCAGAATATAATAAATTTACAACAATACTTAACTTATAATATATTTATAAAGGAAATGTATAAGGTCCCTAGAGTAAGGAGCTTCTAATGGTCAAAGTGAAACGAAATGTATAAAAAAAAGAAATAGGAAATAATAAAAATATTTTAAGTTCAGTGGAGGTGTAAAACGCCGCCACCTTCAAATAAATAGAATAGAGATATCTCCAACGTTGAAGAGAAAAAATAAATTATAATAAAAATGATGATTAAGTTTTCTCAAGTGGGGAAAGAAAATCTATTAGTTACAATCCTTGAGCTCTTAGAATGCCATTCGGGCTTCGGGTACCATCGGCTGATTCAAGTATCAACTCCATAAGAGGGACTGAGAGAGCAACAGTTGAGTGCCCGGCTTTATGTGTTTAAACTCGCTACGGTGTGACAACGCTCCGCATTCGGCGGCAGATGTCGCTGCGCGCCGCCGATAAAAAAATAACACCTTGTTTTAGGGTCCGGCGTTTACGCTCTTATTTTATTAAAAAACCGTGTTACAATTTTTTACGCCACCTGCCGGTGATCGGGTGAAGTTTTATTTTTATTTCGATACTGGCGTGCGCTCCCGTAGCCTCCCATAAGCTGTAAATGTGTGATAGCTTTTATGATTATTGGGAATTCATATCTGTTGAATGAAGAGTGGTTACTTGAGTGGAAACTTATGGAGCAATCTATAAATCGCTTTTATTCGCTATCTTCTTATAACAAAGGTAACCTCTGCAAATTAGGGCCAAGGGTTAGAGCTGAACGTTGATGTGTCAGTCAGTCAGTCAATATGCCATTTTGTATGCACACAAGGTCTCTCTTAAAATGGTGCTATGATCAAAACATTGAATAAGTGTGTTCATTTTCGAAAAAAAAACCTAAAAGTCCAAATATCTCGGAAACCGTGCAACTTTTACTAAACCTATTATAGCTTTATTATAACGTCCTAAGTGCCCTCTATCCACAGTTCAAGGATTATCCACTCATTACCTAACACCCTGTATAAAACCATGTCCATCCATTTACATGAATTGGTTTGTAACAAAATATCCAACAACATTAATCTTGATTGTTAAAGTCTCCGTTAAGTAAAGTTGACGCAATTTCTTAAGTTTTGTTTTTGTTACAGGTAAGAGGAAGTCGGGGAACATCCATCATTGTATTTTGGTATGACGCAATTTGTTCATCCTAGTATTTATTTACCAGTTTTCCACTGCATAAAAGTTTAGGCAAAATGCGAAACATCTTTTTGAACTGAAAACTGAAATCATTCCACGCGAAGTGCACCGCAGGAGGCGTGGCTTAAAATATGTACCGCGCGGCGAGTTAGTTCGGCCGGGACGCTCGAGCCGTTATCGTGATGTTATCATTGTATTTTTGCGCTAATACATCAGAAAAATATGCCATCGTGTTGTGTGAAGTGGTGTAGAAGCCATTCGATATGAAAAATTGAGGACTCACCTTTCATTATGTATGTAAATAAATATTTTAGGACACCATACTTGACGACTCTGGATGCATGCGATCCACGCACCCTTCCCTTACCGCAAGTAGGCTGACACAATCACGACGCGCGGACTAATCGCGTGCAAGTATTGTCTGTCTGAGTGACAGGTGTTACGTTTGCATTGCTGTTAGTTTGTGTGCGTAAGTGGAATGACAATCGAAGCGGCAACTGTTAGGGAATTACGCTTCTTGACTTATTATTATTCGTAGTTAGCGGCGTTGTGCACGTGTTTGTGTTGAGTAAAAAATGTTAAACTCGCGTCAGGGTCGCGTGACGCTGATCGAAAATGCGTGACCGTAAGACGGAGGGAGAGTTGCTGCTAGGTCGTTTAATCAGAGCTGGGCGCTTGCGCGAGTGAACGTACGTTTTCACTTCTGCCGGCACTGCCGGAGTGCAACGGGTTCTTTTTTTTATTTTTTTACGTACGTCTGAGATTAGGAGACTGGCGGCTGAGGTTTTCCCAACTTGCTATAACACGGGGGCCTTCACAAAGCGACTGTATCAGTTTTTGCGAGGCCGGTAACGCAACAGCAATCCTAAAGTTACTGGTGTCTATGAGCGGCGGGATCACTTAAAATCAGGTTTTTTATCTAGTCAGGAACAATAAAATTATTTTTGTGAATGTTTGCTAACGGATTTCTGACGCTATAAGGTTGGTTCAGCAAATTTAAATAAGATACGTTTGGAGAAATTATAAAAGTACTGGCATTGTTAAAATTTGCTAGGTTCTATTTAAGAATTTAAAGTTTAAGAGTAGGTATGTATGTATGTATGTATGTGTTCATTTACCTATGTCTGTGTTCGCTAATCTCCGAAACTTTTGGACCGGTTTAAATAAAATTTTGCGTGGTGGTACCTTATATCCCTGGTCAATATTTTAAATACTCTTAATCGCGGAAAATTAAAGAGTTCCCGTGAGATAGCGATAAACATGTCAAAGGTTGCAGCTGCCTACTGTAAGTCTAATTCTACGACGAATTCGGCAGGAGCTAGTATAAAATATTCCCGAACTGAAATTACGAACAGGTAATCCAGCAGCGTGCGTATTTCATCTATTTAATAGAGCTTTAGCGAAGTGTCGAGATATAGCTAATAATGAAAGCTTTCTCTACCCTCGTACTATATTACGCGTGGGGCTATGTCGCTGTGTGTGTTAACATGACGTATATTGGCTGCCATCGCCTCGTTTTGACATCCCTTATTGCGCGTTATGAACTCGCTATGTGTTTAGATAACGTGTATAGGAAAATACGTTGTAATGCTTCATACAAAGTTTCTTAGTTACTTACCCCTCTATTCATAAACGCTCTGTAGGCTTCTGCTAACTTAGCAATCGTTTGTCCTTATCTGTGTAAGGTAAATGTCAAAGTGACAGAAGGAAAACGATTGCTAAGTTAGCAGAAGCCTACAGAGCGTTTATGAATAAGGGGGTTAGTCCCCATAAAAAAGGCTCTTCATGTCATGTTTGTCATGATGTAGATTTTGCGTAGGTACATTTTAACTGTTTGCACATTTTGCGTACTGTACAATATCAGCCGAAGCGGTATATTTTCTGTCAAGCCATTTTTACTACTTTACGGTGTATAGCTTTTTTGTTTCGCCTCTAAATCTTATGAATCCGTAACTCCCCCGTTCAAGGTTGGAAGGAAAATAAAATACCCTTATTCCGTTGAATTCTGTCGTTCCCGCTTAAATACTCAAACTGCTGACATGGCGTCACGACGCCCGGGAAAAACTCACGAAATCAGCGCACGGATATTTTTTGTTTCTCCATTATTGCTTACATTTCTTTGTATAGGATTTCGCGATTTAGGTGCGAATTTGTGTTGTTGGTTGCGTTTGATTTTATCGGCTTGATCGGTGTTGTTTTAGTTTTAGAACGCCGTTTTGTTGATTTTTTTTATGTCAAGTGAAGTGCTGGATCATTTTGATTTCTTTAATCGTTCCAGGGAATGACATAAGTTATAAATAAATTAACAACACTACTCAAAAAGTCACCATCGATTGGTCGATTGCACTAATGTATTGTGTAACTTGTAGCTGGGCGTTTTCAAAAAAAAAGTGCACATGTACATTTTTTTAGAATAAATATTTTGGGTTTAGCTTAATCAGAATCGTTAACCCTATCGATAGCTGGAGAAGACGATAAACTTTGGAACTCTAATAAAAAAAAAAAGAAAACGAAAAACATTTATTTCAGACAACAGCGTTTGGTCCATATTTTGTTAGTTAAAATCGCATATAAAGTATGTTTATGTTAGTATGTCATATTACAAAAAGGGCAATCACATTGGCTACGAGATAGACATTTCATTTTTGAAAATGAAAATTCCGCACTCTTGATTAGTATATTAAGCAAAATGAAATCGTTCGACATTATTTAAACCATTAGCGGCAACCTCTCTCGAATTTAATAAAAGTGAGTTATATTATATAAATGGGTGCAGAAATGAGCGGTGTATGGGCGACATTTCTCATCCCCAGAGCGAGGACATGATAAAGGTAACAAACTAACGTAGCGTTGGCACAAAAATGACTTTCTGCTTTGACAGTTGTTGACTTATTTGAGCCGTTTTTAAAAAGAAAAAAAAACGTGTTTAAGAAGATATTTTTATAAATGTTGATTGCTTTTTGTGTTACGATAGTCACTCCATTTTGAATGACCTATGGTTGCAACACAAGGGATTTTTTTTTGTCAATACATACATACATAAATCACGTCTTTATCCCTTACGGGGTAGACAGAGTATAAGGTAACAAGACCTAAAGGCCACGTTTGTCATGATTGTGGGCGTATAGGTGGAAAGGGGAATCAAAATAGTAGTTTCTTTATTCCCAGACTAGGATGGTCAATTTTTTTTTATACAACTAATTAATGTTTTATTGAATCAGGCGTTACTTTGCGGAGGTCCATTTTAATGAACAAAAAAACGCCTGATTCAATAAAACAACTAATTAATGTTAAGAGCTTGTTTCTTTAGATTTCTGATAAAAATAATGCTTAGTCTACGCTTGGTACAGTCTTCTGTGTTTGCTTTCGTAAAGTTTCTTTCAGTTATTCATCTGTCTTCTCGTACCGTTTACATCACAATTGGAAGTGTATTTGGTTGCTCAGGGAACTTCCGTGTATCCCGAAAAATACTGTTTCCCAACCTTTCCGCACGCAAACTTTTGACAAAAGGAACCAATTTTTACCGACGTTACTCTCATTTCTTGGGAAGCAAATGAGCCTGTACCGAAGGGCGTGGGTTATGCAAATTAGAACAATGAGTTTAACATACATATGATGTCTAATGGCTCGAGCCGCCTTTGAGGTTAGATGAGTTCCTTAGAAATATTTATGGGGTGAGTGAAATAGGTTCACCTCATGCGCGCAATATGCATTGTAATTTTTTTCTGCCTGTTTTGATGTGTGTTAGAGCTGGTGGCGTAAGTCTTGCGTGAATATTAGGTTTTTATGGTTTATCGAGGGTTATGATACATTACAATATCAGTTTTATCTGTGTATAGTTTCGTGAGTCACAGACGGTTCTGGCTGAAAATCAGTGCTGCAGTCTAATACCTTAGCGTAATTTTGAGCCAGCGACCGTTTCACTTTTGCGAAGACACACAACGCTGATGATCTATTTTTCATGTCTATTTATTTTTCTATAAAATTGTGTATATTCTCTTATATTTGCGTGTCTTGGAAAAAGGGATGTCTTTTTTTTCTTTCTTTCTAAAACTATTGAAAATGATAATGAATGCAATAGCCAAATCAACGTTTGGCTTGACTTGTTCCGGTTTAAGTTTAATGCGATTGAACTAACTGATCGAGTGTTGCCATACGCGCTTCCGTATATTTGTCAGCTTGTTTGTGAAGTGCTTCCCACTGGCGTTCGTGTCGCCACAGTGTGTGTGTATTTTTGTGTTAGTTTTTTAATTTTATCTGGATTCCACTGAAAAACAACGTTGCGACTTGCCGCAACATCATGCTGAGTGGGGCTCATTTTACACTATATCGGTACTATTCTTAATGGTATTGTATTTCTTCTTCATACTATATATCTACGTGTATTGAATGTGTGTAAATAAATGTCTCTCTCTCTCTCTCTATCTCTCTCTCTCAGTCTCTCGCTCTCTCTCTCAATGAACCACTGTAATATCACTTTTGGACAGAACTCCATTTGTGAACTCGCACTTGGCCGGTTTTTTTGGTATACGTTTCATTTAACATATCGTACTTATGTAGATACAAGCTGTTGCCCGCGACTCTGTCTACGCAGAATAAGCACGCTATCCCGCGAGAACTTTGCGATTTTTCGGGTTGCTTTTGTCCTTCCCCGGGACTATCCCGAACTATCTTTGTACCAAATTCCATTAAAATCGGTTCAGTGGTTCAGGCGTAAAAGCGTAACAGACAGACATCAGAGAGACTTTCGCATTTACAACAAGGGATTACTACCGGGTTTAGTGTCACACAAAAAGAGTATCATTTCGCTAAGTGTCACATCTGTTACAAATAACTAGACTCCATGGGAATTTCATTTGTCTTTTCTTTTTATTTTGTATCGACACACCTTCACGAAAATGAAAGAACGCAACCGAATTCCCTGTTCAACGGAAAATATCGAGCAAATAATTATTAACCCATCAATCTTCAGTTCGATGCAATTATTTCCAGGGAAGAAAGAGTAAAACTCGTTTCGCTACCCTCTATTAACGATTCTTCGTATTATCCATCCAGTTTCTTTCCCCTTCAAACGTCGGAGCTCAAGATGGATATGAAAGAAACGCAATCGATTATTTTTAAATGAATCACTTTCTACAGAACAGTGAAACGTTCAAGTTTGCGTTATCAGGGTTAGTAAGCAAATGTAAATTATACTTGTATTTTATTCACGAATAAATAATGCTGTATTTGGGGATTCATGACTCTTCATCAAACTTAATGAGGATTTTTAGCGATTTAATTTTGCTGACACTTTTTCCCGCATTGCCCCTTTTCAATCTCTCTCTCTCTCTCTCACTCTCATTCTCTATGGGTGGTGGAAATTGCCGTTAAATATTATTTGGTTATTAGCAAAAGAGCGCATCATAGTTGCCTGATAACTTTAATTTGTACATCATCAACGAGAAAATTCGGTGTTTTTGATCCAATATTTACTCCGTTATGTAAACTATGACCATACAACAGTTTCGTCTGATTCTGTTCACAAAAATCCCTTCTAATATTATCAATGCAAAAGTAACTCCGTCTGTCTTTTACCATTGTATCGCTTTAACCGCTGGACCCATTTAGTTTAAATTTGGTATACAGATAGTTTGAGTCCCGGGGAAGATAGGATAGTTTTTATCCCGGAAAATTGCATAGTTCCCGCGATAGCGTTGAGTGAATTCTGCGCAGATGTTACGGGCAACAGCTAGTTGTAATTAAAGTTGAAATTATTTTCTATCGACGATTTTATTACCTCCCAGACGGTACGACGCTATAGTAATTAACTTTGAAAGTTGAAAATCTAACGTTAGAAATATTTCCGCTAGTTTAAAAAGTTTCTCAAATCAGCTTGAAAATATAAATTATCGCCCCCACTACCACTAATAGACTTAACAAAGTTCCTTCCAACTTCCATTCCCTCTGAAAACAGTTAAACAGTTTCGAAAAATCAAGCAACAAAATTCGAAGTTCTAAAAAACGTAAAAGTCGCTCCGTGACGAGTTCTCACTGCAACGAATCCATTACTTAAAACTTCAACACAATTCACTTAAAACATTGAAAAACTTACCCTAACAAAAGTGAATAAAGACTACAGCAACCGCACAAAAGTTTGCTCTGCACTGAAAAAAATACAGAATTCGATACCTGCACGCACAATAGGAAACAAACTCTATTGTTTGGTCATTACAGTTGCATTTCGGATGGTAATTGTTGGAGTGGTATTCTGTGCACCCGGCTTTCATGCTCCAGTCTGTCAGTCTGTCTTTATGACAAATTGCTCGGTTGCTGGGCGATTAATGATCAAGCGACTGTTATGATCTCTTGAGATAATGCTGCTTGATTCATTGATGTCTGTGTTTGGGATAGAGCTTCGCGAACATCGCAGAGTAATGAGCGTTGTGCTAGCTGGCTCGTTAGTTGTACATAGATTAAGGTAGATGATATTAGCAGGTGTGGAAAGATAAAAGCTGGTCAAGTGCGAGTCGGTTACGTGCGAATTGAAAATTTTGTGATTTATTTTTAACTAGCTTCTGCCCGCGACTTCGTCTGCGTAGAATTATACATAAAAACCTTTCTCTTGAATCACTCTATCTATTAAAAAAACCGCATCAAAATCCGTTGAGTAGTTTTGAAGATGTAAGCATACAAAGGGACATAGGGACATGGGGACAGAGAAAGCGACTTTGTTTTATACTATGTAGTGATAGTGATTGTTTGTTTAAAAGAATATGACGATTTTACAGCTTTTGATTAAGCTACCGGTATTTTTTTGAAGTAGGTAAGTTAATTTTGTAACTCTGGGAAAAAATAAAAAATATAGTTAAACGGAAATCAGTAAATTTAAATTAACTTGTCTTTTTTTTCTCTGACGTTTTTTTTTGTTTGTTTTAAAATGACAGGTCTAATTTGGCTACCGCGGCTACTTATTGTGTTTTTATCTTTGTGTTTAGGAAAAATAATTTAAATTGATCCTTTCTTAACATAACGAGCATTTTCCAAACCATCCTGAATACTTTAATTTACAACCAAAAAATATCCATTTTTAAAATTTTCTTTTTATTAAAAAAAGAACAAAATCCAACTTAAAAAGCGACTGAATAAAACAAAATGCGAACAAGTAATTTATTTACCCAACGACAAAGAATCAAGCGAGTCAGACTCGGCTGACGATTTCATGTCGCTCGATTCGCTATCGGTGTCGGAGTCGGTCGAGTCGTCGCTCAGTTTGACCTTATAGTCGTAGAACCAGTGGAGACCTCTCTTGAAGTTCCCTGGCTGCGTGTCCGAACACCGCCTACTGTGTATCTTGACAAACACTGCGAAAAAACGATAATTTATTTAAGTTACGTTACATATATATAACGGGAATATCGTATAAGCTCATCTATGAAACAAACAATGTAAAAGAAATACACTGACGAGCAAAAATAACGGGTCACTTCGCATACAAAGTTCTATGGAAAACGACCCCTTATTTTTGCTTGTGAGTATATTTTTTAAACAACAATAAACGAGACATAAGCTATCAAAGATTGGCTTCTATCTCTTTATAGAAAAACAGAAATTTAATTTTCCACCATTTTCCACCTATACGCCCACAGTCTTGCTAAACGTGGCCTGTAGGTACCTGTTACCTTAGGCTTTGTCTACCCCGTAAGGGATACAGACGTGATTTGTGTATGTATGTATGTATGAAATTTATTTGGGCGTAGTGTATTGTGACATCGCATGTCATGTCATATCTATTTTTCCTGTTATATTATATAAAATACTAACAACCCGCCCCGGCGTCGCTCGGGCGCAGTGTAAATACTAAAACGACACGGCTACAATTATTGTCGTATTTCAATTAATTTATAAAAAAACCTTGTCAAATTATACAATCGACAAATAATCTGTTTAGTAGTTTGTGAGTTTATTACACACAAACAGACAGACGGACAGCGGCGGAGGATTTTGGTTTATAATATTTATGTAATGATGAAAATGTCTGTCAAATAAACAAGCGGGTCAATACAAATCATTAAGCTGGGCGACTTAAACCATGTCGGGCGTCTAAAATTAATTTTAGTGACTTAAACCAAGTACAGTAGGGACCAAATTGAAGTTCAAACCTCAATAAAAAATCCGGTTGTCTATAAAGTCGGTTTACAGACGATAGTTTTACGTGATAACGATAAATGTGTCACAAGCTGACGCTTGGGCCGATCGTGGCTCTCTATCGCTTGTTCGGCGCTCTCGCTTGCACACTGGCGTCACGCGGAACGTAACGCAGCGAGCCATGCTTTTTCGTGAGTGCAGCCGGCGTTCATCGATTTGTAAGACGTTATCACGTCAAAGATATTTTCACACGTAGTAAGTTGATTATTATAGATAAAGAATGTTCTAGTATGAATTTTAGTTTAATAATGATTACCTGCCATGGTAGCCTAGTGGTTTGACCTGTGGCCTCTCAAGCAGAGTGTCGTGGGTTCAAATCACGGGCGCGCACCTCTGAGTTTTTTGGAATTTATGTGCGAAAATTACATTTGAAATTTGCCATGAGCTTTTCGGTGAAGGAAAACATCGTGAGGAAACCTTGCACACATCTGCGAAGAAATTCAATGGTGTGTGTTAAGTTCCCAATCCGCACTGGGCGCGCGTGGGAACTATAGCCCAAACCCTCCAATACACGGAGGAGGCCTATGCCATGAGGCACGCCGAATTACGCGACAATTTAATAATAAAAAGAAACAACAACAACAACAACAAAAATGAAATTGTAGCGAATTCGGAATAAAAAGGCTATATATAAATATAAATATAAATGATTACCTGTTGCTTAGTTTCAAAGTTTCAACAATAAACTCTAAAATATAGACAAATCCCAACTCACCCCATAGTGAGGTCAGAACGGATAGGATCAAATAAAAAAAATGTAATAAAAAAATATCTAGGTATATATATCTAATCTATATTAATATTCTATCCCTTCTTATCCCGTTTTATGGCATAGAGACCTTAACCAACCTTTGCGACTAACCAGGTCACAAGCTTTTGCTGTGCTACTCAAGTGCTGTTCAAGAGTACAGTGACACTAAACTTGACATTTAATTTTGAATGAGTTTATTATATGTGTGATAATTATTATTTGTACCATTCTAGTACCTCATTTATTATTATTTTTGTTATTTAGTGTTTGTGGTTTTATATTTACTATTTGACATTTTAAATTGGTTTTAAAATAGGTTTTATTTAAATTATTATTATTTTCTCATTTTTAAGTACTATTTTATTAAAATTGACGATCCCTTTGTGAATTACTTATGTTTGACATTTAATTGTACATACATACATACACAAATCACGTCTTTATCCCTTACGGGGTAGACTGAGCCTAAGATAACAAATACCTACAGGCCACATTTAGCAAGATTGTGGGCGTATAGGTGAAAAATGAAATGAAAATAGTGATGGGTTGCTAGCGTCATCGCCTATAACATGATTCCTATGATTTTCGCCCATTCCCTCGATGGGCTTTTACCATCTGCGCGGGTAGAGAAGCAACTGGTATATTCTATGTTTTTTCTTTGCTCCCAGACCAGCATGGAAAATTAATTGTACTAAGGGTGATAAATAAATCTGATCTAATCTAATCTACTCACTGGTCCCGTCCTGGCAGTTCCTGTAGTGCATCATGCACTCGCTCTTGAAAGACCTGCGCGCGCGCTGGAACCCCCCACAGATCCACCCAATGGTGGGCTCGCGCCACCGCTTACCCATTTCGACGGGGCAGGGGGTACACTTCCGATGCCATCTTCTCCTGGTCATGAATAACAATTAGTTTAATATCACATACATTCATCACGTCTTTTTCTCTTACGGGGTAGACTGAGCCTAGTGTAACGAGACTTAAAGGCCATGGATAGTATGGTTGTGAGCGTTATACGTGGAAAGGGGAAAGGAATAGTGATGGGTTGCTAGCCGCAACGGCTATAACATGATTCCTTAGATTAGATTAGTAGTGGAAGATAAGTTTAATAATTTGTGCAAAAAAGAGCTCAACAATTGCAAAAATTTGCGCAAAAAGTGTCGCGGTAATTGCTTTCCATCAAGTGACACACAAAAAAAGTGATAAAACGAGAGACACATAAGGCCCTGTTCCACCACTCTCCGTTAAGTTCCAGATATCTTAAGTGTCAGTTATCTATGACTAGCGACCCGCCTCGGCTTCGCACGGTATATTATACATGTATTATACATATAAACCTTCCTCTTGAATCACTCTATCTGTTAAAAAAAACCGCATCAAAATCCGTTGCGTAGTTTTGAAGATTTAAGCATACATAGGGACATAGGGACATAGGGACAGAGAAAGCGACTTTGTTTTATACTATGTAGTGATGACGTTTGTCTGTTCCGTAGTAATAAATCCATCGTGAAACCTTGTCGCAATAAATGTCACATTGACGTTACATTGAATTGAAGGAAAATCATTGTGACGTTGACTGTGAGAACGTTCTACGGTGGGTCAGGCCAATATCTCACTAACCCGACAATTGTCAGTACTGTTCATATTGAATACGCATTACATTTAGAATTGTCATTTGTCACCGACAATTGTCGGTTTGGTGAAATTGGGACTAATCAATTAGTTGGATAATTTATCTAGAATGAAAATGTAAATTTTATTTTGCGCATTGGCCGCCAAGGGCTCTTTTACATGTCTTTTTGAAACTACCAGCGCGTTCGGAAAGACCATCATAGCCAAAAATGTGCCGCAAGAAACTTGGCAGAAAGTCATTTTTTCACAATAAAATACAGTAAGAATACTTAAATACTGCTTAAATTAAATACATTTATAAAAAGGGATCTATAAGGTCCCGAACCTTAAATTATATTAATCTATAGTAGAGGTGTATAAAGTCTCTACAATAAAAATAATTTAAGTTCAGTGGAGGTATAAAACGCCTCCACCGGAAAATAAATTAATTGGAGATGTCTCCAATGTCGAAGAGAAAAAAAAAATACCTATGAATAGAATATGAAAAGAAAATGAATAAAAAAATATAAATAGAAAAATAGAACGTGTCGTACCATCCAATTCCATAGGTTTCGTTTTTTTCCTCGTTGGAAGAATCATCAGAAGATAGAATTTCTAGAGACGACCTGGCAGATGACGCGTCATCCTTTTTAACCACTTGAAAACAATGTTTACATAGATCAGCCAAGCATACAGAGTGGAGAAAAACGTCACAAAGGGGGGGGGGGGGGCACTTTTACGAAAGAGCGCGCGAGACAGATACCCGGCTCTTTCTAGAACGAACAGTAAGAAATAGACGGGCTATATATTTCGGGCGGTGCGACTCTTGTGTTAGAAGTGCAGATGTACTTATTTTTGCAAACGAGCAAGTGGGTCTCCTGATGGTAAGCGAGCTCCACTAGAGCAGCGTTGCCAGCCTGGAGGGCTAGGATAGAATACTACTTGTGCCAGTAATTGCACCGGCTGTCTTACTCTCCACGCCGGAACACAGCAAGCACTGCTGCTTGGCGGCAGGATTAGCGAGTAAGACGGTGGTAGCGATCCAGACGGACCTTGGACGGGGTCCTAATAATAATAATGTGTAAAACTTTAAAGTGCACAATTTTAAAATTCGGAAAGGTAGTGCTTATCTCGTTGAAAACAGTGACCTTGATGTTTCTGAAAAATTTTATGTGACAATTATGACAATGAGCGTTTTCCGAAAAAAAGTCTACATGAACCATTTCTTCCAGACTTTAACTATTTTGAGTTTTTCTTACTCAGAACCGTTAACCCTATAGATTCTCATAAAAGAAAAAATCCATGGTAAAATCTGGGACACATTGGAAAACGCCAATATAACAGGTACTCGTGATTTTAGTACTAGGAAAGCCAGCTAGATTGAAAATAATATTTTCCGGTACATTTAAACAGGTTTCTAGAAAATCAGATGCGGATATTTTGAGGATCGATTATTTGCATCGTTGTTAGTTAGTTTTTTTTTTTTTTTTTTTTTTATGTGAATAGGAAGGCAAACGAGCAAGTGGGTCACCTGATGGTAAGTGATCACCACTGCCCATAGACACCCGCAACCCCGGAGGGATTGCAGATGCGTTGCCAACCTAGAGGATTAAGATGAAATGCCTCTCGTGCCCGTAATTTCCCCGGCTGTCTTACTCTCCGCACCGGAACACAGCAGTGCAAGCACTGCTACTTAGCGGCAGGATTAGCGAGTAAGATGGTGGTAGCGATCCGGACGGACCTTGCACAAGGCCCTACCACCCGTTTAAAGCATACTTAATTAATTACAGAATCTAATGCAAGGATGAATATTTTTATTTTTTGTTTTGACGTTTTTAATTGATTTTTAGGTTATTAATTACATAACCTGAAAATATCCGCATCTAATTTTCTAGCACCTTATAATAATGTGCACGCGTACAAAATACAAAATTATTGTATTCACACAAAACATTAATTTTGGAATTCGTATCGTCAAACATACCTCTTTCTCCGGAAGACGAGGATGTTGATCTGCTTTTTTTGTTTTTTCTTCTACTAATCTTCAGTTTCGTGGTATTGATCTCATTATTTGGTTGTATTGTTTTTGTTACGTTAATTATTTCGTTTTTGGTAGAATTGGCGACACTGGTTGTGCTTGTGTGTTTATTTGTTGTTGTAACATTTGCTAGTGCAGCGTGGACTTGAAAAAATACAAAAATGAATTTTAAGACCATACGATAAAGCAGTAGATTGGGATTCGAAAACCAATATTTTGTTTCTCAAATTTTGGAAACTTTCAGTTGTTTCTACGCAGACAACAAAATTACTGATTCGAAGAGAAATAACAATTCCGAAGTAAATTTCTACAGCAAACAGATTCTACAGCAAAACCGACTATTAAAAAAAAACGAAAACCTGAGACTGCAAAGCAAAGCATTTAGGCTCTAGAGCGTGCCAAAGAAATATACAAAGTACATACATACACTCGAACTTCCAAGCTGGTCTGGTAGCAAAGAAAAAAAAATAATGTACCAGTTGCTTCTCTTCCCGCGCCGATGGTAAAAGCCCATCGAGGGAATGGTCTACACCGTCATTTATGTACGTATATACTCGAAAAACACAACCTTCTGGCGCAGTCAGGTAAAAACTAAGGCTCTTTTTCTTATATTAGCGATAGATTATGAGCAGAAATAAAGCAAAAATTTCGAAATTTAAGTAAATCATAAAGTATCTTACACAGCACCAGCACCCCAAAGCATCGCACGCGCATGTCGCAACACGTCTCAGCTCGTTAACGGGGCGGCGATAAATCGACTCTCAAATATTTTTACGGCTTCAATCCGTGTTTACGATCATTCCCAGCTCGGTACTGTGTACTTTTTTTAAACGCACTAGGACAAAAATCTTTTTATTTTACTTTCATGATTAACCTGGTACCTATACAGTATGACCGGCAGCGCTGACTACCTTCTGTAGGTGGAAAGGGGAATATAAATAGTGATGGGTTGGTAGCCACATCGCCTATGAACACGCGAACTGTTAGAGAAAAACATTTCTTTTATAACGTACCTACATGCAAGATTTGGAATGGACTGGCGGCTGGGGTGTTCCCGAGAAATGGTTTAAATGAGACTAGGTTAGTTTCAATTTTGAAGATTATCCTGAATCCCTCTCATCCTGAAAGAATGCCTGTGCCCAGCGGTGGGACGTATATAGATAAACTCGAGATGACGATTATCCTGAATCGCCAGTGTTGAAAAACATAATCGAACGAATATAATTCAATAGGTAAAGAACAAACGGTAAAGATCTGGAACCAACTTCCTGCTGCAGCATTCCCTGAGCGGTACAATTTAGGGACCTTTAAAAAGCGAGCCTTCCTGTTCCTCAAAGGGCCGGCAACGCACTTGTGATTCCCTAGGTCTTGCAGGTGTCCCTGGGCGACGGTGATTGCTTTCCATCAGGTGACCCGTCTGCTCGTTTTCCCCCTCTTATATATATAAAAAAAAACACATAAATCACTTTTTTGTCCCTTACGGGGTAGACAAAGCCTAAGGTAACAAGACCTAAAGGCCAGGATGCCCTGATTGTGGGCGTATAGATGGAAATTGGAATCAAAATAGTGATCGGTGACTAGCCACATCGCTTAACATGATTCCTATTTTCACCTATTGCCTTAATGGTTTTTACGACCTACGCGGGAATAGAATCGGCTGGTACATTCTATGTTTTTTCTTTGTTGCCAGACCATGCGGAAAGGTTACCCTTAAGCTAAATACGAGTGTTTCCGATTTCTACTTCCTCGAGGTTTTATCATCCCCACGTATGTTGTATTACGCTTTATTAGTCTGATAATTATTTGGCTTGGCTATTCCCAATCAGCATTATTATCTTTGATTGCTTCTGTTGTTATTTTGGTGTGGATGCGAAGACTCCGGTAAGCGACGCTTAAGCGGACGATGAAAACAAACCTTTTGGCCGTTCACTGATACTTTACATACATACATACCGTCACGCCTCTTTCCCACAGGGGTAGGCAGAGACTACTTTGTTCCACTTGCTACGATGCTGACATACTTCTTTTGCTTCGTCCACATTCATTAATCTCTTCATACATGCTCGTCGGTTTCGGGTACTCCTGACCTGACCTTTTTCCAAAACGTCTCCTATTTGGTCTGATACTTTACAAATACTCTTTATTGAACACCACGAATCAGTACAAAACAATACAGAAACAAAGAGCTTAATAGTGATCTCTACCAGACAACCAATAAAAGAAAAAAATAAGTCGGAGACAGTTTAAGTGGGAGGCGGAAACGAATAGATACTTTATGAATTACTAGCTGCTGTCTGTGACTTCGTCAGCAAAAGATTAGTTTTTCGCTATGCCGCGGGAACTATGCAATTTTTCGGGATTAAAAATAGCCTATGTGTTAATCTAGGATATCAGCTATCTCCGTTCCAAATTTTATCCAAATCCATTCAATAGTTTTTACGTGAAAGAGTAACAAACATCCATCCATACAAACTTTCGCGTTTGTAATATTAGTAGGATAGTAGGATCACATAATTGTTTACTTAAAATAACAGTTTAGTTACGTTGTTCACAAATGATGTCTGTATAATGCAACATTAATGACATAGAATGTGCTAGTTGCTTCTCTTTCCGCGCAGCTGGTGAAAACCCATCGAGGGAATGAGAGAGAATCGTAGGAATCTTGATAAAGGCGAAGGATTTTATTTTGATTCTTCTTCACACCTTTACGCCCACAATCATGCTAAATGTGGCCTTTAGGTCTTGTTACTCTAGGTTTTATCTACCCTGTAAGGGATCAGGACGTGGTTTATGTACACATGTACGTACCTATGTATTTAAAATAGTTCCTACTCATAGGAATCGCATCTATGATAGACGAGGTATCTCGTAATGAACATGTCTAATTTTTACACTTTGTAGGTTAATTTCAAACAATGATTTGTATTTCAACTCTTTATTAGAATAGGTTCTGTCCGTGTAAAACTTTCAGCTGTCTACGTCCAAGGGCTTGGACTGGGCGTTGATGAGTCAGTCAGAGTTTCTATAGTTACATTAATATTAAGAGTATCAAAATGCTACGTCCTGTAAACATAGAACCAATGTCTGCCGTGGTATGAGTCATTCTTGCATCGGTGGTCGTATATCTTGGTGAACACTGGAAAATGAAGATTTTTATTTACACGAAGACGACTGCAAAGTTCAGGAATAAAGGAGCGACCACACAGCAGCGTATATACAGAGAGTAGTAGTAGATAGTATATACGAAGCGGGTAACGCGCAAGGACTTGCCCGGAATATGCCTCCTCGAATCCTATGCATGTTATAACTATGATAGCGTCTAAAGCTGGGATTTCTAAGTTGGGTGCATCACCCGGGCGTGGGCCATATGGTGGAGGGCTTGCATGATGTAGGAGAACTTACTAGTTCCGTCCTGGCAGTTCCTGTACCGCATCATGCACTCGCTCTTGAAGGACCGCCGGGCGCGGTGGTAGCCCCCGCAGATCCACTTGATCCCCCTGTTGATGTACCGCATGAGTTTGTCGATGGGACACGGAGTACAGTCGCGCCACACCTGCGTACTGCGAAAGATACCGTCGCTACTATTATAAATGTGAACGCAACTTTACTGTCCGTATGTTACATTTTTATGCTTAAACCGCTGGGTAGATTTAGTTGAATTTGATATGGAGATAGTTTCAGTTCTTCCATGCTGGTCTGGGAGTAAAGAAAAAACATAGAATTTACCAGTTGCTTCTCTTTCCGCGCTTTCGGTAAAATCCCATCGAGGGAATGGGCGAAAGTCTTAGGAATGACGTGTAGGCGATGCGGCTAGCAACTCATCGCTATTTTGATTTCCCTTTCCACCTATACGCCTTTAATCATGCTAAAGTGGCCTTAAGGTTTTGTTGCCTTAGGCTCTGTCTACCCCGTAAGAGATAAAGACGTGATATTTGTATAGCTTCAGTCGCGGGCAGGGATCAGAATCCGGTTTTTTAAATCAACCGGTTCGTGGTCAATGACTGAAACCAAAATGGATTGTGGTTTACGGTTTGGTTACCGGTTTTTTTTAGCGAAATTAACCGGTTAGTTGTCTCTCTTCAAATATTCTTTGTAGCAAGCGCAAGCAAGAAAGAGATAGAAAGAGCATCGCGGCGTGACTCAGCGCGTGCGCCGATGGGGACGGCGTTGTTTTGATTAAAACCGGTTTCGTATCGGTGAGCGCGAGCTTTAAAATTTCTTTCTTCGTATTAACCGGTCACCGGATTTATTTTAATACTTTTAATTTAGTTCCCTCCTTTAACCGGTTAATTCTATGAATGTAATTATACCGGTTTTCTGGACGATATTAACCGGTTCCGATCCCTGGTCGGGAAGGACATTAGCTTATAGCTAGATAGTTGTATGGAAAATCATATGGCCGCGGGAAAGCGATAAGCGAATTTTGCGCAGACGGAGTCGCGGGCAATACCTACTAATTAAATAAAAATAGAGCAAATAAGGTTTCATACTTACGCTTTCCTTCGCTCTTTGGTCTCTTGCGATGACGCAGCAGATGAGCCGCTAACGGATTCCTTAGTTAAGTCTGACTCACTGAAACTAAATAAATAAAAAAACGAGTTAAACAATTGTTTCATCATCATCAGCCAGCCTATGTTAGTCCACTGCTGGACATAGGCCTCCCCTAATGAGCGCCATAGCGCCCTGTCTTTAGCTTGACGCATCCAGCATCTGCCTGCAGTCTTTCGCAGAAATAATTGTTTGAAATAACATAACTCTCTGTAAACACTGTCATACAATTTCTATATGACACCGAAAACTAGAACACATAAAAATTCGAAAAGTATAGCTATGGCTGGGAATCGAACCCGGATTCTCATCATTGCGTGTTGCCTGCTACCCCTACACCACCACAGGTGAGTAAGCCCACGAATTTTAATGCCTATTGTTTTTCTAAATTTAATTACTAACGGGTACGTAAATAAAAATAAAACGACATTCGGGTTTGTCTGGCTGTCCCCCTCTATGGGTTTGACGCTTGAAACGGCAGATGCTACCCGAAACAAGAAGGAGGAGGTAAGATGTTACGCGATTGTCACACTATTTAATTAATTATGATTTTATTAAAACCCATAACAACTGGATACATGGTCATCCTACATCAATTATTGAAGCGAAATGGATACCTGTGGGGAATTCCTCGTAAGCCTTAGACTACGCACGGGAAACATTTTTTCACGGCGGCAGCGGGATCTCTCTGTCTTTGCACAGATAAAAAACAGAGAGATTCTACTGCGACCGTGATAAAATGTCACCCGGTGCGCACCTAACCATTGGGTTTGATAGTGACAACTTGTTACTCAATTCAATTCAATTCAAATTTAGGTGGCTCCATCAACTTTTTGATGATTCTGCCAATGTCGAGGTTGGATAAGACACGGCAAGTAGGTGGACGTCTTGTTCAATAATCTGCCAGTTTTTGGTGGGATACAACTTGTTACTCATAAGTTAAGTACCTATCAAGCTTTTGAAAGAGGTTTGTAGGTTTTTTTTTTTTTGTTTGCATAAACAAAAGTAAACCACATAGAATAAACCACAAATTGGGTGTGAAAATTTGTCTAACAATAACTCGGAATTGAAATTATCACAGAAAATAAAGAGCTTCGTTCGATGTAACAACGATTTCAATGTGACCTCTTTCAATTACTGAATTAGGAAAATAGGCTACCTGATCACCGATTAAAAATCATCATGTCCTCGAAAATTCGAACCCGGGACTTGACGCTTGCTTCGCAGGCATGGTCACTAACTAGGCCAACCGCGTCGTCATAAGACGAACAATGAAAGATGTGGGTTTCATGATTGATTGCTTTACCTGTCTGTGCCAAATGACTCTGGCGAGTTGTCCAGCTCGCTCTGGTACGCGTGGTCCGAGGACTGGAAGCTGTACCACAGATTGCCTCGTAGCTCGGCGTCTCCGAAACCAGCCACGTTTGTCAGGTCATCGTAGTCCTTCCCGTAATCGTTCAGGTCGTCCACTGTCGTGAGCTCCTGGAGAACGAGCTTTGGCACCTCCACATCGTCACATACGATGCCTGAAGTTTAAATTATAGAGCTTTTCTTTCTTTTTTCTTTCTTATAGCGATCTCTACCAGAGAAATAAGTTGGAGACAGTTTAAGTAACACATTGTTTACTTTGTTCTTGGTTTCTGTATTGTTTTGTTCTGATTTGTGGTGTTCAATAAAGATTATCCCATCAAAAACAAAACTTGTAAAAAAAACCAAGTCTCGCAACTCAGTTCTTCTACCGTAAAAAGTTGTGAGATCCATGTAATACCAAGTCGGTTAATTTATTCAGTCCCTACTAAAGATACCTCCTGTCTTAAGTTATTACGTAATTAGCTAACCTAACAATATAAAATGCACATATCAAAATTAAAAATTGTTTGTTATAAATAAATAAATTGACTTGGCATTCGCATTAACCCATCAATTTAGTATAATATGTATTACTTGTGAGAAAAATTGTGTTTTATACATATTACATTAAATTGATGGTTTAATGCGAATGCCAAGTCAATTTATTTATTTATAAGAAACAATTTTTAATTTTGATATGTGCATTATATGTTGTTAGGTTAGCATAGGCATTAGCATAGGTGTAGGCAGGTTTACATGGTGGCAAAAGTTAAGTCAACAACTGTCTCTCGTACGCTGCGGCCGCGTTATTCTTTCAAAATTCAAAATTTATATTTGCAGAATACAATTGAAACAAAAAAACGTTAAAACTTACCCCTCAGAACGATAAAAAAAAATTGCCATTTCATTGTATCGGATCGCAAATCGTCTCTCCCTCTCTAAATTCAGTTTCAGCCATTTTCAGTATAAACTGTTGGCATTATTGAAATATATAGAAAGTTACGTATTTTATTGCTTATTGCTTTCAAACCAAATTGCTTGCGCAGTTTGTGAATGTTCTTAGTTATTTTCTTACTTCCACTAGTTCAGTCTAGGTATGAGCGAATGGGTTTAAAATAGTCTTTTGGTTTTTAAATTAAACACATATAAATGTTCCAATATATATGGGTAATGAAGGTTACAAAACGTACTTTGTCCTATTTGCTTAAAACACTTTTATATACTAAGATCGGGTCCATTTTCATTTGCCGGTAGGTTGGTTTGTCTTCGGGTTCTTCATCTGAAACATACATTGATATATACTATCCCACCGTACAACGTTCTCACAGTAAACGTCACTTGATTTTGCTTGTCAATTCAATGTAACGTCACTAAGACATTTACTGAGAGAAGGTTCCTCATTGAGTCAGGAATTTCGATGGTATACTTAACATACTTATAATATAATAAAATAATAGAGAGGACAAATAAAAATCAATACAGACATGATTCTCATACATACATACATATATCCAGTTTTTATCCCTTACGGGGACAGACAGAGCCTAAGGAAACAAAACCTTAAGGCCACGTTCAGTATGATTAAGGGCGTATAGGTGGAATGGTAAATCAAAATAGTGATGGGTTGCTAGCCGCATCGCCTATAACATGATTCCTAAGACTTTTACCATCTGCGCGGGGAGAGAAGCAACTGGTAAATTCTATGTTTTTTCTTTACCCCCAGACCATGATGTTCATGTTTTCAATTTTTAATATTTTTATTCTTTTTTGCAATTTTTCGATTTGTGATTTTTTTTATGGAAAAAGGGATGCAAACGAGCAAGCGTATAAAGCTTATCACCGCCACCCATGGGAACCAGCAACCTCAGGAGAGTTGCCGGTACAATGCTGGTTTTTAATGACCGTAGTTACTTATATTATGTAGGTATAGTACTTTATCAACTGACCGTCCTATGAAGATGTAGCTCTAAGCTGCCTCAGCAGTTTCGTCGCTGTCACCTGAAACATATTGTACAAACTATCTAAAATAACAAAATAAACTATGTAAAGACACATCCTTATTTCCTATCTTCATCATTAAAACCTATCCAAAAATTCTACTTTCAAAGTACACGGATTTGTGATAGGCGTGTAGTCAACACTTTCTATCTAATCCCCCCTTCGTGAAACCAGTGGGAAGGATACGCACCACAATTCGTTTGCGCTACTACGTCTGGTCTACTATGGCGACTCCCCAATTCAAACTATTATGTAGGATAGTATTCAAGGTGTGAGTCTGCCAAGTTTTAAGTTCTGTTGTCTTTACGTTGTGTCAGTCGGGCATTTCTCATTTTTGTGCACACTGTCACTTCCATGTATGTCACTAACGTGGATGTAATTGCTTTCTCTAATACTTGAAAAAAAAACCGATTGTCTGCAATGTCGATTTACGAACGATAATTTTAAGTGATAACGTCATAACGAAAACTATTCGAACTGCTAGCTCTGACGTCACGCGAGAAGACCGTGCCTCTCTATCGCTTGTTCCGCGATCTCGCTTGCACACTCTGACGTTACGCGGAACGTAACGCAATGATAATTACATCCACTGCAGTGACATCCATGAAAGTGACAAGTGTACAAAAATGAGAAATGCCCAGTCAGCAACCACTACTAATTTACAGATATAAGAATTTTTGACACTCGCATTCTTACTTTGTATGCAAGGCTTTCCTATACACCAGGCCTCGATGCCACCGTCCACCTTTTCGGTACAGAAGCACGCCTGGCAGTTCTGATGGTACTTGTCGCCCACGTACTTGCAGCCCGGGACTGGTACAGTAAGGGACATGTTTCAGGTACCTCCGTAGAACCATATCGCAATAAGGGCATATCACTCGAGTTTGAGTGACGGCGGCCTGTCAATTGCGACAGGGTTCTACGGTGGCACGTGAATACATTTCCTTTGCTGTACTTAGGCATCTTAGTAACCAATAAAATACTCGTGAAACTTAACATAAACACATACTCAAGATTGACGAGTATCTATTGTGGAGTTTGGATGGTTTGCTCTTTAGAAAAAGACAAAGGCACTCGTAACAAAAAAACTGGCGTCGAGTGTGTTTGAGATGCTCTCGTCTGTTTAAAATCTTTTTCTTTAATTTTACTTGAATAAGAATACGAAGTGAACGACCGGGTGTCTCCAAACTGCGCCAGTTAAATTTCGAAAGGGATCTAGTTTTTAGCCTTTAATCAATTCCATTTCTGCTTTCAACTCAAAACTAGTGCCCCGTTGAAATCTCCGCGATGGAATCATCTCGGAAAAAAAACCTAATACTTATAAGCCCCCGCGGATTCAAAGGAAGTTTGATTAAATGGAATTTGCATGAGACCCGTACACCATCTGCTGTTGTAATATATTTTTAATTTATGTCCCAAAAGTTGTCAGGGCCTGCCAAGGGATTACGGTGTGCTCTTGTTAAGAATTATGAGAACTCAGCCCAACAATTTCTTTGGCAAACAATGTTTTGTACAAATTTTCAATAAAGCGGCGGTATTATTATGTTCGGGATACTTTCCTTTGAGTATGTGGAAGGTCGGAAAGTATTCCTTTGTACGCACCCGACTTCGCTGCGGCCGCGTAAGCATTGGCCATGGCTTGGGACAGGGCACCTGAAAAATACGTTTTTTTGTTTATCAGATCTCCTTTGCAACAGCTGCAAAAATCACATGTTCATTCCACCCAATTTTGAGAATCAAACTCTGTTAAAAAAAAAAATTATTAAATTAAAATATAATAAAAGCTTACCTCCTTGTGCGAGAGCTTTAGCGCTGGCATCAGCTGAACTTCCACCGTATGGGCTTAATCCACCTCCTAAAGCTTGGGCGTTAGCATTGGCCTGGGCCTGGTTAAAACCACCAGCACCGCCGTATGGGTAAAGTCCTCCTCCACCACCTCCTAAGGCATTAGCTTGGGCGTCAGCCTGGGCCTGAGCCAGGGCCTGGTTAAAACCACCAGCACCGCCGTAGGGGTAAAGTCCTCCTCCACCACCTCCTAAGGCATTAGCTTGAGCGTCAGCCTGGGCCTGGGCCTGGTTAAAACCACCACCACCACCGAAGGGATAAAGTCCTCCTCCACCACCTCCTAAGGCATTAGCTTGGGCGTCAGCCTGAGCTTGAGCCAGGGCCTGGTTAAAGCCACCACCACCACCGGAGGGGTAAAGTCCTCCTCCACCACCTCCTAACGCATTAGCTTGGGCGTCAGCCTGGGCCTGAGCCAGGGCCTGGTTAAAACCACCACCACCACCACCGAAGGGGTACAGTCCTCCTCCACCACCTCCTAAGGCATTAGCTTGGGCGTCAGCCTGGGCCTGGGCCTGGTTAAAACCACCAGCTCCGCCGTAGGGGTAAAGTCCTCCTCCACCACCTCCTAAGGCATTAGCTTGGGCGTCAGCCTGGGCCTGAGCCAGGGCCTGGTTAAAACCACCACCACCACCACCACCACCACCACCGAAGGGGTACAGTCCTCCTCCACCACCTCCTAAGGCATTAGCTTGGGCGTCAGCCTGGGCCTGAGCCAGGGCCTGGTTAAAGCCACCACCACCACCGGAAGGGTAAAGTCCTCCACCACCTCCTAAGGCATTAGCTTGGGCGTCAGCCTGGGCCTGGGCCAGGGCCTGGTTGAAACCACCAGCACCGCCGTAGGGGTAAAGTCCTCCTCCACCACCTCCTAAGGCATTAGCTTGGGCGTCAGCCTGGGCCTGGGCCTGGTTGAAACCACCACCACCACCGTATGGGTAAAGTCCTCCTCCACCTCCTATGGCATTAGCTTGGGCGTCAGCCTGGGCCTGGGCTTGGCTCAAACCTCCTGGTCCAAAGGGGCTTATTATACCTGATGGTCTGTATGGCCTTAAACCTGGTCCGTATGGACTTAACCCTCCCGGACCTAAGGGGAGAAGTCCTCCTCCTTGGGCATTAGCTTGGGCTTGAGCTTGAGCTGAACTCTGACCTCCTGCTCCGTAGGGGATTAAACCTGGTCCTGAGGGGTACAGACCGTTTGGTCGTATGGGTCCCAATCCCCCCAGTCCCTGGGCCTGTGCGTTAGCCAGTGCTCGTGCCTGGCTCAAACCTGAGCCATAAGATCCGGCGTTTGCGTTAGCATTAGCACTAGCGTAGTTAAACGAAGATGGTAGACCTGGAAATAAAAAAAGAATGTCAATTTAAGTATTGTAGTTGCTTAATGAATGTATTTTGAAAAAATTACTTTCTGTCAAGTTTCATGCGGCGCATTCTTCTTGCCAATTATAGTATTTCCGAATGCGCTGGTAGTTTCAAAAAAGACGTGCCAATTTGCAAAAATAAATGTATGATTTTGTTTTGACAATGATTTTTTGACTATATGTAACGCATGTATTGATGCTACTTGCTGGAAAATAGTAAGCGTTTCTAAATAAATAACATAAATAAATAAATATATAAGATGTATACATACTTAATTATGGGTGAAGAACTTAAGTAAATGGACTGCTGTAGTAGTATACAGAACTGATATGGGACTTAAGTCACGTTTTCTAATTTGGAACGTCAATTTTATTTGTCTATTCGCACACATTACTTACACATACAACAGGTCATTAACTTAAGTTATTCGCCTGTACACAATATAAACATCCAAGACTCAAGAATAAACTTTTGTATTTTTTATTCATAATGCCCCGACCAGGGATAGAACCCGGGAGCCCTGGACCTCAAGCTTCACAGTCAGGTTCTCTAACCGTTAAGCTATCTGGTCGTCATACACCAAAGCGCAATTCAAATACCTACTTAATAACAAATCATCATTGTGACTTTTAAATCTTCACTATCACTACATAGTATAAAACAAAGTAGCTTTCTCTGGCTCTATATCCTTATGTATGCTTATATCTTCAGAACTACACAGCGGATTTTGATGCAGTTTTTTTTAATAGATAGAGTGATTCAAGAGAAAGGTTTTATGTATAATTCTACGCAGACGAAGTCGCGGGCAGAAGCTAGTAGATCATAAAACATAAATTCAACATGATACAAAATCGTCTACGTAAAGCTAAAAGGAGAACCGTAAACCTACAATAGGACATTCCCAATATTGCTAACAATGTTCAGGGGTGACCAAATTCGATAAATAGGTCCGTAGAAAGCAATAGACTTTGGGCTGGGGCCGCTCAATCATGGCCCGGGTTTGTCCGCCAATTGTTACGACGATTGACCGTTGATTGCCGAAGAACCCGCAAATAGATCTCTCTTATTGCGTTTGTCGAAGGTATGGACAAACGTTTGGAATGGTGTCAGTGATTTTTCCACGACTTGATAGCTTCATGCTTGATGTATATGGATGTTATTGTGTTATAACAATTTTTATTTTGCAAGCTGAAATAATGGATATCTTCAAATTTGAATAGGAAACATGCTAGAACACCTCTGAGATACATTGTTAAACCAATTGACAATCGCATTGCAAAACCTCCTTTTTTGAAGTCATTTTAAGATGAGTTCTAACTAACGGTTCTTATCACACATAGACATAATGGCCAACTGTGCTTGCTTTTAGAATCGGATGGTCCGATCTCTTTCCGTGGGTACCGATATAAGCGACTTGGGGACGACGTGGGGACCGATATTAGGAACTTATTGTAAGATTGGGCAGCGCTCATCATTACCAACTACGAACCAGAAACGGACATTAATTGATATTTTTTTTTAATAGGTACATACATACATACTGTCACGCCTCTTTCCCACAGGGGTAGGCAGAGACTACTTTGTTCCACTTGCTACGATCCTGACATACTTCTTTCGCTTCATCCACATTCATCAATCTCTTCATACATGCTCGTCGGTTTCGGGTACTCCTGACCTGACCTTTTTCCAAAACGTCTCCTATTTGGTCTCGAAAAGTCCGTCTAGGCCTTCCCCTCCCCCTATTTTTTTAATCAACTAATCAATTGATTAATCAATCAATCATTACAAAATAATGACGATTAACTTACTCGCGATTAAGTTAATCGATGGAGTATTCGAAAATTGAAATTCGATTGAAAATTGGAACATGCATGATGATGATGCATCCGAAATATTCGGAGCTTGTTAAAAACAAGCGGTCTTCCGTCGATAATGGATTAATGTCTTTTGTTGTTAACCGCGAATCTTTTAAATCTGTTAAGTCTGTCGCTTGAGTGTAGCAACTTACTTAGAAGAGAATAAAGGGCAGCTTTTTTAAATCCAACCTTTGGAACGGCCGGCGAGTAAATACTTTTTATATCCCTGGTTTAACGACACCGGGGACGGTGGCCAACGTGTGCCAATTTCACCTTTCGTGTTGTGGGATCGTAAATTTTTACTTTTTAACGTTCACGTTTACTGTACGACAGTTAAGGGTGTTTGTTCGGTGCCGCTTTACCTACCGTCGGCACAATCGTTAAACGTACCCCGTTTACTAAAGTGAAATGCCATAATGGCGCGAAAAACACAATGCAAGGTTGCAGTCTACGCACAAAATAGGATGAAAAGAAATGTCACACGAGCCAAAAACGCTGTTTAATTTGCCAAATCAGTCTGCAAAGCAAGTTTGAGAAATAATTTTCTAATCGGTTCACAAATGACAGCGTTCTGCGGTAATAGATATAAGAAAACAACTGAAGTTAGAACGTTCTTCTTTTTTAGATCGCTTTCAAAAGGATCGTTAATTACGCAAAGATTGTGGTTTCAAAATGCAGAAACAGATAAGTGGTGACATTGGTTTTGGGAGGAAATATAAACGATGACATTTCTATTCTTGTTATTAGATGAGTAAGACTAAGATATTTGGTTTATTTATGAAAAAAGTACCTAACAGAGGTTGTGGGACTTTTCCGTGGACGTTTTAGAGAGACAAAGAATAAGCCCTCATTATATGTCTATCAAAATTTATAATCATCTACCGAATTCCCTAAAAAACCTGTCGGAATATAATTCATTTCATAAACAGTTAAAAACTTTCCTAGTGAATAAATGCTACTATAGTTTGAACGAGTTTTTTGACGAAGATTGTTAGTACAGTAATATTATTAAATGTATAATTCAGTTGTTGCTATGCCCTTGCGGGGTGTCACATCTGTACTACTTTATGATTATGATTTCCACCTTTATACTGTAATGTGACTTGCAATAAACGATTCTATTCTAAGTTTTCCGTCGTAACTAGGTAGTAAGTAAGCTATAACAATCAAGTTACTTACGTGGGATAACCGGCCCAGGGAGGACAGGTAATGGCCTGACAGCTGTAAACAAACTATTATTAGTACTTAATAAAAAGAGGCAAAAATGTACACTTGTCAATCTGGAGTCCTACTGGACACAGTCTTGGGAATAATATAGGCACTGTAGAAGTAGACATAATTTTTTTAATGGTTGATTCGATTGATGTTTTAATTAATATTTAGTGCAATATGCTTACATGGACTAGGAATTAGTGGAGAATCATTACCTGTAAAATAAAATAAACAGTTTTAACGAAAATAACACAACTAATTAATCTAAAGTTAAAAAGTGAAAAACAACATTAAAAAAATTAAAATGTAGTCCAGTGTTTTAGAAACTTTGATCTAACGTTGACTTATCTTTTTCTGGTCACTTACAAAATTATCGCCTTTCGTAAATACATACATGCATACATAAACCAAGTGTTTATTCCTTACGAGGTAGACAGAGTATAAACAACAAGACCTAAAAGTATAGACGGAAAGGGGAATCAAAATTCGATGACTTGCTAGCCGCACAGCCTGTAACATGATTGCTACGATTTACCGATTCCCTCGATGGGTTTTCCGAAAATTAATGAGAAATAATAAAAATTGTTCTCACAACACTCCGGTTTAGTGTAGCAGTTGATCTCGATGACGATTCCGCGGGAATAAGCCTCCGTGCACACACAGGACTGGCAGGAGTCCCAAGGATGCTGGAAGATCTGGTTTGGGACGTACGGACGGCAGGACTCATCTATAATCATGTAGATGATGATGATAATAATGATGGGTGATGTTGTTATAGAAATTCAATAGAAAGAAATAGAAGTTGGTCTGCAAAGACATTGTCATTTTTAGTCTATTAGAGGATTGTTAAGATGGACATTAAACGATTGAACATTTAAATAGTTCATGAAGAGTTAAGTGGAAGGAAGAGGCAAATAAAGGATTGGACAGTTGAAGTACAAACACTAATCTACAAAACACTGCTGATGGAAGTACACACTGATGATAGAAGATACATGGAGAGTGATAATTGTAAAGGCAATTGTAGTATGTGTATAATTAAAAATATTTACGTGGACTAGGGCCAGGCAACACGTTTGGAATCGGAGGTAAAGGTTCTGAAATAACATCACGAGTACATCAAAATCAAGCCAACAAAATAGAAGTTAATAAAGACGGAGCAAAAGCAAGAAACAAACCTGGATTAATTGGTATAGGTATAGGCTCGGGCATCGGTGCTGGAGTAGGACGCACTGAAATAAATATTAAAAAAAATAACGTAAATATTCACGTGTGAAGCATGAATTGAAAAGGTATTAAACCATTGATTGTGATGAACGACACACAGATGTTGTGATCAGTCAAAATTTGAGAAAACTATATCGAGACTTACCGCATTCGAGGTTCGGCTGGCAATCGATGATCGGTTTCTGGAGTCTGCCAAATATATCTGGAGGCGGTTGCCGGCAGATGCAGATTTGGCAGGGGTCTAACGGGTTCTCAAACGGGGTGTTCACTGGTAAAGGGTCGCATGTTGCTGAGAAGAAAATATTTAGACCATCATTCGATTGTTTACAATCTGTCTACACCAAGCTCATTTTGTGAAATTTCGAATCAATATTGGACCCGTGTAGGAACTGCAGCATAAGAAGTAATTCTGAGAGAAGGCCTGTGCCCGGTCGGAAAAGATAAACACAAATCAAAGAAGAATGCTCACGTGATGGAATCGGTTGTGGTGGCAATGGTGGCGGTGGCGGTGGTAGCGGCTGTTGCTGGCCACACATGCTGCAAGCGCCGCAGACCTGCTCGAGCTGACCGGAGAGACGACGGACACACACGCAGACAAGGCAGTCACCGTTGGCATTGCTGATGTATAACAATTGGTCTTCGTACACGCAGCTCTCTATGAAAAAATTCACAGATCAAATAATTGAGAACTTAATTAATGTAGATGTTTAAGGGGATTTGAGATACTTTTGTGATTTTTGCTTCTTACTGAGGTCTCATTATTACGTGGTATAAGAGAATACTAAGAATTCTCAAATAAATGTTGTATTTGAGTTAGAGCGTCCAGAACCACAAAAATATGAAAAGCGACTTTAGTTACTGTTCAGTTTTGTCAGTCGCTAGAAATGAATAAACAGTCAAAAATAAATGGAAGGAAGTCCTTGTCATTGTAAATAATAATAAAAGGTACCTCCTGAAGGTTGCGGTCTAATAGGTGAGATGGGCGATGGCTGAGGAACGAACGGTGGATATAAAGGCATTGGGATCGCATCTGTAAAACAAAATAAATGATTCAATTTAGCACACAATTTCCAGAAGTAATTGGATTCTAAAAATTATATATTATACTCACTTGCCGCAGCGTTTGCTGATGCGCTGCTTAATGCATCTGCAAGGAAAACAGTCACATAAAATTCTACTCTTTCAATTAAATATTTAAACATCTATTATTTTAACTAACTTACTTGAGCCATATGCGTTTGCTGAGGCGTCAGCGTTAGCTTCTGCTTGCCCTCCAAATCCACCGTTGGCCTGGGCCAAAGCATTAGCATTTGCCAATGCAGATCCACCAAATCCACCGAAGCCACCGTTATTTTGAGCTAGAGCATTAGCATTTGCTAAAGCCGATCCACCATAACCAGCGTTGGCTTGGGCCAGAGCGTCAGCTTGTGCAGCAGCAGATCCACCGTATCCACCAAATCCACCGTAACCACCATTGGCCTGTGCTAAAGCGTCAGCTTGTGCAGCAGCAGACCCACCAAATCCACCATAACCACCATTGCCTTGGGCTAGAGCATTGGCATTTGCTAAGGCCGATCCACCATAACCGCCGTTAGCTTGGGCTAAAGCGTCGGCTTGCGCTGCAGAAGACCCGCCAAATCCGCCGTAACCACCGTTGGCTTGAGCCAGAGCGTCAGCTTGTGCAGCAGAAGATCCACCGTATCCACCGTAACCACCGTTGGCTTGGGCCAAAGCATTGGCATTGGCTAAGGAAGATCCACCTAAACCGGAAAAACCGCCTTGGGCCAAGATGTTGGCGAGGGCATTGCTTGACATATCATTGTTAACTATATTAGTTTCTGAGTTAGCGTTAGCATTTGCTATGGAAGATCCACCAAATCCACCGTAACCACCATTGGCCTGTGCTAAAGCGTCAGCTTGTGCCGCAGCAGACCCACCAAATCCACCGTAACCACTATTGGCCTGAGCCAAGGCATTAGCATTTGCTAAGGAAGAACCACCGTAACCACCGTTGGCCTGAGCCAAAGCGTCAGCTTGTGCCGCGGCAGATCCACCATATCCACCATAACCACCATTGGCCTGGGCAAAAGCATCAGCTTGCGCTGCAGCAGGCCCACCAAATCCACCGTAACCACCGTTGGCTTGGGCCAAAGCATTGGCATTGGCTAAGGAAGATCCACCTAAACCGGGAAAACCGCCTTGGGCCAAGATGTTTGCTAGGGCGTTGCTTGACATGTCATTGTTAACTATGTTAGTTTCTGAGTTGGCGTGAGCCTCGGAGAAAGCACTTGCCATCCTGCCATTGCCGTCGTCAGATGAAACAACAACTGAAGCAAAAAATATATCATCAAAAACATTATTACAAAAACATTATGCACCAATGCTAGAAGCTTGAATTAAATATATGTTGTTATAGTTAATTAAAATTGCTATGATAAGTAAAAAAATTGGAGGTGTTCACTAGGAGATCTTCACTACATAGTATAAAATAAGTAATAAAAAAAAATGAAAAATGTCAACACATCTATTTTTATTTTTTATATGGAATGTCATGCGGCTTCTAGTGACATATTTTGTCTTATCTAAGTGTTATTATATGTATGAAGCACGAAATTATTCGTTCCATTAAAGCGGAGATATTCATGAAAATTTCATTTATCTTATTTTTTTGCTTCAAAAATAAAAAGAGGAGTGCTGAAATTTGGTATAGCACTTACTAACGTCGTGACCTATCATCAGAAAAAAAATCAAGCGGAAAAGCTATTAAGGCACAAGATGTTCACTTGCCCTGCCATGGCCTTTGTTTACTAAATTAAGTTTCAGTATCAATTGTACGGATTAAAACATTTGATATGATATTACTATACATACATACATGCATAAATCACGTCTTTATTCCTTATGGGGTAGACAGAGCCTAGCGTAACAAGACCTAAAGACCACGTTTAGCATTATTCTATAATATTACTATCACTTAATCAATGTGACCATCATCATTTTTCTGATGCAGGACCTACTTGGTCGACTACATCTCACCTGATCTAGAAAGCGGAGTATCAGGCAGAAGAATTCTAGATGTAAAAATATTATTGAGAAACAATTTTTCTTTGGCACTTACATGGCCTTGAGCGTCTGTAAAAAAAGAGAAAATCTTTAGGAATTTTCTGTGACCAGAGTTCTGATGATAATCAACGCAGGAAAAAGCAGCTACTAAGTATTTTTAAGGAATGGAAATTGAGAATTTTCTTAGATACCTACTTTTAGATTTCATGAAAGGCGAATAGATTTTAAGGCGAGAAATACTTCAGTTTTAGTGCTTATGTGGAACGAATAACTTACCATATGTTAACTGCAACTTTCAATTCAAAACATGAGTGTGTGTACAAGTGTTACTTATTACGCATAAAAATATCTAACTGTCTAAAACTCTATACTAATTTTAATAAAATTTAATCTTACCATTGTTTACGCTCTCTTGCACGGAATAGTTTACAAAATATAAAAAGGCCAGAAGACCAAAGAAACCTTTTCCCAACATGGTTTCTTTCTCCGGGCTCGCTAAAGCCGGATTGACCATTGAAACCGTCAACCCGCTTTTAAATAAAACCCGATTTTCATGTGAAAATCAATTAAACCATATCATGTCGTGATTAAATTCAAATTGACTGGCATTTAATTTGATTAGACGTAGCACAGTTCGTTATAAATGTCTAATATTTGAATGATTAAACAGATAAGGGCAAACCAACGCAAAATTTTACGGAAGGTTAAACAAAACAAGAACGTATCCCACTTAATTTTATTATAATATATAAAGCGTGCTTAGACTATTTTACAATGCTGAGTTTAAATATCTGAGTAAATCCATATCCGTGTCGAAGAATTGTTGCTGGTCGGTAATCCTGAAAAGATAAAAGGGCATACATTAGTATTATAAATCAATCATTTTGCGTAATTGTTTCTAAGTAAGGTAAGGATCTAGAGTGGCGAGAACTGTTAGTAGGTCTCTCGCAAGAACGGACGATCTGATAAAGATCGCGGGAAGCCATTGGCTGTGGGTAGTACAAAACCGATCGTCGGAGATCCTTGGGGAGAGCTTACGTCTTCCGGCTGATAATGATGAATAGGCTCGATCAAGTTTCAAAGTGTTTTTATATATTCATAATGCATCTTAACATCAAAATAATGAACTAGCATGTCATCTACATAAAATATTTTTTAAGTGGATAATGCCCCAAATTAGTCGATTGATGCTATTTAGGAACTAAGTTTAACTTTATATTTGCTTTCACTTTAAGGGGAATTCGTTCCGTGTATTTACAGGTATAGTTCGAGCTACTATGTCGAAATAGTTTGCATTTGTGGTACGAAACTTACATTAACTTAATTGTCGACGGCTTGTGCTCGTAGAGCTGATGTGCGAGGGAGAGCAATGCTTCTCTTCTTCCTCTCACTTTCTTCAGCACTAGAATCACCACTCTTGGCTAGACCTCGCAGGGAATCAGGGATAGCAAGTCCATTGACCTGAGCCTGAGCCTGAGCCTGTGCCAGTGCGTTGGCTGCGCCCCAGCCTCCGAGTCCTGTTCAAAACATATATCATTGTTAAAAACTTTGTATTACAAAGTTACAAGTAATCAGTTGTGAGTTAATGTTGTGAATATACCTTGAGCTTGAGCCTGAGCCTGAGCGAGAGCATCGGCTGAGCCGCCTCCCCATCCTCCTAATCCTTGAGCTTGAGCTTGAGCCTGAGCGAGGGCATCGGCTGAGCCACCGCCCCATCCTCCTAAGCCTTGAGCTTGAGCTTGAGCCTGAGCGAGCGCATCGGCTGAGCCACCGCCCCATCCTCCTAAGCCTTGAGCTTGAGCTTGAGCCTGAGCGAGAGCATCGGCTGAGCCACCTCCCCATCCTCCTAAGCCTTGAGCTTGAGCTTGAGCCTGAGCGAGAGCATCGGCAGAGCCGCCACCCCATCCTCCTAAGCCTTGAGCTTGAGCCTGAGCCTGAGCTAGAGCATCAGCAGATCCACCTCCCCATCCTCCTAAGCCTTGAGCTTGAGCTTGAGCTTGAGCCTGAGCGAGAGCATTAGCTGAGCCGCCTCCCCATCCTCCTAAACCTTGAGCTTGAGCTTGAGCCTGAGCGAGAGCATCGGCTGAGCCACCGCCCCATCCTCCTAATCCTTGAGCTTGAGCTTGAGCCTGAGCGAGAGCATCGGCTGAGCCGCCACCCCATCCTCCTAAGCCTTGAGCTTGAGCCTGAGCCTGAGCTAGAGCATCAGCAGATCCGCCTCCCCATCCTCCTAATCCTTGGGCTTGTGCTTGAGCCTGGGCTAGTGCGTTAGCTGAACCACCGCCTAAGCCTCCGAGTGCTTGAGCCTGAGCCTGAGCCTGAGCGAGAGCATTAGCTGAGCCGCCTCCCCATCCTCCTAAGCCTTGAGCTTGAGCTTGGGCCTGAGCGAGAGCATCGGCAGAGCCGCCTCCCCAGCCTGCATTAGCTGAAGCATCAGCGTTGGCACTTGCTGACCCACCGCCAGGACCCCAACCGATTACTCCATTATTAGTAACGCTGGCGTCGGCGTAAGCTTGAGCCTGTGACCCACCATAGAAAATAGGCTGAGGCGCTGGTACGTCTGTGAAAGAAATTGGTTTAATCATGAGTAATAGAATAATATGCCAGCACAAGCAATGTTGAGCATCGAAGCCGCTTACCGCACTGTCCGGTAGGTGAGCTTTGGATGTACACGTAGTTGAATCGGATTCTGCAGACGTGAACGTGGCATGAGTCGCCAGGAACCGAGAACGGCACATTCGGCTCGCGGTTTCTGCAGATTGGAGCTGGAAAAAAAAGTTTTAATGCTGGTAGGAGTCCAAGAAGACTTGTAGGATGTCAGTGAAAACCATAGAAATGAGTTCTGAATTTGTACAAAATTTATCTCGTCTTGCAAACTTTAACCCCCTTATTCATTAACAGGTAACATTCTGTGAAAAATAAATGTCAAAGTGATAGATAAGTACAAACGGTTGCTAAGTTAGCAGAAGCCTACAGAGCGTTTATGAATAAGGGGGTAAGACTATGTTTTTAAAAATCGTTTGTCCTTATCTGTGACAAGTAAATGTCAAAGTGATAGATAAGTACAAACGATTGCTAAGTTAGCAGAAGCCTACAGAGCGTTTATGAATAAGGGGGTAAGTCTATGTTTTTAAAAACTGAGTGGAGTTTTATGACATACCTATGTATATGATGACGGGCACAGCGAAGACTCTGTTACCTAAAAAGTAATTAAGAATGATTAGAATGAAATCAGCTCATTAGAATAATTTGACGAAGGTTACTCACGGACTACTGGTACTGGAACTGGTACAAGAACGTTCTTGCCAGGGACGGTGATGTATCTGTTGACGGGGATACGGATCGGGGGGGAGGGTACTGGTACTGGTACAGTGATCTCCCTAGTTGGGCCAGGCACTGGTACGGGCACTGGGATCCTAACTGGTGGGGATGGTACGGGGTAAGGCACTTTCACCTCAGGTCCGGGTACGGGTACTGGTACGCGGATGATTTTGGCCGGAGACGGTACGGGGTACGGGCGGGGTACAGGGTACGGGATGCGGACGACTTTCTCGACCGGAATTCTGACTACTGGGCCAGGGACGAAGACCTTTACTGGTGGGGACGGTACTGGTACCGGTACTGGTACTAGAACACGTTTGCTGGGTCCAGGAACTGGAATTGGGATGACGCGTGTAGGTCCAGGCACGACAATTGGAGGTGGACCTGAAAATTTCAAATGGAAACAAACTGGTGAGCGGATGAATATTATGAAATAATTAATCCTAAAGCGTACTGTGTCTTTGTGAAATGTATTTATGATTCCTATTTGATAATTTACATGTGTCACGACTTTCATGACTGTCAAAATCTTCGAGGAATTCTTTTTGAGGACGGATGCTATGTTGTGATCATCGATCGCAGCAAATTACTTTCATTCATAGTTATTTATAGTCAATGTGCACAAATTTGTACGCCAGCCCATGGGCACGAAGAGGAGATTCAGTTTAAAAATTAATAAGATCATTTTTGTACATCCGCTTTGACAAATAAAACTCATTCACTCCTTCCAATTTCAAAAAAAATGTGATTGGGCCTTTCACTTACTGCTAGTGTGTTGGTATTTGGTAAAAAAATCTTACAGATTGGGGTGGGTTGAGGTGGAGGAAGTGGCGCCGGCGGCCATGGGATGGGGCTCGGCTGCGGTGCTGGAACAAGAAAAAGAAACGCTTATTAATAAACAATCGTTAACCAGCTTCGTGCTGAATTCAGACAAAGTTGTCCAGGTGATAAGGCTTCAATTGAGGGTGACGATAGATCTGGTTTTTCCATACGGCATTTCATAACACTGTTGGTAAATAAATAAGGTATCTTAAAATTGTTTCGGAATATTCCAGGAGATATTTGGGTTAGTCTGACTATCTAGTCAGATTAAAAATCCTTAATAATTACAGGACCATCTGGTCCTGTAATTATTTTTTAGGATTTTTAATCATAGTTGACAAATGTTCCCATACATTGATCGATGTTTAAAGTTAGTGAACCGCGTCAAGGGAAATACTCAAAAACTAAAAATTCAAATCAAAAATTTAAATGAAAAACGTTTGTAGGGGTGTTGAGTCAAAATAACCCAAACTGCTGAAATATTCCAGAAAATTACATTCCATACATTTAAGACAATGTGTATCTTCACACATAACTTATTTAAATTTACATGTCGACTTAAAAACAACCGTGAAAACTGTGATGTATGATGTTGTATTTGTAGTTGCACTAGATATTTGATTAGACGTGTAAGTAGCTGCAACTTCCAATTTGTTTTTACCGTCGATCAATCATGAAGCAAAAAATGCAGTGCGATAAGATATCGTGCTTAAAATTCTAAAGCTATGTGTTCCGTGAATATTGGACAAACAAATCTTCACAAAGTAGTTTTTGCCTCAAGATGAAGTTCATTTAGGTTTACCTGGCTCTGGTTCATCATCTGGTACTGTAAAAAAAGTATTACGTTTCATTCAATTGGATCATAGACAAAGTGTCAAGATTTTCTTAATAATCATTCCTTCCTATTTTCTAACTACGGGAGTCGTTTAATATATTTTTGATTAATTCAAACCTATGACAAGGCGAGGGACAAAAAACATGCTTTTAAATGTCGGTGATAGAAAATAGAAAAGATATTAAGAAAATAATACTTTGAGTAAATGACCCATTGAACAAATATTCTATGATTAAGTCTTAGAAGTTATAGACACCAGTATACATATAGATACAGTAAAGACAAGAAGGAACATGCTTTCGAGTAGAAATAATTAGAGAAGGAGGAATGGAGACGAAGGAGATGAAGTGAAGAATGAAGATAATAACTTTAGCTAGATTTAACTAGACGATCTTCTCGCATACGAAAGTCATAGTGCCATGTAGCTTTTTGTTTCTAACTGTCCACAAATGTGTATTCAATATTGCAAAAATAAAGACTCAATTGTCTTTCTTCATATGAGTTGTAAACGTTAAAGAGATATCTCTTTTTAATGTCAACTTCCAAATCGCATTAAAGGAATCCGAAACTAACTGCTTCGGCAAGCGTAAAGCCAATTTCGACTAACCATTATCATTCCAACAAACCATACTTCAAAATTTGGGAATTCTTTAAGTTCACGATGATCTTAATAATTGTTTAGTGCTAACGCATGTTATGTACTTGGGAGGTGATTAGGATACGCCGACCACTTTTCTTGTTGTGAGTCTAAAGGCAACGGGATATTGGGTCCCAATGGTAGCAGTGCCGAGCTCGGTGCGGGCCGGGGTGCGGGAACTGGGAAAGATGGTACAGGCCAGTTTGGAGCCGGCCCTGATCCAGGCACTGGAAGAGACGGCTGCCAATTGGGACCTGGCTGTGGCTGAGGCCAAATTGGAGCTAAATTTGATCCATCTTGCCCCGGTATAGACGGTTGAAGGTCGGCATTGTTATAGGGGCCTGAAATAGACGCATAATGCCTCTAATGTAATAAAAATATATTTTAGCCGCTGATAGCCGCGGATAGGATGGATGCAATAAGTTTGAAACTTTGGTTTGTTGGTCTGACAGGTTGGCTGTTCTTAAATCCGTTAATGGTACTTCAAAAGTATATTCAACGGAAAGCAGACGTGAAAAAAGGACAACAATAGCACCTTGACATGATGAAGTGTTGTTGCATGAGTGAGGTGAAACGATAGTCTGTAGAAATAAAGTTTGTTCAAGATGAAAATAAAACGACATAGAAAAGATGAAGAAGAGGAGAGTGTTTAGATACAAACCAAGGTCTAAATAGGTCAACTTGCTGAATACGAATAATTGAATAAAGAAGTTTTAGTTGTTATTACAAATAATCATGATTAAAGTGTATTTACCGTTACAGTCGCAAGTCTTGCAGTTAGCTGCCAAGCTGCCGTAGGGTGTTCTAAAGCAGCCGCAAATCTGTTGGCAGCCGTATATTGTAGATTTGACTATCATCTGACCCTCGTACAAGCACTCATTGCTTGGTTGCGGTACTGGTCCAGGCCCTGGGTCTAAAATAAAACATAGTTTAAGTTCATCTTCGTGAGCTCCAATATTTTTTTTATAGTTCAAACAAAATAAATAAAACAAATCTTGAATATTATCTTTACACTTTACGTTTACTTACTCGGCCAAATTGGGTATGGAGATGGGAGGTTGACGTTGGCACTTGCGTCAGCATTGGCGCTGGCAGAACCACCACCGTTAGCGATAGCGTTGGCGTACGCATCAGCATTTGCGAATGAACCACCACCATTAGCTAGAGCGTTGGCGTACGCGTCGGCGTTAGCGCTGGAACCACCACCGTTAGCTAGAGCATTGGCGTACGCGTCGGCGTTAGCGCTGGAACCACCACCGTTGGCAAGTGCGTTGGCATACGCATCAGCATTAGCACTTGAACCACCACCATTAGCTAGAGCATTGGCGTACGCATCAGCATTGGCACTGCCGCCGCCGTATCCGCCTGCGTTAGCCAGGGCTTCGGCAAGAGCACTAGCGCTCGAACCGCCTCCTAAAACTCCGTAACCGCCTCCATTAGCTGAGGCTAATGCGTCTGCGTTTGCACTCGCGCTTCCTCCTGGACCCCAGCCACCGATTCCCGGTCCATCCCAACCTAATAAAGAAAACGATATTAAGAAGTGATAGAAGGGAATTTCTGATGTCACGTTAAAGTTTGTTAGTTAACTGGTTCAGTCTGGCGATTAAATACTGAGACTTCAATAAATAAAGCCCCAAACTTCTTTGAAAGGTTTTTCGGTTAAATAATTAAAAATCATAGTACTTGGTAGAATCGTTGTTAAAGCAAAAAAAACAAAAATTAGTAGACAAATCAAATCACAGCGTTTAATAGTGCAAGGCAAAACTGGGTGTGAACTGACAGACAGAAATATATAAATAATAAAATTAACTGTGGCAATGCATAAGAAACTAAACTTGTCTCAGTCTAATAATGATACCAATTTGCATAGACAAGATGACATTGATGCATCCAGATATATTTTTTTCTTACCGTGGCAGGATTTAGCATTCGTGAGATTTTTAACATTATTAAAAAGACACAATATAAATTTATATTTTCTGTCTGCGTTTGACAACGGAAGAGTGAAAGAATAGCAGACACGTTGATTTACAGACCTGAATGTAAACTACCTGTAATAGCAAAAATAGTAAGGTTAGTAAAAATACAACAGTTAAAAACTTTGAATACACAATTTTAAAAAAATTAAATAAAAATAAAAGTAATCCTTGTCACAGTTATTATTTTTGGATCTTACACACATGACTGGAGCTTTTGACAAATTAAAATTCAATCGTTGTTTGACAATCTAAAGAGATATTTACTTCTGTAACGTATTTTTGGTACGGAACTTACTTAATTTACTTAAAAATATTTCGATATTAGCAGTCCAATTTTCATATAAACAGTTTATACTCTTAGGGTCCTAGTTTTTGCTGGTGTATCCCAAAGAGCAGTATTAGGACCTGTGTTATTTCGTAGTATACTTATTGCCTGCTAACACTAAGTTTACGACTAGGTACCGTGTAAAATATGATGAATTTTACTGTCAGCCTGACCTTCTAAAACTCTATGACAAAATTACAATTCTTCCGTTAAGGTCTATCAAAGATTTTAACTGGAAAATGTTTGTTAAAGCAGAATATACTAAAAACTGTTACAATGCATGTCAATAAGTTTGAAACAAAAACGTTTAGAGGAACACCCGTTTGCGTATTTGTACCCACAAAGTTGCGTTATTTTATTATAAAGCGCGCGTTAGCATAAATAACTTCGGCTGATAATTTGTAAAAAAACCTTTTTGTCTTTACCTACAGTCTCTACAGGTGCCATGCGCAAAGCATTGTTATCATCAGCTTCTGAAAAACCAGTCCATCTGGATTATGAGCATTATATCTGATTTGTTTTTCGTTTCTTATCATCTGATAACATTCAATGTGTACTTGGTTCAGACTCTTAATATGATACAGGGAGCTATCATGCGTATTTGATATTATTCTGGTGTTTGAAATCGAAAGAAAAATGTTGTATTTCTCACTGTATCGAATAGGAGACTCCTTAAGTTACTTTAAGATAAAAAACTATTGTCTTCACGGTCCCTGAAACCTGATTAAGAATTGAAATCTTGATTGACTAAGAATTTTCCCTTGCATGGTAAGCGGCTCAAATACCAGCAAGCCCAATATTTTCTTTTCAGAATCTGCATTGACGATTATTTGGTAAACATTGGCATATTCAATAAGTCTGTTATTAATTGTATCCTAAACTATCAATGATGTTGTCAGCCATAAGGGATTTTAAAAATACCAAAACTATCAGAAAGACTGACCGGGATCACAACGCCGAGATTTCTAATTTATTATTATAACATCATTTCTAGATGAAATCATAAAAATCACTTTCTATGGTCTAGTTACTACAAAAACCATCCGGCACCAATATCTCAATTTTACTAATCTTGCCTCAAAGCAGCAGTCCTCACTGCTGTGTTCTAGCATGGAGAGTAAGACAGCCAGTGAAGTTACTGGCACATGGGCCATTCTTGAGCGATCTAGAGTTGCGGGTGTAATGGGTATTGGGCACCTATCAGGTGACCCCACTTAGGGATGCAGTGAGGGGTCAACAGAATAGGCAACATGTGTGTTGCGTCCACTGCAAAGGTACTCATCAAAGATCTTTAATCGTAACTGTTGCACGCTACAACCAAAAACCTTGGTGCAAGCTCCGTTAGCAGCAGGCTCATGAGTCACGCTAGAGTTTTTAGTGACTTTAACTTGCAACAGTTAAGCCCAGATCAGACGGCGCAACGCAACCGCAACGATACCCTTTTGAAATTGTTAGTTTGAAACCAGCTTCAATCGTTTTTCACACGCCGCAACCTCACAATCATTTCGGTGTTTTTTTTCCGTCCCCAGCCATTTTGTTGTAACGAAAATGACGCCGAGGAGATGGAACGCAAACACAAGTTTCCTGCACGCCGGCGCAACGCAACTGATTTGCAATGCGTTTCAAACCGGTTGCAAACTGGTTGTGCTATGTGCGGTCTCGCTTAAGTTTAAGAGTCTATGGCAGAAACTCAAATGAATCTGTAAGTTAACTAGAGGTTGCAGTTGCAGCGCCATCTGTTCTGGGTCTTACGGTTACAGGTACTCGGCTCAAGCCACTGTCCACTTGCTTGTAATAAAAAAGGTATAAAAATAAGAGTTGTCTTACCCTCGGCCAAAGCCGCCACAGCCAAGAAGAAGCACCACGTGACCTTCCACATGTTGACTTGTTAGAACTCACAGTGAGCTGTACTGCTCACTGAAGGTGCTCTTACCACCCTCGCTCCCATATTTAAGTGATTCCGAGGTAACGCGTTGACGAGCGTGCCGAATCAATTTATATATTAAAAGAAATTAAAACAATAAACGCCGTTATCAGAGTCCGATTTAATCAAGCTGCAGCGCCATTTTGCGAATTATGCGTGGTTTATTATTTTTTTGATTTATTGATATTAAAAATTGCTTTCGTTGTAACCAAGCGGACGTACAACCGTGACGTTTCACGTAATACGTTTGAGTTTAGAACCTTTTTTTTACATAAGAAGGAAAACAAGCATGCGGTCTATCTGATGGAAAGCAATTACCGCCGTCCATGGACACTTATAAATGTGTGGTATCGTGGGCACGGGCCACTCAGGATGAGAAAAAATGGGATAAAAAAACTCTACATTATTTTTTATCGCAGAACCTACAATGTTTTGTTCTTTAAATCTTGTAATTATATCCTAACCCTCTTAACCTATCTCATAAACAACGTTTAACTTCAATTTACATTTTAAATGTAAGTGAAAAATGTGCTCTGCTTGCCCATTTTCTTACCGTTTCATTGTGTAAAGATTAAAAGGGTTGGACCTTGAAGGGTTGGACGGGAAAGGGGCACGGAATTAAAGAAACGATTAGCTTTCGGTAAAACCCTCAGTCAGCTGAATTACGGATTATGGCTCTTTAATATTGTAAAAACTCCTTTTCCGAGGATCACGGCTCAGCTGTTTAAATTATAAGGAAAATTTGTAGACTTATCAAAAACCGTGCTATCTTTTATGCTAATTTAAAACTTTTCGTCGCTAAAATACACTAACTCTAGAAAAAATTGAAAGGTTAACTTAACTGATTTTTAATTAAACTAACTGTTAGACACGTCCTATGGTGTAGAAACAAGCCAAGTGCGAATTCATCTCGTGTGCTGAGGATTCAGTACCATAAAATGGGTTAGGAAGGGATTACGGGGGAGGAGGGATAGATTCATTTTCCCACTTGCTACTTAAAATGTCTGGCTCAGTTTGCAAAAATAGTTTAGTTATATTTTTAGACACATAATCTCGTTTTTTCTGGGACCTAATTTGGTATAGTCATGTTTTTATTTGTTCTTATCCTTTCTGACGCCACGATGGGGGAGTGGGGTTTGCCATTCATACCACCGGAACATTTTTTATATAAATGTCAACTTGCCACATAAAAATACTGTTTTATCGATGTTTGAACTTCAATTTTGTCACTTCACACACCGTTTTACGGTTCTAATTTTACTGTAATGGTCCCAATAAACTTAGTTTCTACGTGTTTCATAGCATTTCAACAAGGCCAACAATCATAGGAATAATAATTTTAAATTTTAGAGCAAAATCATCCCCAAAACTACTGTAAAATCTATTGAAAACTATCAAGTCCGTCTAAACACAAGAGTTTTCCTTAATCTTCTAATATATTTATCCCCGTAATGTATCGTTTTTATCTAAAATTGCGAATGTATGAGAAAGACGGGAGCGAATCGATCCCGCTCCAGAATGATTGATTAAAATCCAAGATGGCGGCGAACAGATGCGTATTGACGGGGACTTATTATCGCTTTGTGTTCCATTAAAGAATAGGTAATGTTAATGTTTCAAGAAAATTGAGTTTTATTGAACCAATTTATTTCCTACATACATACATACATACACCGTCAGAAGTGCGTACGTATTTGCGGGTTTTAAAATGTTTATTAATGTTATTCCATAGTAATTGAGACGTTATTTGTGAACGTAGCTACAGACTGATTCGACTCCACATAAGAATACATAATCTATGATGACTAAAAACACAAAAGGCCTTCAACGTGAGGCTGTATGTTCCCACATTGTTATGCGAAACTTGTAAATTCGTTTGCGAATTGTGGACGTCCCGTACCCGTACGCATTTGTATAACGCATAGTATAGCTTTCTATAGCACATATAGCGCATTCACGGCGAAAGAGATAAATAACAGCCTGCCTTGGACAGATAGGATAGTACGAAATATGGAGTCATAGTTAAATTGGGGATGAGGGATTTCAGAAGCATTCATTCATATCGTTTTGTTTGTTTCTGTGATAATTGGTAATGTATTTCTGATGATGATGATTTTTCGAAAGCGTTGGAAATAAAGCAAATGTTTTATATTTATTCGATTCAATTCAAATTTTGAATGAACGAAGTGATCTTGTAAGGGTACTTTTTAACTCTTCGTTTGGTAGCACACTCGCTCGCCTTCCTTGTCATATAGAAAAAAGCTGAAACTGAATATTTCCCCTGTTTTTAATAATCTGTGTAAAATACATACACACATACATATATCACGTCTTTATCCCTTACGGTAGACAGAGCCTAAGGTAACAAAACTTTAAGGCCACGCTTATAATTAGGGCGTATAGCTGGAAAGGGAAATCAAAATAGTGATAGGTTGCTAGCCGCATCGCCTTTATCATGATTCATAAGACTTTCACCCATTCCCTTGATGGGCTTTCACCATCTGCGTGGGCAGAGAAGCAACTGGTAAATTCTGTTTTTTCTTCACTCCGACCAGCATGGAAGAAATACTAATATATTTAAACATCCTGAAAAGTTGAAAATTGAATTGGTTAAAGTAGAAATTCAAATTAGAACAAACGTTACCACTTATACACACACATTCCTTATAGACCTCGTTTTTTCCTTCATGGTACGGGGCCCTTCCAATCCATTAATAGCAAAGCAACCCTGAGCGACGGTAATGATAATGAAATGCAAATGAAATGAAATAATTCATTTTAATGCAGTATTCTTATTGGTGGCTTTTTTCCACCGCTTCTTCTCCCATATCTATGGTAGATGTGTAACTTTAATTTATATTGCTGTGCCTAAATATTAAATCGTATAACTAATTATGATTTGTGATTGTTTCAGGTAAAACACATTCTTGAAATGAAAACACCTCGTTCTTATCAGTAAGTCCAGCGAATTAAATGTATTTGTAAATCTTCATCTGAACATTAAGGCTTTGGTAAATCATATTTCTAAACAACACTGAAAATTAGAACATACAGAAAAATCCGAAAAGTAAAACTATGGCCGGGGATCGAACCCGGAACCTCGTCGTCCCGTGACGCGTGCTATACCCTTGCACCACCCGCAGGTGGGTAAGCCTTCGAATTTTTCTATCCGTTACTAGCTGTCACGTGACCTTGTTACTATGCGAATTTTTGTCGCTAACCGTCATCTGTTTGAATGATGTACAACTGCTCACCAGGGACGAGAAACATGTAGCTGCCTACAGCCACAAAGTAAATAATGATTGCAGAATGTAACTATCAACATCAGATAACTCGTTGCGTTCTCATCGGATTGTGTTCGGCAAACTGACATTTTGGCGACGCCGAATAGCAAATCAAACGTTAGGCTCTGCAAATGATTGGTGATGTAGCGACCCTAGCGCCACCTAGTTGGTATCTACATAACTACTTCGACACACGAGTAGCTAGCGCCAGATCTAATGACAGCTGTCACATCGTTCTACGTGCCGCTAACGAAGTTTCTCAATGCGGCTGCATAAATACAACTCTCAACTCTCTTCCTTTGGACTTCGGTCCCCAGGCATAACATCTGCCTGGAGAGAGATCTCTCTATTGTGACACTCCCCACAGTTATAGCTTAGGTGTGTCAGCGCCGAATAGATGCCCAGTTCTTCAATGTAATTCTACGCGGATGAAGTCGCGGGCAGAAGCTAGTATACATGCAGCAGATAAAAGTTTGAAACAAGCATTTGCTCATTGTTAAAATTAATGTTGCCCCGTGAGAAATGCGAAAATCAGAGATACGAGTTGTAAAGTTGAAGTTGGTCTTTAAATGCGACTGTAACTCGCTGGAATGCAGGTGGCGCAGACTGCAGTTCCACCGTTAAAATCTAGACTTTATGACCAACGGTTGGAGTTCCTTGTTGGGATAGACCAGTGGAACATGGAACCTTGCGACAGCGTGTAGCAAATCACTGTGTAGTTATAAATTTTGGTTGTTGGATGTGGTTGGCTTTAGAAAATTAAGTCATACATACTCGTACATCGCGTCTATACCTATTGCCCATGGGGCCACGCTTTGCTTTGTGAGTGTACAGCACAAACATACATCCTACTAATATTATAAACTAGCTGTGGCCCGCAACTTCGTCTGCGTAGAATTCGTTTATCGCTATCCCGCAGGAATTTCGCAATTTTCCGGGATAAAAAGTAGCCTATGTGTTATTCCAGACTATAATCTATGTATGTTCCAAATTTCATCCAGGTCTGTCCAGCCGTTCTGGCGTGAAAGAGTAACAAACATCCAAACTTTCACATTAACTATCCTATGTCCTTCCTCGGGACTTGAACTATCTGTATACCAAATTTCAGCAAAATCGGTCCAGCGGTTCAAGCGTGATAAGGTACCAGACAGACAGACAGATAGACAGAGTTACTTTCGCATTTATAATATTAGTAATATTAGTAGGGATATTAGTTTAGTAGGATGTGAAAGTTTGTGAGTATGTTTGGATGTTTGTTACTCTTTCACGCCAAAACGGCTGGACAGATCGGGATGAAATTTGGAACATACATAGATTATAGTCTGGAATAACACATAGGCTACTTTTTATCCCGGAAAATTGCGAAATTCCTGCGGGATAGCGATAAACGAATTCTATGCAGACGGAGTTGCGGGCAACAGCTAGTACATACATAAATCACGTCTTTCTTTATCCCATACGGGGCAGAGCCTAAGGTAACAAGAACTAAAGACCACGTTTAGCATGATTGTGGGCGTGTGGGTGGTGGTTACTGCCATGCTGGTCTGGGAGCAAAGGAAAAACATAGAATGTATTAGTTGCCTCTCGTCCCGCGCAGATGGTAAAAGTCCATCGAGGGAATGGGCGAGCCTTAGGAATCATGTTATAGGCGATGCGGTTAGCAACCCATCACTATTTTGATTCCCCTTTCCATACGCCTACAATCATGCTAAACGTGGTCTTTAGGTCTTGTTACCTCAGGCTCTGTCGACCCCGTAAGGGATATAGACGTGATTTGTGTATGTGGGTGGAAAGGGGAATCAAAACTGTGATGGGTTGCTAGCCTCATCGCCTATAACATGATTCCTATGATCTCTATTAGACATAGAATAATATTAAATTCACGCGTCTTCGCGGATGGCACTATACTTACAAGTGTACATACTATATTATACAAACAAACAAACATCGGCGTGTTCCGTCCACCCGGGCGCGAACACGGCTGTCGGTCACGATCCGTCCGGGAGACAACGGTCCCGGACCAGTGGCCGGTAGGAACAGACTACCCGGTACACAAACTGCTGCGTTTTTAGTTTCACCAAACCTCTACTAATATCATAAATGCCTAAGTAACTCTAGCTGTTGTGTCTGTCTGCTTTTAGTCCCGGGAAAACATATAGGATAGTTTTATCCCGGAAAATCGTGTAGTTTCCGCGGCATAGCGATAAATGCATTCTTTGCAGACTAAGTCGCGGTAAATAGCATATAGCTAATGGAATACTATCGTGAATTTAGACGTCTGTGACTAGTTTCAGATACTATCCTACGGATACTAGCTTAGATATTTGAGGCTTTAGAATTTGTCTCAAAAAATGGAGACTGTTTGTTGGGTTACCCAAGCGCCTAAGTATTGTCACTTGACTCCTCGAGTACAACCAAAAGGTGCTTAAATACTATGAGATGAGTTTGTTACGTGTCGCTAGTGGCATTGCCAATTCTTCCATAATAATTTAAAGAGAGAGAGAGAGAGGGGTAACATTTATTTACACACCTTCGATAGACAAAAAGACACAATACATTTGAGAAAAATAAAATAAACAAAACAAACTGTCAATGTTTTATACTAAACGAATAGTTTGTACGGATGTGGTGTAAAATGGGCCCCACTCAGCGTAATGTTGCGGCTAGCAGCAACGCTGTTATTCACTACCCAAATTACTCCAATTAAGACACTTAAGTGAGCATGAGTACCTTTGTCGAGAGTCAACTTTGTTTCTACAAGCTTTTATTAACTTGGCAAGTTCTAGTATTAAAAAATCTATTCATGGGAATGTTGAAAGTCACAGCGGGATGTATCAAAAGCTGCGACGGCTAATTTTAAGTGGTCGGGCTGCCCTCCCTGCCCACTGTATACGGCTCGCTGCCGAAACAATTTGCCGCCCATAACCATCACCCTGTATAATGATAATGATCTTAGATAACGCTAAGGGTAGATACGGGACACGCTGTTTATGATGACATCTACAGTGTATCGTATTATCCTTTACTTCTTACCAATATTCATGCTTTTTGAGTATAATATGTCTGTCCGTATGTTTGTTACTCTTTCACGCTGATGCTTCAAAAAGCTGCACTTACTTACTCTCCCATCTGTATACATACTAGAAGTCGTCATGTTTGTAAGAAAAAACATTCAGCTATACAATTACTCATTAAATTCCCGCCGCGATCACTTTTCGACCTCCCCCAATCCAAAACTAAGCATATTTAAAAAAGGATCATATTATTGCTCAATTAAAATCACTATCACTACATAGTATTAAACAAAGTCGCTTTCTCTGCCCCTATGTCCCTATGTATGCTTATATCTTCAAAACTACACAACGGACTTTGGATGTGGTTTTTTTTAATAGATAGAGTGATTCAAGAGGAAGGTTTTTATGTATAATTACGCAGACGAAGTCGCGGGCAGAAGCTAGTATTTAATAATATTCGAATACTATAATAAAATTAAAAAAATGCTAATAGAGAAATGTACTACTCCGTACCTATCTGGTTTCTTGGACGATAAATTGTAACCTGTATAGTTACCCACTAGCTACCTGTTGGTAGTTATTGTACCTACTACCTATTGTATGGATCCTCCCCACCGGGTCCATGTGGAACTTCTTTAGTATTAGTTACCAACATTGTAATGCCATGGTTGTGATAATAAAATAACTCATTTATTTTATTATCACGAATTTTGACCATAGCTTTACTTTTCGGATATTTCTGTTTTTATTTTAAGTGTCGTTTAGAAATTTATGATAAGTGCTACGTTTTTGTGGAATTTTCCAAAGATATTAAATTTTTATGACATTTCTTGAAGTCGTAAATAAAATTCAGCGCTAAAATAAAGGTCCTAATTACCGCATCCACCGTTCACGCCATCTACCGTAATGCGACGCCTTAATGTGTAAAACTTTTAATTACTTTTTCCCATAATGCCGCATCCGACCAAACTATCTGGCCCCTGCGTTAAAACAAACCTATGAAAGCAGACGACTTCTCAAACTGGAACCATATTCATATAAACCAATCTACACAGAGCCGTTGCTATTAGTATAATTCAGGTGTGGAGAGCTCTGGGTTGACTGGCAGTGAACTCCAGCCAATTTATGTTGAAACAGTATTGAGCGCTATCTTGTATAGGTAAATCAGGTCCACATCTCGTGGTGCAATATTTGTAGGCGCCAGTTCAAGTTGATCTCGCTTTCAAGGTAAACTGTATGATTGCGGGGTTCTGTTTGAATTGGTGGTGTGTTTCGGGGCGCCATCTGTTGGTTCGTAATGTAAACGTGGAGTTAGTATGCGCGCGTGGCTTGAGTGCGTTTGGTTTGAATTTGGAAACCCCTACCGATGGAATGTCAAAATAAATTCCAGGTTTAAATTAGTGATTAAACCGAATTTGGCGTGTAATAAAAACCGTTGACGTTGTACAGTCAGCGTCATATAATGTATACATAAGCCATCACTATTTTGATTCCATTTTCCATCTATACGCCCACAATCTTGCTAAACGTGGCTGTAGGTCTTGTCACCTTAAGCTCTGTCTGCCGTGATTGGTGTATGTATATTTAATCATTATCATCATCATCATAACGTAAGTAATAATAACTATAATCTCTGTGTGTGTGTGTGTGCGGATGGATCGATTTGGATTTGGTTTATTGATCATTCAAGCCAGTTAAAAAAATTGATTCCCCAGTTTGAAGACTCAGCTCTTTTCCAAAATGATTTACGTTTGATGACTGGATTAATCTTAATTATTAATTTAATGTTAGCAATCTTGTTTTGAACTATTATTGAAAGAAAGAAAGAAAATATATTTATTACCACTAACAACCATAAAAAAAACATCAAAACACAAAAATAAAAATAAAATGATTAATTAGTGGTAAATGGTTCGGCGTCAGCAAATGCTGCCAGTGCCAGCTCGCACGAGCGACACTTCAGCGCTGTTTGTCAGCCGGAACACATACTGCTCGCTCCAACAGTTGGGCCCTTACACCAAAAAATAGGCTCACTCACAAAATACATTTTACATGTTAAGAAATTTGGTACATTTCCATTAAATAATGACAATAACAATGTAGGCAGGTAGGTATATTATTATTGATGCCTTGTCTACGATATCCCGTGGTATCGACACCAAAAGCTCTTCCAAATACGCGCCTGTTTCAACGGCGCCGCTTCTGAATTTTAAATCGCCAGAAATTTCGACAGCAAAATATTTTCACTGCCAGTTTGCATGTTGCATGAATTCGGTAAGAGCTGCTGTAGATAAAGTTTAAAATTTAAAACTGTTTCAGTTCCTGAGCGGTGAGGTTAGTCACTGCTTTAGCGTTTGAACTGTTTATTAACTACGATAACATAATACAGTTTATTTAGTACCGGCCGTTGGCCGCAACTTCGTCTGCAAAAAAACATTTGTCGCTATCCCGCGGGAAATATGCATTTTTCCGGGATAAAAAGTAGCTAAGGTTCCAGTCTGTAATCTATCTCTGCCAAATATGATCCTGGTGTGTTCAGCCGTTGTGACGTAGAGTAACTAACGTACATCCATGCTCACAAACTTGCGCATTAATGATATTAGTGAGTTTAGCTGCAACTGTGACTTTTACTTATTTATATAAAAATAAAAATCTTTTAACTTACACAGCAGGATTTAAAGTTAAAATATCTTTTAAATTTGCATTGAAAATTTAATTTTTTATTCTTTTTTTAGTTGACTGTACAATTTGACCAATTTGACCAAAAAGTAATAAATAAAATAAAAAAAAATATCGTATAAATAATATGTTTATACTGAAAATATCTGAATGAAATCATTGAACATATTATAGACAATCAAGGGCGGGCGGACCTTCGTTAGGATTGCGTCCGGTTCCGGTCCGGGCCGGACAATATGTCCCCGAGTCATTTAAATATACGTAAAATATAAATATACATATTATTAACATGGCATGGTATTTTATTGTATTCGCTGATTTCTGCAACTTTTGCGATTTTGTTTATGCGATCCCGCGGGATATACGAAATTATTTGGTATAAAAATAAGTTTGTCTGTTCATCCAAGTCAAAAACAATATTATATGCCAAACTTTTAAATTTGTCCAACGTTTTAACGTGAATGAGTAACAAACTTACAAACAGATACACTCAGAAACTTTGGAATCTATAAAAGATACCTATGTATTAGTAATGAGTAAGACATCGCTGTAAACCCCAGCTACAGTAAGAATGTATAATTTTATTTTATTTATGGGACAGTATTATTTTTAAATTATTTGGTGTTGTGTAGTAAACAAAAGTCTACAAAATATACTATATTTTTTACAGTTGGAATGATTTAATGCTTTAAATAATAATTTTACGAAATGTGAATGTACTTACAAAACAAAATCGAGAACTCAAACAGAATTTATGCCATTCTCTTTCTAAACGCTCGATAAATTTTCTTAAATACAAACCTGTATTCCAAAACGTGCAATCACATTTTACTTGCAATCCCTCCTAAGCACCAAAATAAACAGTCCAGTTAACTCCCATGGAAACAACATATATTTTTCTAAATCTCATATGCTAAATTTGCATATAACTCCTACTCCAAGCTCACAGTAGCTCCGACAATAAACCCCTAAACTTTATCTCGCCGGTTATGAAGCCGCCATCTTGAACAGGTGCGCCGCCATTTTGTTTCGAATTTGAATTCGGAATATTCACTTCGTTCCGCGAACGTTTGAGTTTTGAGATTAATTTAGAGTTTAACAGCTAAAACACGTTTCTGTCCTACTAATATTTTAAGTTTGTATGTTTGTTACTCTTTCACACTAGACTGTACGGATTTAAATGAAATTTAGCATATAACAGTTAGATCTTCGGAATAACATAATCTTATTTCTATTCCGATTTTCCCATGGGATCGGGGTTCACTCATGTAAAATCCTTAAAACCGCTTAGTCTAGGAATGTGTCATTTTTACACGGACAATTTCAATATACTTAAACCAAGATTCAGAATCATGCTAGCGTTGCCTTTAGTTCTTGTTACCTTAGGCTCTGTCTACCCCGTTAAAGATAACGACGTGATCTATGTATGTATGTAAGATTCAGAATGCAATGTTCCCAACTGTAATCATAATTTACTTTTTTAATAAGATCGGAACAAGAGCGTAAGGTTTTAAAGACGTTCTCAAAATCGCTGCCTATACCTAATCTGATGAAATGCGAGCACACTCCTATCCTTCCTATACATATACCTACAACTCCGTGGGTCAGTTGTATCGTACCTTTAACACCAAATTTGGTGTTGCCAGCCATTCCGGAGCTATCTTTATCCCTTACGAGGTAGACAGAGCCTAAAGTAACAAAACCTTAAGGCCACGTTTTGCATGATTAAGGGCGTATAGGTGGAAAGGGAAATCAAAATAATGATGGGTTGCTAGCCGCATCGCCTATAACATGATTCCTAAGAATTTCGCCCATTCCTTAGATGGGCTTACCATTGTATCACTATCACTACATAGTATAAAGTCGCTTTTTCTGTCCTCATGTCCCGATGTATGCTTATATCTTCAAAACTACACAACGGATTCTCATGCGGTTTTTTTTAATAGATAGAGTGATTCAAGAGGAAGGTTTATATGTATAATACATGCATAATATACCGTGCGAAGACGGGGCGGGTAGCTAGTATTGTATAAAAATACTTAAAGGACTTGAATAGCTCGCCAACGGAAGGATCTCTCGAAACTTTATGAACTAAGCTAGACTTGTTATTAAAACTTGAATTTTCACCAGCTATTCACAGTTGGAGGCTCTTGGAAGGTAACGGGACACAGAGAGAAGTAAACTTCAGTAGTAAAAGGAAACCGTGACTGACTGATCATTTTGGCACGTAATTAAGCGTGGGCATCCGCTTAGAAAGGATTTGGTGACAGGGCCGGATTAAGTTGGTGTAATAGAATAATAATAAAGTCATTTATTTTAGATATCTTCTATATACATAAAAGATTTGGCAAACGTAGTGTAGGACGCCCTCCGGCCAGGTGGGATGACGATCTGCGAAAGACTGCAGGCAGATGCTGGATGCGACAAGCTGAAGACAGGGCGCTATGGCGCTCATTAGGGGAGGCCTATGTCCAGCAGTGGACTAACATAGGCTGATGATGATGATGATGATGATGACATAAAAGAAAGTCGTGTTAGTTACACTATTTACAAGTCAAGAACGGCTTAACCGATTTGGCTGAAAATTGGTAGGGAGGTAGCTTAGAACCAGGAGACGGACAGGATACTATTTATCCCGATTTTCTCACGGGATTGGAAAATTCCGAAATGTTGTACTAATAAAGCTACAGACATTAAATTTAGCATGCCTACACATTATTCCTTGATTAGTATAAAAATGCACTTACAAAGGAATTTTTCAAATTTCCCACGGGATAAAAACACAAGGTAAATAATTAAGACTATAATTAGTAGATAATATTCCTAGAGGATCTGTAGGTCTAGGTGCTCTAAGAAGGGATTTTCCGAATTTCCCACGGGTTAGGCAATAAAAACCTTATACTTGGAGACATGAGTGGATGTATGGGGTGTGTCGCCACTCAGACATTATGTGCGCGGACGAAGTCGCGGGGAAAAGCTAGTTAAGAATAAGAATAAGAAAACTTTATTAGCTGATACAGAAACACAAATACAAACAGGATATTATGCATGGATACTTATTCCCAGCCAAATGGCCGCCACTCAGCTGTGTGTCACGAAAAGATCCAGGATAATGTCGTGACGCTGATTTTCAGTGACGCCAGTTACAGAGTTACAGAGGTGGATGTCAGGCACACATCCCAGTTCACACTGGTTTACGAAATCACCGCTTCCGATACCCATACCTTATATAAAAATTATGCATACAATTTAATTAATTACATCCCTAATATTCACATACATAAAATAAAGTTACCAAGCATAAAATAACCAAAATTTAAAAATTTAAAATCGCACATTCAAAATTAAAATACATTAGACATCCTTAAAAAAACAAACTAATTCATGTCAACAATAAAATGATTAAAAATACAATATCAGCAGATCAGCTAGGCGAGTGCATTTTGGCCTTGTGGTGCAGAAAGGGACTGTCCTCCCGTTCGGCTACCGTTAGCCAGGAGGCTGTTCGGGCTGCCGCGCAGGCGCCGCTCCATGGACGCGACACGCTTGCGCATAATAGCGTGGAAGCCACCTGTGCGCGCTTCCGCGAACATACCTGAAGCGCTGCAACCCCAGCAGCATCCTGGACGCGTTATTATGCGCGTATATTACGCGTTTGAAGAAAGAAAGAAAGAAGACATTTATTCCTTTTTGCAAGACAAAAAAAACAGACATGAAAAATAGATCATCAGCGTTGTGTCTTCGCAAAAGTGAAACGGTCGCTGGCTCAGCATTACGCTGAGGTGTTAGACTGCGCAGCACTGATTTTCAGCCAGAACCGTCTGTGACTCACGAAACGATACACAGACAAAATATACTACATAATCCATAAACTTTTACGTAAATAAATTAATAAATATATAGAACTTATGTGCAAGGTGCTGGAAGACTATTGTAAGGATTTTTGGAACGTTTAAGGAACTCCACTCCAAATTTTAATTCTGTACGGACACATACGATTACATACACTGAAAACTAAAGTAGACACTCGTTCCATTATCAGTCTATTTTATCGATACACTTTTTTTCAACCAACTTTAAAACTTACATCGTTCAGTATCGAAATAACTCGCAAGGCCCAAGAAATCGATAGCAATCAGGTAAGTGGCCGTATTTCAGGGCTCTGCGGTGGGTTCGATCCCCGTCGAATGTTCAAAGACTTACAAGACGGGATACTGGCTGATAGCTTTTGTTTTTTTTAATGTCGCTTTTATTTAAAAGTTGCCAGTAACAAAGTGATCAATTCTATTCACGATTGATTTGATTTTAGAAAAAGAAAACGCATTTGACGCATATTGTTGCATGGCGCAAGTTAAAATACGAATTAAAAAAAATGTTGTCTGACTATAAAAAGGCTGCAGCTTGCAGCTCGTTTAGCATAGTCACAGCGCTCGTTTTGGTGGTCATTGAATATTGAATAGTATAATAAAATTCTGAGCAATGTTTTATTTATATACTAAATGATTGAATATTCACTGGTAAAGACAAACTGTCTCATCTTGAGCAACTAGACATTCCACGTCATGATTTGGACGCCTTCTTGAGGCATAAAAAACAACGTTTTATTATCGTTATAAAAACACCATAAAAGTCTACTTTCCGCCCTTAGCCGGCTACCCGTTTACTTATTAACGCAACCTCTGGTCCAACTAAACCATCCTCGAGGCAATTAGGGGCTCGTATGATGTCCGCTTACTGAATTATATATGGAATGTCCGGATTGATCCATCTCGGACACTGGACGAGTGGCTAGTTTCAGGCGTTCCGTACTCCAAAAGGTTCGGGTAGCTTTGTTGTGCAAAGTTGATAATAATATTATGAATTATTAAGTCGGATTTTGTGTCAGTTTTGAGTGCATACATCTTTTATGGTTATTTATTTTTGGGATTGTAACTTAAAGTCCGCGTGGGAGATTCAAAAGTGTAAAGCAACAAATCAATTGTGTTACTTATATTTCATCACTAATCAAAGATTGTTATAAAATTTTTGTTAAATATATGCCTCCGATAGTCCATACCGACTACATATATGTTTTGTCAGATTATTCCTTTTACTAAGTATGTTTCGGACAAGTTGTGGCTTTTAGAATAGCTCGCCAAAAAAGCGTCAAGAAATAGAAGTTTGCTAACTGTTTTAAACTATTATAGTGGTAAATACTATAACGTATTTATTCAATATTCGGTTGTGGTAACAAAGCCTACAAGCAACTGGAGCATGCAGCATAATATAACAATATATCTAATTCACAGTTACTGAAACATTTATTGCGCCTGGGCACCCCATTAGGGAATTAAACCTTGATTGTATTACTGCTATCAAGCAAAGGCCAACAAATGAACACTTCATTTCATAAAACTAATAAGTATTTACTCCCTAGAGCTCTTGCTGGCATTTTTATTTCTCTACTAGCGGTTACCCGCGACTCCGTCTGCGTAAATTCGCTTATCGCTATACCGCGGGAATTATGCAGTTTTTCAGAGTAAAAATAATTTTATGTATTAATTTAGGGTAGCAGCTATCTCCATTCCAAATTTTATCCAAATCCGTCCAGCGGTTTGCGCGTGAAGAAGTAACAAACAAACACAGGCACTGACAAACTTTCGCCTTTATGATATTAGTGTGATGTATTGAAAACACGATTTGCTATGCTTGTCGGACGTCCGTAAAGTCTCGCTTCCCGTCAAAATATTCAATTTATTACGTTTGTTTGCAACAACAATGCCGTGAAGTTATATCTCAATTCGGCGTTAGCCATTTTCTTTGATGTCATGGCGGACTGTCATGGCGGCGGTTTTCCTTTCGCCATTGTTCGGGATATTTTTTTTGACGTCGCCTTCGTTGGCTCGGAAGGTTGGGGTTGTTTGTTTGGTGATAAGAATAACTCTTGAATCGACGAGATATTGCGGAAAAATAGGCGCTTTTTATCGATTTCGAATGGCGGCGTTGTAGGATTTTTTTGAAATTGCGAGAATACGGGTAAACAAATACAATTGACAAACACAGTGATACGTGCACAAAGGCGGAACCCTTACGGGGTAGACAGAGCCTAACGCATCAAGACTGTGGGCGTATCAGGTGGAAAGGATAAATTAATTAATCTGCAACCATTACAATAATTAATAAAAAAACATTTTTATTTAAATAGGTAGGTAATTTTGTCACACAAAAAAAAGCGGGAAACATATCGTTTAGTTAGTTTTTTTTTTCAATTAAATATAAATAAATACACGATCACACATTTCAAAGTCAACACATACATACAAACACATACACAAATCACATATTTATCCCTTACGGTACCCCGTACAGACAGAGCCTAAGGTAGCAAGCCCTAGGCCACGATTAGCAAGATTGTGGACGTATAGATGGCAAAAAATGGAATCAAAATAGTGATAGGTTGCCAGCCGCATCACCTATAACATTATTCTTATGATTTTCGCCCATTCCCTCGATCGGCTTTTACCATCTGCGCGGAAAGAGTAGCAACAAAAGGTTAATAAATCGTTTACATATTTCGTTACCATGCAAGGCATGGACTGTGAGGCAGAAGTTTTGGCCGAGATTATCCGAGATCGGCCGAGATCGGACGAGATCAGTCGTCCTTTTATTTCAACGTATCAATGGAAACACACCCTAAACTATCATGTTTAGCTTCCATAGAGTTTAGCGCTGAGTGTATTTTGGCGGTTACATTGTCCTAAGCAAAGTGCTACGCCGTAGCACCGAGTGCTGCCTCGTAGCGCTCGTAGCGTCTCTATTAGTGACGTAGCAGAGAATAATCGCCGAGAGCACTTGACTATTGTCGTGCTAGTGCGGTGATACAGTTGGGGTGACAACGATTTGAGATTAAAAATCGGGACAATTGGTGTATTAATTTTTTTTACGTAAAGTTAATTGGTTATGAGGAAACAAAACAAAAAAATGATAAGACGAATGTGTTAAAGAGAGTCCATGGTTGTAAATTGGAAAAAAAGAATTATGATGTATCACTGTACAGTATTATCAGTAATAATTTATCTATACTGGTGACACTTCAATTTCGTACATAAAGCTGTAATCATTCTGTGTTAGGATTTGATGTCGGAGGTTTTGCTGTCATGACAATCGCAATAAAAAAAAATTACGTGAAATATTGCTGTTTTTTATATTGTTACAAGGACAATTCACAATTATTTATAGGATAAAATTTGATTTGAATAGATAAGTGTAAGAAATTTAATTCGTTTTTATATCTGCGTTACGTTCGATAAGCCTTTTTGTTACGAGTTAACTAATTTGTTGTTAATTTGTAAAAATACGTGGATAAACAAAAACAAAAGACATAAAACAATTAAATCCCTTTCAACGCTTTATAAACAAACAAGTCCACCTAAGTTCATTTAAAATTTAAACATACTTAATAATCCGTTTATTGAAATCTATTTTATTTTGTTCTATATTTCTCAGGACTTGTGGTGTCCCTACGTGACCCGGTGGCACATGTGTTGAGATCGACACTTGACTTTGTATCGATTCACACTAGCGCCGTACTCCGGTATTTCTCGCCGTTGCAACCTGTGACCTGTGTGTGTGTGTGTGTGTGTGTGTATGTGTGTTCAGTCAAAGCTCGCTTCATAAAGCCACAATATAATACAATAAAATACTCTTTATTGAACACCACAAATCAGTATAAAACAACACAGAAATAAAGAACAAGGGAGACAGTAGGCGGTCTTATCGCTTAATAGCGATCTCTACAAGACAACCAATATGAGAAATAAATAAGTTAGAGACAGTTTAAGCCACACCCGTGTAGTAACCCTCATTTTATATCAATTGCATGAACTACCATTTGATTTGTTAGCGAATATTAAATAAAATAATAAATAAAATAAATATTAGGGAACAATTGACAGTAAGCGCTAGTAAGGCTTGTGTTATAGGTACTAGACATTGATATACATACTTGTATAGAGAAATACATACTTAAATAGAAACATCCATGACTCAGCAACAAATATTCATGCTCATCACACAATATGCCCTTACCAGGATTCGAACCCGGGACGCTTGCTTCGCAGGCTGAGTCACTGCCAACCAAGCCAACCACGTCAAATTGATAAAAAAAATGATGCTAAAAGTTAACTTTTCATAATAACAAACGACATTCTAATAGAGCTGTACGCAACAATCAAAAACAAGATAATGCTCAAAGACCAGATTTATTCTATTTCACATGTAGGGTAGGTAGATCTTATATGTAAGAATACTGACACTGTGGTTAAAAACATAAAACTTTTATTTAGACAAGAATAAAACAAAGTCTTCGAATGTAACAATACAAAATACATTTAGTCCCGCGAATAAAGTATCGTTCTCTTAATCTATCCCCAGCTATTTGTATCTCCAAATTCAGGGTTCCCGAAGCACTCACCGCAAACAAAATGCTACAAATAATCCCATTAAATATTTATTAAGGGCCCGTCTCACCACTGTAAAGTTCCTGTTATCTTAAGTTTCAGTTATCTATCGAACTTGCAAAATCTGGAACGAGCTTTCCGCTGGGGTCTTCCCATCGAACGACCTGGGTGCCTTTAAGAGGCGAGCGTACAATTTTCTGCAGGGCCGACAACGCACTGGCATCGCGTAAAGCGCTGCGGGTGTCTATGGACAGTGGTGATCATTTAACATCAGGTGACCCACTAGTTCGTTTGTCTGGCCTTAGAGAACATAAAAAAAACTATGATGCGTCTGTGTGTTTTGTCGTAATAAATGGAGACGGAATCATAGTTAACTGTTAGTGTCCGACCGAACCTGATTTTTCAGCCGAAAGATAAAGACGTGATGTATGTATGTAGTAGGGATTATACTTACACACACACACACAAATCACGTCTTTATCCCTTACGGGGTAGACAGAGCCTAGGTAACAAGACCAAAAGGCCACGTTTAGCATGTTTGTGGGCGTATAGGTGGAAAGGGGAATCAAGATAGTGCCTATAAATCGCCTATAAAAGTCTTCCTATGCCCATTCCCTCGGGCTTTCACCATCTGCCCGGGATGAGAAGCAACTGATTTTTGTTGACGGATTATACTTACCTATTTTTTTTTAATTGGCTGAACCCTGGCGTTATAAACGGATCACGCTTGACGTTTTCGAAACCTCCCCTCTTGTCATTTATTGAGGTCGTTAGAGTTTCAATGAGCAGTAGATTAAGGGCTCGATCGTTCGATTTTGGAACCTATCTTGTGGTGTAGTAGAATCAAATTTGAACGACGCGTCAAAGAGGAAATTTCGTAATTTTCTGACGCTCTAAGTAAATAGTTGACGATGTGGGAAGGAAGTAGAATGGAAAGATTTTCAAATGGAAATAAAGTATTTTAAGCATCAAATGAATTATATTATTTTGTATAGATATATTCAGACGATTTGTTAGCTGGCCGTCCAATACGCATTTGGTCCAATACGCAGTTCGTCCATTATGCAGTTCGTCAGATGTCGTTAACGTAGTTTGTCCATATCGCTATTCGTCCATATCGCTTTTCGTCCATATCGCTTTTCGTCCATATCGCTTTTCGTCCATATCGCTTTTCGTCCATACCAGTAGCGTGGCGACCATAGAACTCGATTCCCACCGGCCTATATTAAGGCAGTTGGGCACTTTTATGGTGCGGATTTAGAGGAATAGTCTAGTTTCCTTCGGCTTGCCTTCTGATATACTTGACCTCGACTGATACATACATATCGTCACGCCTCTTTCCCATAAAGATAGGCAGAGACTACTTTGTTCCACTTGCTACGATCCTGGCATACTTCTTTCGCTTCATCCACATTCATCTCTTCATACATGCTCGTCGGTTTCGGGTACTCCTGACCTGACCTGTTTCCAAAACGTCTCCTATTTGTTAGTTTTTATAACGGGTGTATAAATGGGGTTTTTTGAATGATTTATTTTGATCATTCTGAAATTAAACTGCAAAATTGCATTAAATAAAAATTGACATTAAAATAGAAATCAAAATTGAAATAATTTCATACTAAATCATACTAATATTATAAATGCGACAGTTTGTGTGGAGTTTCTTCCATGCTGGTCTGGGAGCAAAGAAAAAACATAGAATGTACCAGTCGCTTCTCTTCCCGCGCACATGGTAAAACCCCATCGAGGGAATGGGCGAAAATCTTAGGAATCATGTAATAGGCGATGCGGCTAGCAACGCATCACTGTTTTTATTCCTCTTTCCATCCATACGCCCACAATCGTGCTAAACGTGGTCTTTAGGTCTTTTTACATTAGGCTCTGTCTACACGGACATGATTTATGAGTATGTATGTGTGTATGTATATATGGATGAACGGTCTGAAGGAAAAAGATTGTAGGCTGCCTTTTATTGTGAAAAATCGCCTAATTCTGACGGGATAACATAAATTAATTATTTGCAAACGAAGTCACGCGCAACCACTAGTCCAGTCCCAACACATAACTATACGGCAATGAGAAATTTAAAAAAAACCGCGTTACAGTTGCATCAAAGCGCTTTACCTTTTAAAACTGACAGTGCTCTTGACACTACATGTCAACATGACAGATCGGCGCACGTTGCGACACACTGCGGTAATTAACGGGTCTTGCACTATCATAGTTAATGAGACAGGCGCATGCGCTATCAATATAAAGATCG